>OY821521.1:42003536-42446036 GCA_963682025.1 Cordilura impudica | reverse complement strand
AACTTATATAGTTTGTAATTCAAATATTTCGTAACAACCTCGTCTCGTTTATGTGGGATACAAAATTATTTTAAATGTGGAAAATTGTGTTTTTCCAAGCACTCGTTTTTTATCGTCGGAAAATAATTGAATAAAATATCCCTGGTTATATGGCCAACCCCTGCATAAATACACCTACAAACTTTTAACTTGAATTTTCGGTTGTTTTCAATTGCTTTTTTGTTTATTGTTTCATTGTTTATTTATACGGTTCAGGTATTTATTAAAATATTTTTCGAAAAAGGGTACACATTTATTCGTAATAATTTATGAATTTTTAATAATACAGTGCATAATATAACTCAGATATCTTTAATATATTAATTCATAAATTGATTAAGCTTGAAGCCAATTATAAATTAATAACAACAAAAAGGTTGAAGAAAACACTGATATTTAATCTTTAATATATCTAAGTTAAATTAATGATATTTACAATAAGTTTAAGGACCGAAAACAGCAACTTTCATGTGAGCCATTTTTCTTTCTGTGCCTTATACTTGTTTAATTCCAATAAAAAAAAATCTATAGGTCAACATCCAGTTCAACCATTCGAAATGAATGAACTTAAAAATATCTGGAAGACAGCCCCAGTGTACAAAGAATTGGTTTGTTTCCAAATTATACAGAGTTATGGCTTCTCTGTAATATCCAAAAATAAATGGAAAAACCTCCCCAGTCTCTGGACATTAACCGCATTGAAAATCTCTGGTAAAAAAAAGAAAAATTCTCAACAAAAACGATTTGCTCAAAGCTCTACAGGAAGAATAGGCGAAAATTCCGGCGGAGGTGACCCAAAATTTGGTAAATTCTATTCAGATATGATTAGCAGCCATAAATAAAAATAAACTAAGTATCTATATGTTAATACGTGAAGGTAAATTTTTAGTTCCCTTTTTTAAGCAATATGCGGGCACGGAGGAATGTGAAGATTGGCATAATTATAGTTCATATGGAGGAGAAGCTGAGAATAATAAAATTTGTGTTTAATCTGTTCTAAAAATACATTTAATAAAATAAAATAAAATATTTATAATAATTCGTTACACCCTGTTAATGCGAATGAATTAAATTATATATCAGACGCTCTGAATTGTGTTGAATTATGAATTGCTAAAATTGATTAAGGTACCATAAATTAAGATATTCATAAATTTCATATATATATGTGTATATAGATAAAAAAAAAAAAACATTGGAGCACAAAAATTGAATGAAAAAAGAGTGTTAAATTCGGTTGGGCCGCATCTTTGATACCCTCCACCTGCAGCTTAAACTCAATATTACAACCAGTATTGTGTACGCGGCCTACCACTTTAAAACTGTTGTCGGTACTGAAATTTAAATTTCGAATACCAATTAATTTTAACGTTTTGCTTTTGATGATCGTGTCTTCTTTAGAAAGAATACGTTACTATTTGAAAAATGGCATTATTTTTCTTTTACTTTAATTTTTAATTTTAAATTTTAATTTTTAATTTTTAGTTTTTCATTTTTAATTTTTAATTTTTAATTTTTAATTTTTAATTTTTAATTTTTAATTTTTAATTTTTAATTTTTAATTTTTAATTTTTAATTTTTAATTTTTAATTTTTAATTTTTAATTTTTAATTTTTAATTTTTAATTTTTAATTTTTAATTTTTAATTTTTAATTTTTAATTTTTAATTTTTAATTTTTAATTTTTAATTTTTAATTTTTAATTTTTAATTTTTAATTTTTAATTTTTAATTTTTAATTTTTATTTTTAATTTTTAATTTTTAATTTTTAATTTTTAATTTTTAATTTTTAATTTTTAATTTTTAATTTTTAATTTTTAATTTTTAATTTTTAATTTTTAATTTTTAATTTTTAATTTATAATTTTTAAATTTTAATTTTTAATTTTTAATTTTTAATTTTTAATTTTTAAATTTTAATTTTTAATTTTTAATTTTTAATTTTTAATTTTTAATTTTTAATTTTTAATTTTTAATTTTTAATTTTTATTTTTAATTTTTAATTTTAAATTTTAAATTTTAAATTTTAAATTTTAAATTTTAAATTTTAAATTTTAAATTTTTAATTTTTAATTTTTAATTTTTAATTTTTAATTTTTAATTTTTAATTTTTAATTTTTAATTTTTAATTTTTAATTTTTAATTTTTAATTTTTAATTTTTAATTTTTAATTTTTAATTTTTAATTTTTAATTTTTAATTTTTAATTTTTAATTTTTAATTTTTAATTTTTAATTTTTAATTTTTAATTTTTAATTTTTAATTTTTAATTTTTAATTTTTAATTTTTAATTTTTAATTTTTAATTTTTAATTTTTAATTTTAAATTTTTAATTTTTAATTTTTAATTTTTAATTTTTAATTTTTAATTTTTAATTTTTAATTTTTAATTTTTAATTTTTAATTTTTAATTTTTAATTTTTAATTTTTAATTTTTAATTTTTAATTTTTAATTTTTAATTTTTAATTTTTAATTTTTAATTTTTAATTTTTAATTTTTAATTTTTAATTTTTAATTTTTAATTTTTAATTTTTAATTTTTAATTTTTAATTTTTAATTTTTAATTTTTAATTTTTAATTTTTAATTTTTAATTTTTAATTTTTAATTTTTAATTTTTAATTTTTAATTTTTAATTTTTAATTTTTAATTTTTAATTTTTAATTTTTAATTTTTAATTTTTAATTTTTAATTTTTAATTTTTAATTTTTAATTTTTAATTTTTAATTTTTAATTTTTAATTTTTAATTTTTAATTTTTAATTTTTAATTTTTAATTTTTAATTTTTAATTTTTAATTATTAATTTTTAATTTTTAATTTTTAATTTTTAATTTTTAATTTTTAATTTTTAATTTTTATTTTTAATTTTTAATTTTTAATTTTTAATTTTTAATTTTTAATTTTTAATTTTTAATTTTTAATTTATAATTTTTAAATTTTAATTTTTAATTTTTAATTTTTAATTTTTAATTTTTAATTTTTAATTTTTAATTTTTAATTTTTAATTTTTAATTTTTAATTTTTAATTTTTAATTTTTAATTTTTAATTTTTATTTTTAATTTTTAATTTTAAATTTTAAATTTTAAATTTTAAATTTTAAATTTTAAATTTTAAATTTTAATTTTTAAATTTTAAATTTTAAATTTTTAATTTTTAATTTTTAATTTTTAATTTTTAATTTTTAATTTTTAATTTTTAATTTTTAATTTTTAATTTTTAATTTTTAATTTTTAATTTTTAATTTTTAATTTTTAATTTTTAATTTTTAATTTTTAATTTTTAATTTTTAATTTTTAATTTTTAATTTTTAATTTTTAATTTTTAATTTTTAATTTTTAATTTTTAATTTTTAATTTTTAATTTTTAATTTTTAATTTTTAATTTTTAATTTTTAATTTTTAATTTTTAATTTTTAATTTTTAATTTTTAATTTTTAATTTTTAATTTTTAATTTTTAATTTTTAATTTTTAATTTTTAATTTTTAATTTTTAATTTTTAATTTTTAATTTTTAATTTTTAATTTTTAATTTTTAATTTTTAATTTTTAATTTTTAATTTGTAATTTTTAATTTTTAATTTTTAATTTTTAATTTTTAATTTTTAATTTTTAATTTTTAATTTTTAATTTTTAATTTTTAATTTTTAATTTTTAATTTTTAATTTTTAATTTTTAATTTTTAATTTTTAATTTTTAATTTTTAATTTTTAATTTTTAATTTTTAATTTTTAATTTTTAATATTTAATTTTTAATTTTTAATATTTAATTTTTAATTTTTAATTTTTAATTTTTAATTTTTAATTTTTAATTTTTAATTTTTAATTTTTAATTTTTAATTTTTAATTTTTAATTTTTAATTTTTAATTTTTAATTTTTAATTTTTAATTTTTAATTTTTAATTTTTAATTTTTAATTTTTAATTTTTAATTTTTAATTTTTAATTTTTAATTTTTAATTTTTAATTTTTAATTTTTAATTTTTAATTATTAATTTTTAATTTTTAATTTTTAATTTTTAATTTTTAATTTTTAATTTTTAATTTTTAATTTTTAATTTTAATTTTAATTTTTAATTTTTAATTTTTAGTTTTTAATTTTTAATTTTTAATTTTTAATTTTTATTTTTTAATTTTTAATTTTTAATTTTTAATTTTAAATTTTAAATCACAATTTTTCATTTTCTAGAGTCCATTTTTCATTTTCCGGTTTTCATTTTTCATTTTCCATTCTCCATTTTTCATTTTCTTTTTTCCGTTTTTCATTTTTCGTTTCTTTTACCATTTTTCCTTTTTTCATTTTCCATTCTACATTCTCCATATTTCAATTTTAAGTTTTCATTTTTCATTTAAAAATTTTTATTTTCCAGTTTTCATTTTCCATTTTCCATTTTGCATTTTCCATTCTTCATTTTTCATTTCCTATTTTCCATTTCTCATTTTTCATTTTCCGTTTTTCATTTTCCATTTACCATTCTCCACTCTCCATTTTTCATTTTCTATTTTCCATTTTACATATTCCATTTTCCATTCTCCATTTTTCATTTTCTATGTTCCATTTTTCATTTTCTATTATCCATTTTTTATTTTCCATTTCGTTTTTAATTTTTTCTTTCATATTGGCGATTTTTTTTATAACGTGATAACATAAAAAAAATATGTGGCAATACTACTAACATAGCTCATGGTAGTTGTGTTTGTTGGTATAATTGCTTCATTTTTTGTGGCTTTTTTGAACTTTGAATGTTGTTGTACAACTATGTTCAACCACTAAAATATTACAACAAACACACTTGGTTTTATGTTTTTTTTAGAGGTATCTACATATTTTTGCTTGTATCTAAGCACAATGATGCCCGATTTAGCCCATTTTCAATACCAACCTGCTGGGAATTATGGCAAATGATTTTGTTGTAACATTACCCAGCAAAATGGTTTTTTTTTTTTTTTTTGAATGAGCGTGATTTCAACTGACAGACGGACAGACGGACATCGCTATATCGACTCGCGCTGTGATAAGGAGCAGGAATATATATACTTTTTGGGGTCGGAAATTAGTTTTTCGATGCGTTACAAACGGAATGACAAACTTATATATACCCTCTGCCACTGAGGTGTGGAGGGTATAAAAATAATATTTCCTAGAATTTGCACTCGAATTTCGAGTGCTGGGCTATACTAGTTAAATTATAAAAATTTCTGTGTTCTAAGTGATTTTTTCTGAACAATCGTAAAGGAGCACTCCGTTTTTTTATGTTAAAAGTAAGTACTGTTTTTGTATTTGTTTCTGTAATTAACATTACGTAAATCATTTTTGTTTTTTAAACTATAGTTTGAAAATGTATATTTTATGGAATAAAATGACATGTTTTATATTTTAAAAAAATATTAGATTGTAGGAAAAAAAATTTATTTGAAAATTAAAATTGGCGATGAGCACTGAAGAAAACTTGGATAAGCAATAAAAGAAGAAGAAGAATACTTATATGTTTTTATATACCAAAACTTGGATTTCCTTAAACATAGGTTTCCTTAATAAATCGTCAAACTCTTCAGGACCATATAAATTTCACTAAAACCGTGCAAGGGTTAAATTTTTATGAATGATTTTTCTCATTAAGGATTTGTAAGACAAGAAATAATTAATTGTATGATATAAATGTATAACCACACATGCATACATTAATGTATTTTTTTTTTAATGAATAAGAGCGTAAATATGTTGCTACAAACAAACTTTGCATGTGTTGGTTCTTTGTAAGGATTACGTTTTTCAAAAGATATATTTAAATACTTAATATACTCGTGCTACGTTAATGCTATCAGTGTCAATTGAAAGAAAAGATTCTTGGCAATTTTATATAATATTTTTATTTTAACATATCACTAAAAAAATGATGTCAGTAACTGTCTTTTGAAAATGTTATCCTTCAATATCCTTTCCAATAATGTTTTTTAGATGTATGTACGTACAAAAATATCTAATGAATTATTATATGTAAAACATTTGAAAGTTCAACTTTTTCATCGAAAAATATTTTTTTCTTTATAAAGTTCTATGATAGGAAAAATTAAATTCAATATAATTTAATATACAATTTATAAATACTTAGAACTGAATACAAATCCATACATATTTACATACATACATACCTAAATATTTATTATATTATCTGTACTTATTTTATGACAAACATTATAACATAATTCGTATATTTCTGTTCTGTTAAGTCATCCGAGAAATTTAATTTTAAACCTCCTTTATTTCGGTAAACACCAAATTGTTATGCAAATAATTGCATCAGTTTTAAGTAAATTCATAGGAATACCAAAAATTGCGTTTTGTTTACGATAACTATCAAGTTCTTAAGTATTGAATATAATACTTGTAATAAAACCCTTTGTGTAATTAATGCTGCAATAGCAAACGTTTATGCATAAGCCATCATCAATTGTGGTACGACAAAATGTGGTTATTTAAAATGCTTGAGTGTCCTGCATATTTGTAATGCCATAGGAGAGACGAAGCTATCCAGAGAACAGATGATGAGTGGTTTACATTAAACAGTGTGCATAATAATAGCAATAGATAAATATTTTGTATAATATTTTTTTATTTTTAAGACGTCTGCATCTGAACGGCATGGTTAGTAGTTTTGGTCTCCGAAATTTTTACACATGTGGATCTTAGTGGTATAATCCAGGAACCGTATCAGTTATAACTTTTAGCATGGATGTCATAAAAATTATGTGTTACTGGACCGAAGTTTTCTAACAACCATTGACTGTTTAAAGCGGGAAACGAAAAAAAAAATATTTAATGATATTAAATTTTACGTAGCTAAAACCCTAATTTCGATTACCCAAAAAAAGACAAGAAAAAAATAAACAACAGCGAAGATAAAGGACAATAACTGGAAATTAAAAGAGTGCAAAAATTAACACGCCCTTGAACATTGCTCTCTATAAAAAAAAAATGATTGAGTTTGAAATTATTCAGGCTCAAGATCAAATGTTTTTATTTTAAATAAAGCAAAAACATTGGCACATTTGTTTAAAAAATTGATCTATATTCTGCATGACAGGTTATACAGCTGTTTCAGGAAGAGTCACCAACCCTTATTTGTAACCAAAAGCAATAGATAGTTTGTTTGGTAAAAAGTTTAATTCATATATATTTGCTGAAAACAACCAAATGAGAATTCAAGCAAAGAGTTATACTATTTAAGCCTCTTCCAATAAAAACAAACTAAAATATAAAACAATATTAAAACAAATATGTTTTTATATGAGTACACATTGCATACTACAGTAAACATGTTTGTTTTTGTCTTTTTTAAAATAAATGTGCCAATGTTTTTGCTTTATTTAAAGTAAAAACATTTAATCTTGAGCCTGAATAATTTCAAACTCAATCATTAAAATGATAAAGATCGAAAATAACATTTTTTATTTTTATAAAAAATAATAAAATTAAAAATACGGAGGGCAAGCCGTTAACGCTAAATGTAGGTTTAGCAAAAACAAATTTTTGTTCTTGTATTTTCAGGACAAAAACAAACATGAATATTATAGTATGCAATGTGTACTCATATACAAACATATTTGTTTCAAAGTTGTTCTATATTTTAGTTTGTTACATTGAAAGAGGCTTAAATAGTATAACTTTTGCTTGAATTCTCATTTGGTTGTTTTCAGCGCAAATATATATGAATTTAACTTTTTACCAAACAAACTGCTTTTGGTTACTGATGAGGGTTGGTGACTCTTACTAAAACAGCTGTATAACCTGTCAGGCAGAATATAGATCAATTTTTTGAAACAAATGTGCCAAAGTTTTTGCTTTATTTAAAGTAAAAACATTTGATCTTGAGCGTGAATAATTTCAAACTCAATCACTAAAATTATAAAGATCGAAAATAAGATTTTTTATTTTTATAAAAAATAATAAAATTAAAAAAAAAAAAATATTAGATAGCCCACGTTTCCCCTTTACCACCCATCTGGTTCGTAAAATAGTACAATACTACTATGCCCTGTCGCGCTTCGCTACAAGCTACCAAGAGTTATTGTCATGTTTTATTTCATAATCAATTTTGCAACGAAATTTGTATTGTACAATTAAAATATTTTATTTAATTTATTTTGTATTAATTTCTTTTATTCAAGGTATATGGCAAGGTACATATAGCTGCCCATTAGAAAATCGTGGATTTTCCAAATTTAATCTGGAAACAATTAACTATTGGCCTTGAATATGGAATATCATTTGTCAATTTTTCATTTTAGCGATTTTTGATTTTGGCGATTTTTGATTTTGGCGATTTGAGATTTTGCCGATTTTTGATATTGAAGTTTTTATTTTTGGCGATTTTTATTTTTCGCGATTTTCGGTTTTGGCGATCTTTGATTTTGGCGGTTTTTGAATTTAGCTATTTTTGAATTTGGCGATTCTGCCCATATTTTCCACGACTACTCATACTGATAACACAAGAGAACAAAATTGAACCTTTTTGGTGTTGATTGGAATTTTATTGTATTTTTTTTTTACTAATTTGAGGTCGTAGATTTAAAATATAATCTCCATTTTTCTCCATCAGCTCGCATTTTTAAGTTACAGGTACTAATCCTATTTTTAGCTTTTTTACAAAACTGTTCTTTTTTTCAAAACTTCAACGATATCTCTGAAACTACTGGACCAATTTAAAACCAATGTAAGCACGGCTTCAAGACAAGTTTTGGATTTTTTTTATTTAACTGAATATGGTGAACCGTTTACAAGTCATTCAAGTTTACAAGTCATGGAAGTGTCTTAATTTTGGACATAATGATATATTAATCAACAAAAATCTTGTTCCCTTATGTAATTAATGTACTTGTCGTAGTACTTTATATTTTTTAGCACTGCTCGGATCACACCCATTTTTTGTTCGACCAATCACATAATAACCTATGGGCTCTCTGAAAGTCACATGACTTTCCCTTTTATAGTACACAATTATATGATATTATATATTTACTTTGTTTTGCGGTACCACGCCTATTTTTTGTTCGGGTAATCACATAAATAACTTATAGGCTCACGCAAAGCTCTCACTCTACAGAACTCCAGATATATGAAATTTTATATTTAATTTGTATGGGACGTGCCACGCCCATTGGTCCGATACCGCTCATTTTTTGTCCGACTACTAATATAAATAATAACTGATATATCAAATTTTCAAAGCTTTCTCTATCATAATCGCCTAAGTCGAAAATCATGCTTTCGAAAATAATAACTTTTTATATAATTATAATGGGGTTTCATTACGACTAAGGTCAGTATGCTTTCATTAATACCTTTTTAAAAAACAGTGTTAGAGAAATGGGGATTTCCCTCAAATATAAAGCGTTGTTAGTAGAATACATAACTCAAATCATTCTTAAGTCGACTTAGGCGGTTAGCGCTTGTGACCACAGATATTAGTATAGATGAAGTTAAAATTTATATATCAAATGAAATAAAAAAACAATATTTATATATCTATATATTAATACGTGAAAGTAAATTTTAGTTCCCTTTTTAAGCAAATGTGCGGGCACGGAGGATTGTGAAAATTGGCATAGTTTTAATTCATATCGAGGAGAAGTTGAGAATGATAAAATTTATGTTTAATCTGTCTTAAAAATGTATTAAATTTAATAAAATAAAATAATATATTTAAAATAATTCGTTACACCCTGTTAATGCGAATGATTTAAATTATATATCAGACGCTCTGTGTTGAATTGTGAATTCCTAAAATTGATTAACTTACCTTTAGGCTCATTTAAATATTCATAAATTTTATATATGTATAGATTAAAAAAATTGTAAGACAAAAATTTAATGAAAAAATAATATTTCGTAGTATTTGCACTCGAATTTCGAGTGCTGGGCTATACTAGTTTATGTAATTGTGCTACAATAAGAAATTCAAATAACTTTTTATAACGAAAGTATCTCATTTATTTTTTTTTAATATATAGAAAATTCAGTCTAATGTTTTATAACTATTTGTTTTTTAAGATGATAGACCATAAATGACCTCTATGCTAATCCACATATATGCGACCTTTGATCAGAAAATTTTAATTGCAGCCTGAATGGTTGAAGTTGGGATCGTTTCATTTATTGTTTTAATGGACGCCTTCAATTCAGTCAAATTCCTTGGTTTCATTTTGTATACCTTTTGGTTGACATAACCATATAAAAAAAAGTCTGGTGCAGTCAGGTCAGGTGACATTGCTGGCCAGCGGAGAGTATAGTTTCTGAATACTAATTTATTTGGGAATTTTCGTTGGAGCTCCGGTCTGGCTATGTGTGCATCTTGCTGGAACCAATTGCTATTGAAACGGATATGTCTTCGGCGAAGACAAAAACTCCCTCAACATCTTTAAATAACGGTCCCATTGACAGTCACTATTACACCGTTTTCTTCAAAGAAGTATTGCCCCTCAATGCACCTTGATGAAACTGCGCGCCACACAGTGACTCGTTCTGAGTGCAGTTCCGTCTCATGAAGTATTTGTGGATTAGATTCATTCCGCAAACGGCAATTGTGCTTGTTTACATTGCCGCTTAGATCCAAATAGGCATCACCAGACCTAAACAAGTATTTTATCAAGCTGTTCAAGCTGCGTTCTTCGACCATTTCAATAATTTTTTTGTGCAAAGTTCCAGATCCAAAGGCGTAAATTTTTTGCAATTTGGACTTTGTATGGCAACAATTTTAAGTCAACATGAATTATCCGTTGTAATGACCATCTGTTAATTCTAATTTGCGCCGCAAGGTTTCGAGTGCGATGCTGCAGTCGCGACTATGTATCGAACCCGAACATAGGGATCTCGAAGGTATATTCTTCGCGCGCTGTTTCCAGATTCGATAAACATCTTTACCGTCCTCATAATGGTCCACCAATTTGGGAAAGAGCCGCCCAACTCCCAGGTAAATTCATTTTGGACGGAAATTAAGGACTGCAAAGCATGGTTCAGCTATCAAAATCATCTTTTCCCAAGCATTAATTTTCATAAATAAACCTGCCAAAGAAAAAAAAATAAGCCGATTACTCAAACAGAAAAAAGTTGTTACGTTTTGTTTTTGTAGCACGATAACATCTCTATATTAGTAATATTTTTAAAGATACAAAAAAAAATTAACAAATGTTTTCTTTATATTAAAACATTAAATTATTTTAAAGTAAAAATTAATTAATTACACTACCCAATAAGGTTTTGGACTGGAGTAACCAAATATCTTTCCTAGAGTATTTTGGTGGGCTGAATTCGAATCTGTAATTGGGTTTTCTCCATCACGTCAGGTTTTCGATATACAAAAAAAAAATGTTTTTATTCGTTTTTTACATAAAAAGATCATGTTAATTTAAAAATCAATGAATTTTCAAAAGAGAATGGAGGTGTTTGATTAGTTTATTTAAATTTTCATTAAATTTTGGTGAGTACGCTTCCCTTGTTCGCCGCTCACTGCACTTAAGTTTTGTGGAAAAAAATCTAAATGCAAATGAAGAAAACGCATACTGAGTGACATTCGTGCACCTAATTCGTGACAATTTTTCAATAATTCAGCAACAATTTGTCTGTAGTTTTCACTCTTATTGTTTCCAAGAAAACTGACGAAGATGCTGTTGAAACACTTAAAGGCTGCATATTCTTTCTCCAATAAACATTGTGAAAAATTGTCATCATTCAATAGCTTCCTGATCTGGGGGCCAACAAACGTGTCCTCTTCGATTTTAACATATGAAATATTAGGAAAAACTACTAACAAACATTTAAGTGCTGCACAATTTTTGTTCAGAGCCTTGACAAAGTTCTTAAAAAGGCCAAATTTTATGTGCAGCGGCAGAACAAGAACGTCATTTAGATCAATTAATGGTTAATTTGAAATATTGTGTTTTCCTGGTGAATACTCAGTTTTTTTGGCCACTCTGTTCTGACGTAATGATGACATGTAGCGCGACTATTCCATATACAAAGGAAACAACAATATTTTCTGAAACCTCCTTGACAAACCAATTACCTGAGACAGATTAATTTACAGCTATTTACAATGGTCTTTACTATATATGCAAAGAAATTTAAATCACACACGTTAGGGTCACCACAGATCTTCCATTTATGATCGCTGTATTTGAGTAATGTCAAAATTTCAGTCATTGATTCGTAATTTTCCTTTGTATTAATGGCACGAGCAATTCTGCATTCCCATTATGCAAAAGAAGAGCCTTTAAACTGTACTTAAGCCATCAATAAATAATCTCCATTTAGTTTTGTCATATGGCTGGTTAATTTTTTGAAATAAAACATCAATATCAGTACAGTATAGAATAGAGTGTTTCTTTTCAAAATATGCAGCCAATTCCAAGCTTCTATCTATCTATAGATTGTTACTTTTGTCCTGAGTTCAGAAAAAAACACACACTGAATATAAAACTCGTACATATATGTAAAGAAACACAGCTCAGACCAACAAATACATGTTTTTATTTTCATATCAATTATGTGTGTTTCTAAATTTTGTACTTTGCCTAACACAATCATGAATGTGTTCCGTTTAAATACCTGATAGTGAACACGAACATGTTTCTATCACGTATTGTTTTGTTCGAACTCACATAAACCACACAGTTTCGAGTGTATCTATATTTCAAGTTCGTGTTCTGTTCCTGTTCTCAGAAAAAAAAAACAGAACATAAACAATACACAATTTGGAGTGTGACTTTTCATGTTACTGAACGCGTACAGCTAAAAATTAAAACATTATCCACTCGGGGTCGAAAAAATCCGATTTATTTAATGAATCTAAAATAATTCATTAGCAGGTATAAAAAAATAAAAATAAAAATATAATATTAAAAATAAAATAAAAATAATAAAAATAAAAAACTAATAAAAAAAAAAATGAAAATAATTCATAAACAAAATATAAAAATTTCTCTGTGTGGTTAAAACTAAACTGTTGTTATTTACTGAACTCTAACCTGTTTATTATTACTGTTCTGTTTTCCGCAGTACACGTGCCAGAATACGATCTTAAAATAAGGCTACACTCGAACATGTGTATTGTTCATGTACTGTTCTTTTTGATTGAGAATGCGAACAGACACGATCTCAAAACATAGCGACACTCGAAACTGTGTGATTATGTGTGTTCGAATAAAACAATACGTGATAGAAACATGTTCGTGTTCACAATCAAGTATTAAAATGGAACACATTCATGATTGTGTTCGGCAAAGAACAAAATTTAGAAACACACATAATTGACATGAAATTAAAAATGTGTGTTGGTTGTTTTAGAACAGAACATTGTGTGTTTGATGTGTGTATTTTCTGAACCTTGCTTTTGTCCCATTTGCAAGATGTTTCCAATGCTGCATGCGTGAAGCTAGTAATTCTGCGTCTTGCTTCGTTAAATGTAAATTCCGAATTAGATCATTTAGCTCAGCTTGAGTCACCCAATGGCGTTCATCTTCAGCCTCATACAAACTACCACTGCTGGTGAAAGATGTTTCGGACTTACTGCTCGTATGAGTGGGAATGACTGGTAATAGATAATTTGGTGGACTTTGAACTGGTTTGGAAACCGATGGGACATACGCGTATGTAATATTTTTTCGAATTTTAATATTGAATCCAGCAACTTTTGTTAAACAGATATAACAATCGGTTTGGTGGTTACTTGACTTTCTCCAAAGTACTGGAATTTAAAAATCGAATTAGATCTTCTGGCAACTATTGCAAAACTTTGTCGGTGTCCAACGGTTTGTTCAAGTTTCTGACAGCAAAACAAAAATAATGTAAATATGCATATTTTAATGATTCTAAAATTACATATCCTTCTTTTCCAACCAAATATTCACCACACACAAAGCAAAAATAGCGTGAATCAGTAGTGTAGTGTCAGTATTGACTGTTTTACAGTATTGCCAGCATGCGATAAAAATGAACAAGACGTGATAGCACAATTTTTATCCCAGATTCGAATTCAGCGCACCCAGATTAGTTAAAAAACATGCTTCGTTTCTGCAGTCAATTTTTTTTTTAATTTGTAGACCAGTGTTAGTTATTGTGAATTTTTATTCTCTCCACACCACTGCACTATGGCCGAAATTGCGATTTTAGCAGCAAAAACTCAATTTTTCAACTTTAAATTTTTACAATTTTTTTGATGGTGTTCAATACCCAACAAACTAAAAAAATTTTTACTGTTGGCAACCCAGTTTATGTACAAACAGCTGTTAATATTTACATATTTTTTAGTACGTGTTAATACAAGTGAAGCAGCAAAATTTTTATAAAATTAAAAACTGTTCTTTTAATAACATATTTTTGTAAAAAAAACTTTGTAAATATGAGTTGTAATACTCGAGGTGAGTGTTTTTACTATATACAAATATAGTTTGCTAAATGTTTGTATTTCGTACTTATGTTGGTGGTTTTTTGTGTGAATTTTTTTGTGAAATTTTGAAGAGTTTTATATTTTTTCGTGGAGTAAAACGAAAAATGTCATGAAGTGTCATTGGAACTATTTACATGTGATTGTTTGTAGAAAACTCAAGTTTTATGTCATGGTAAAATTGTATGCATTTGACTGCTAATAAACGAATTTTTAATATTTTTGTAGAAACACTCAGGTTCAAAAATTCTGAAATATTTGAGTTTTGGTTGAGAAACAACAGGAATGTTTCGAGTTATATAAAAGGAAAGATTCCATACGAAATTGGCAGTGAATTAAGTAAATTAATATGTACTAAAGCTCGGAAGTTATTTAATTTTATTAAACTAAAATGGAATAAACAATCCAGAATGAGAAAGCATTTAGAAAATATAATAAGGAATGGTTGGTTCGAGAAACAATTTCTGTTATACCGAAAAAGATTAATGCTATCGGGCGACCAAAAATGACTTATGATGATAGCTGCGAAAGAAATAAAAGGAGATTAGCTTCCCAGCAAGGAGACAATGCGCAATTACTAGTTCATGCTGCCTCTATATCTGCCAAAAAATCCCACGCAATGGATTTGAAATTTGTCCTTCAACAAGTTGCTATATCTCCAAATTGGCCATCCAAAATTCGAGAAGTTCTTAATACTAGCCATAAAGAAGTTACGGCAGTATCACCTGATGAAGCTCTAATGTTTTTATTAGAAAACGGATTAACTAAAAAGCAGTACTCAAATATGCGTCAATTAAACGTAAAACACAATAGTAGTATTTATCCGACTTATGATAAAGTTTATAAAAGCAAATTGAAATGTAGACCGGATGAAATCAAAGTGAATGAAAGCTCTGTCGAAGTATCGTTGCAAAATTTGGTAGACCAGCTAAAAGAATTCTTGCATATCAAGTTGAAGTATTGTGTACAATGGATGTTGAAGAATCGATCCTAATTTTGAGCTACGGGCGTGATGGTTCTACCGGTCACAGCTTGTTTAAACAAAAATTTGTGGAAAATATTTCGGAAAGTTTCGATCAGTCCCTTTTTGTGACATCAGTCATTCCAATAAAAATAATTTCATCAGCAGGTGATAATATTTGAGTAAACCGTACATCTCAGTCAGTACGCTTTTGTAGGCCTTTAAAAGTGGAGTTTGTTAAAGAAACAAAAGAGCACATTTCAACTGAAAACCACAACACACAGATTAAGAAGTTGGAACGACTACAATACACACTAAGTAATGGGAAAAAAGCTAAAGTAAAATATAATTTATATATGACATTAATAGATGGGAATGTCTTAAATGTGTTGACAGAAACTAAAAGTGCACAGAAATGCCCCATCTGTCATGCCGGTCCAAAGCAATTTCGAACTATAAGAAACTTTGATTCTCCTAATTTTGAAGCGAAGGCGGACGCTTTGAAATATGGAATAAGCCCTTTGCATGCGTGGTTTCGTAGTTTCGAGTTTGTTTTAAAACTTTCATACAAGCTAGATATGAGAAAATGGCAAGTTCGTGGAACAGAAGAGAAGAGAATCCTGGCAGAAAAGAAATAAAAAATTCAAAAAGATTTTTTGCTTCAAATGGGCCTTCATGTCGATAAGCCGGAAGCAAATGGCAGCGGCAACACCAACGATGACAACACAGCTAGAAGAGCATTTTCTCGCACGGACCTTTCAGCATCTATTACTGGTAAAAATATTGATTTTTTGAAACATTTACAAATAATCTTAATTGCTCTCTCCTCTGAATTTGAAATTGATGCTCAAAGGTTTGTGCTCATTGCATTAAACAGTGAAATATTTTTCTAAAACTACGAATGGTACTCGATGTCTGCCACAATACACAAAATATTCGTCATTCATAATTATGGCTTCAGTAGTACCCGTAGGTTGCCTTGCAGAAAATGCATCTGCGGCGCGAAACAAATATTATAAAAAAGATCGAACTGGTCACGCTCGAAAGCATTCAAGAGTGCACAACATATTTGGCATGTATCATAAAGCTATGAATAGCTCTGACCCATATATTTCAAGTTTATGTTTGCAAGAACATACAAATTGTTCAAAAAACTTCCGTTTCCTCGAGAAGTCATTGATCTTTTTAAAATGCCTGAATTACCACCAGAACTATTATTAGCTCCAACATCTCAAGAAACCTCCGGCTGCAATAATAGTTCTGATTGTGATGTTAGCATGGAGTCTTTAAATAATTATTCATTGGAATTAGAAACGGATGAAAACTAAAAAACGACCATGATTAATTAAGCCCTATATCTTTTGAGAATATGTATCTATTATTTTGTTATTTTTAGAAAAATTCATAAGCATTTACAACTTCTTTAAAATTATAAATTTATGAATTAAAAAATAAATAAATTTCTTGGTAGCATTCAATATTTTTTTAATAGCGGGCGTGGATCGCCCATTTTTTCTCAAGTTTTTTTTGTCAGTAGAAGTCCGTATACAAAATTTGATGAAGCCAGCTTTTTGGTAAGTATTCTTGCCGACAATTTGAGTTTTGGGTATAGGAAAAGGTGGCGCGGACCGCTCTTTTTTTTTCAAGTTGCTTTTTTGTCAGTAGAAGTCCGTATAACCATTTTGGTGAAGCTAGCTTGCCAGGAAGTACTATTAGCCATTACTTTGGAAAAAGGGGGCGTGGCCCCCCATTTTTCTCAAATCGATTTCTTTAGCATTAGAAGTCTACACAAAAAATTTGGTGAAGCTAGCTTGTCGGGAAGTATTTTTTGCCGCTAAAATCGCAATTTTGGCCATAGTGCACTGTACGAAAATGTAAAGATACTCCGATTAAATTTCTTATAAACATCATGAAAAATGTTTATACGTAACATAACATGTGTGTACCGATTAGAGTATTCATAAGGGTGTCCTAATTGTTGTATGAGTCGTATGTGCTAAAATTGTACAACAGTTGTATAATTTTTTTTTTCTTTTTGTTATTCTACACCCAAACATATTATACGACAGTACAATGTTTGTATGTATATTTTTGCGGTGTACTGTTATTTGTTTGCTATTTAATCAGCTTTTGTAGTTTATTCCAAATATTTTTTTACGTTTGTTGTAACTATTGTGGCAAAAATCAATACATTCAGGTAATTTTTTTTTGTATAAAAGTACAAATATATTGCTTTCATTTGATTTTTTTTTTTCGATTTAAGTATATGAAAATACGACAGGGTATTCACATACATATAATTTGACGTCTTGTATTTCTTAAGAACTTAATACAGCTTATGAATTCACTAGATACGCATAAGCGGTGCACACATATTTCTGATTGCTTGTTGCTTTTGTTGTCTTTTGTGCACGTGAACAACAACAAGTGAAAAAATGTGTCTTTTTAATTGTGTTTACATACATATATGCCGATTGCATTTAACAATTGCTTTCAATAAAAAAGCACAAATATACCTAAAATTTTTGTAAATATCATTAATTGTAAATGGTTGTATAAAGTCTAGCCATGATAATGTGAAGTCTAGCCGTTTTTGTCTTGTAGTGTTAACAACCTTGGTAGTAACAATGTGTTTAGAACAGTGGTGGCCATCGAGAGAATTGAGTTAGTAATAATGTTTATGAGCATGTGTTAGTTGTACTACACTGATCGAAATCCATGGACGTAACACAATGTCGATATTAAATGGGAATATAAATATGGTAAAATTTTAAATATATTTTGTTGTTTTAAAATTTTGAATCTTACATTCTGAAAATGTAAAACAAAATGTGAAGAACATTTAATCTCTTTTATCCATAAGTTTGAAGTTTATTAAATCAAATAAGTAATAATAAGTAATTCATTTCTTTAAAAAAAACACAAAATAGAAAAACTTAAAAAAATAAGAAATTTCAAAGGTTATTAAGTGGTATGTTGCCAAAAACTAAAAAACACCAGCCTTCAGTAACTGGATATTTTTTAAAATTAAAAAAAAAAAATGCATAAAAGACAGCTATAATGTTGTCAAATGGAGCCGACGTATGTAATTTATAGAAAATGTTTAATTTATAGTTTATCAAGTCTTCGAAATTTTCTCAACATTTTTGGTTTCTTTTAAACAAATATTCTGTGTGTACCTATTAAAAAAAAAATATATTTGAATTTCAAAAGTCAATGCGACATAGACCTGCTTTGTTCAAAATCTGTCAAAAGACTGAATGAAATTGTTGTTTACTTTTACGAGCACCAGCGTGTTTCGCACGGCCTTCACTGGTTTAGAACACGGGTGGAGGGTATCAAAAATTATGCGCACCCGAATTTAATACTCCTACTTGTTTCGATAAACTGAAAAAACATATTGGGTACAAAAATTATGACATGGGTAACCTTAATTTCTATAATATTAATAGGCGAGACGATTTCTGGTGACCGATGTAACTTTCACAGTTTTCAACCAATTTTGACCAAACATACCTCATTTAGAAGGTATTTATTTATGGCTCTCCACCAGATTTACAGACTTGCACCGTCTGGAACATTTTTTTTTTTTTTGGTAGTAAAATTCATTTAAAGTTCCTACTAACACATACATAAAATTATAAAATACTCTGTGTGTATTTATTAAATGTGTTAATATGTTTAAAAAAATTGTATAAGAAAAGCCCTGTGTTGAATGGAAAAATAATTTTGAACATAAACCAATAACGACTATAACGACAATAAAGCAATCGAATTTCATTATAATAATTGCGTATCACACGCACCGTGTTGAGTTGCCTAAAATTAGCATACCTTTAGGTGGAATACAAGGTGGTTCAAATGCCTTTCGGTTCTAATTTCTGTGTGTTCAGCAAACATTTATAACGAGATAAGCTTAATAAACAAAATAGATAAAAAAAAAAAAAACTGAAAGAAATAAATTGAATGAAAAAATAAATTTTCCCAGAATTTGCACTCCAATTTTTGGGCTGGGCTATGCTAGTATTAAATTAAAACATATAAAGAAAGATAATTTAAAAAAATAGTAATATTTATTTATTTTATTTTTATTTATTAATAGTAAATAAATTTACAAATTAATGAAATTCAAAGAAATTAGGAAACTGGCTGCAGAGGCCTTCGTCCTTTATACTAATAATAATATACAAAATTGAGTGATTTTAATAATAAAAAGTAATAGTGTTGAAATCGACAGTGCCAAAACTTTGAAAGCCTCCACCTCTTACACTCAATATTACAACCAATATTGGGAACGGCTACCACTGTTAAAACTGTTGTCGGTACCGATATTTTAATTTTGGATTAGCAGTTATATTTTAAGTTAAGTTTTTATTATAGTTTCTTGTAATAATTTTAATTTATAATCTTCAATTTTATATTTTTAAATTTTCCATCTTTTATTTTTGAATTAAATTTTTTATTGTTATTTCTTCTTAATAATATTTAATATGTATTTTATTTTTAATATTTATTCTTAATAATTTTCTAAATTGCAATATTTTTCAAATAATTATAAATAACCTTTCGACATCTGCTGCTTTGAAAGGCAATTTCCGCTTTTGATGTCCTATTTTCTGACAATGGCAAAATTTGACCTTTTTCGAAAGAAAACATATTAATATAAACTAGTAGATCTCAGCGCTCCAAATTCGAGTGCAAGTTCTAGGCAACTTTATATCTCAACTTCGCCAATTCACAAACCAACACTTTTTGGTTTATTATTATTGTGAATTAAGATAACAAACTCAGTAACAAACACAATTTAATAAACACACACACAGCATATGTATAATTTTATGTATGTGTTAGTAGCAAATTTAAATGCAGTTTACTCAAAATAAAGGAACAAATTTAAAAATCTGTAAATCTGGTGAACAGCCAAAAAGAAATACATTTCAAATAATACACGCTTGGTCAAAATCGGGATAAAACGGTAGAACAAAACATCGGTAACAAGAAATCGCCTAGCCTATTAAGATTATAGATGTTCCATAATGTTTTATAGGCCTCATAATTGACCAACCAAATGCTGGTCAACGAAAGATAAGCAATTAGCTTTATATTATACATATGCTATGTGTGTGTTTATTAAATTTGTAAATGTGTTTATTAATAAGTTTGTTATCTTCATTCACAAAAATAATAAACCATAAAAGTGTTGGTTTGCGAATTGGCTAAGTTGAAAAATAAAGCTGCCTCGAAATTGCACTCGAATTTCGAGCGTTGGAATCTGCTAGTTATTATAAATACTCTTTCTTGCAATTATGTAAAAAAAAATTTTATCTTTTATTACCAATATTTGAAGCATAAAAAACCCAGAGCCTAGCCCCTTTTAAAAGGTGAAGCATATTATATATCTTAAAAGGGTGTGTCGCAATGCTTTTTTACCATTTACCTTTTTCCCCTATTTTTTCAGATATTTAAACTATATAACTCAAGTTCCGACTATTAATGTGTTTGAAAAATACCTACGTAAATGTACCTGCCAAAATAAAAAAAATTTTACCCAATAATATAATTTAAAAATTAAGAGCGTTATGTCTCAACGTTTTTATACCCTCCTCTCCAGTGTGCAGAGGGTATATATAAGTTTGTCATTCCGTTTGTAATAATTAGAAAAAAAATTTTGGACCCCATAAAATATATATATTTGTGATCCTTATAACAACCGGAGTTGATATAGCGATGTCCGTCTGTCCGTCTGTGAAAATCACGATGACGGCATCAATCGGGCAGCTAAAGTGCTCTTTGACATTAAAAATGATTCATTAACATCCTGAATAGTTCTCTATTTAAAATCGTCCAAATCCGTCGATTAGGGCCCGAGATTTGAATGAAGAACTAAAAAAAGTCTTGAAAAATATAATTTTCTATGTTGTTTTTGTCACGATCACGCCCTCAATAGTGCAGCTACAGTCATCATTTTTAGTGAGCATGATTCACCAAGTTCATGGGAAGATTTCTGTTTCAAAAATCATTAAAATCGGTGGAACAGGTCCAGGGAAATCTCTGAAAAATTAAAAAAAAAATGAAAAATATGATGTTTCTATATTGTTCTTGTTGTTATTCTAAATGTTGTATTGTTGTCATAGCTGGACTTGTTGTTTTTGTGGTCATTGTGGTAATAATATAATAAAAACTAACCCTTTGTACATTTTTTTATCAACTCTGGTAGAAAAATTTAAAAGTTTCCATTGTTTTGGCATCACTAAAAAAAAGTTTCTAGATCATTTCTGTCATTGCCACGAGCCTGCCTGCAAAGTTTCAGATCGATTGGGTCACGGGAAAGGGGTTAAAATCGATCAAAAATGTTTTCGACAAGCAGACACTACGAGTTAATAGAAAGGGAGTAAAAATTCACCAGCATCTAAAGCAAACAATGCTAAAATACCTAGTTGTTAATAAAAAAAAAACAATGTTAATTTAGCAAAAAAAATTTTATGTATAAATTTATTTATAAATTTATATAAACATATTAAATAATACAAATAATATACATATATTATATATATGTATATATGTATATATTCTATATATGTATATCCATAACAACTGCATGTTAGAAATAAGTCGGTATATTATTTTATTTACATAAAATTCTGCAATATTTTGTTGTGGGGAAAATACATTTATTTTGCATTAACAGAGTGTCACTTCATTTTGCTCAGCGTGACTATGCCACAGTAGATGGCGCCACAATTTTTGTTTGTTCTAATTTGCTTTGCAATAGTTATTTCTATTTTAACATGAATGTCAATATTTTCAACTGGATATCATACAGAATAATGTTAAGAGCATACACGGGCTGGTCTTTTATTTCATACGTTTTTTCATTATTCTTTTACAAATATGAACATAAGTTTGGCATGTTAACTTTTTGTTGTCTTTACAAAATAGAGTTACCGAGTTCATCAATGAATTTTTTGCTTTCGAAACAGTTCTACATAGTTATATAGAATTATTATTCTGCTTTACCTACAAAATATTTGATTGCGATTACATCTAATTTTTAAAAATTGTTTATAATTACTAAAGCCTTATTAATCACATAAATACAAAATTGCACTTTTTAAATTTTCCATTCAAATTTAAGAAAATATCAATTCTAAAAACTGGAATTAAAAATTTCCAATTATAAATTAGAAAATATTAATTGCATTTCAGAAAATCATATCAAAACGTCGGAAATTATAATTTTAAATTTAGAAGACATCAATTGCATCTTTAATATATAAATTTTATTCGTTAAACACAAATTGAAATTAAAAAAAAAAAAAAAACACCAAATACCCATGTTTACATTTAAAAAATTTTTACATTTAAAAAAAATATTGACATTCAGGAGAAATTAATAACTTTTCAGTACCGCGATTCAGTAACTTCTTTTAACGATAGTCGAATCGTTAAAAAAAAAAGAAAATCGCAAAATTATCAGTAAAATTTTTAAACGATATTCGCTATTGTTAAACTCAGCTGTTGTTGTTATCTAAACGACAACCATTTTTGTGTTGTTTATTCAGTCGATAAAAACTTAAAGTTTTCGGTTGAAATGTCATCATACATAAATAAAAATCATAAAATAGTGAAAATATTTTGCTTCTATTAAAAAACTTTTTTATTCATTATTCATTATTTCATTTTCAAATAAATACACAGAAATATTATTTAAAAAAAAAATAAAGATATTAAACATAAACATAAAATCATCCTGTCAAACACGAAGTAATTTGTTTTTTCTATTCTTCTTTGTGTTTTTCGCTTATTTTGACAGAGATGCCACTCGTTTACAATTTAAATAAATAGAAAAATAGATTTGTCGACTGTCGTTAAGATGTATGTACTTAGTGAATCACTTAATCCTTAGTGCAAACAACAATAGTTGTCGATATATTTTGCGATTGTCGGATCGTTGAAATTTACAGAATCACACTACAGAAAACATTAATTTAAATTTAATGAATTTTAGAAAACGTCAAATGCTATTTAAGAATTGCGAACATAAAAACTGTTACATAAATAAACGCAATTTGATGAGAATGTTATTTTTTATATATAAATTTTCACAATTTTTTTTGGATGAAAATTTGAAGTTTTTCAGAAAATAAAGAGAACAAATTATTTTATTTAAAATGTTTGGGACATTTGGTTTTTTGCGTTTGGCATCCCTAATTTGAATATTTATTAATTTAAATTTATTCTCTATGTTTTCCAAATATAGCAATATTTTAATAAAAAAATTGAGAGAGTTTTTTTTTTTGATTATTATTTTGTTACTCCATCCGACTTATATGGCCGCAATGAAGAAATAATTGGCCAGTTAAAAGAAACTATACAGCCATCTCCAATTAGCACGATTTAATGCATATAGCCACCCTACACAACCATTACCTTTGCAATGGAGGTTAGGGCGAGCTATTTAATTAGCAAAAACAAAAAATTAAACGAGAAGTTATGTCATATAAATGCATGCCGATCAGCAACCACGATGACCAAAAAGCAAACACCAAAATAAATCCGAAATAATAGAAAAGACGAAAACCAACCCAAAGAATTTGCTGAAATAAGTTGGTATTAAGTTTAACAAATTGTTTACTTTTTCATTTACATTTATTATCAAGACTCAAACCGAGGTGGAGGGTATTAAAGATTCGGCACAGCCGAATTTAACAGTCTAACTTGTTTTTTATAAATATATAACAACTCGTGTCAACTCTACCATTTCCTTTTTGTGTCAGTATAAAAAGAAATAAACTCACGCAAAAAAATACACCGGTACGACCAACTTTTGTATTCATAACACACAGACGGACGGACGGATATCGTTAAATCGACTCAGAAAGTTATTTGAGTCGATCCATATAATTAAAGATGGGTATAGGCCAAATATTTTTGGTAGTTACAAACATCAGGGCAAACTCATTGTACCCTAACCACATGTGAAAAACTTTTGTATTCATAAATTTTGCACAAAATATCTGACCTTGGTTCAGAAAAATAGTTCAGGTACACACGGGCGGAAACTGGCGGGTATACTATGGGGTACATAAATGTAGGGGAAGATTCGGACTATAGAAAAGTGCAATACTCTTTTCGATGGCTTTTAATGGGCAGGAGTTATGCTCTACTAAGTAGGAAATTTTCGGATAATATTATTTTTTTATTGCTGATCAGATAACAAACGACCATTTAAGAAAAAATTATTGAAAAAAGTGCTGCAATATATAGAACGTACACAACACATCATATATGGCAACTCTTACGAAACTGAGAATAGTGGAAATTAGAAATATAAATGTATAAATATTCTAAATTCAAAAACAAAGATTGTATGTTTGACTGTGTTGTATCTTCTGATATTAATACGATGTTAAAGCTGTGTGCGAAGGCCTGACTTTAAGTGAGTATGTTAAAGCACACGGCCACGAAGTGCAAGTACAAGTGTATATGAGATGGACGCAGGTTCAAACTTCACGGTCGCCTCGACCTTTGTAGAAAAATTTTATATAGAAACAATCTAATGAATTCTATTGATCAGAACTTAACAAGCCATCTATTAAACACGTCTTTTATTGTCATTCATTTACGCAAAATGTGCTCCCTATAACTTTTGAAGTCATTAATTCTAGCTTCCTGAATTATCTTCCGGAATTACCATCTTATATGACCAACATTTCTTATGTAGTATACATATGAACAAGCTTTAATTAAATAAACATTAACTACTTACGAGATAATTTCATGCTCATGAGTGAAAATCGTGATGTCATTATGGTATGAACATTTGTGAATAAACCAGAATTAATTTCTTTTAGTTTATAAATTACTCACGCACCCATCCTTAATAAAAACCACACTTATTAGCTACAATAACAACTACCGTATGGAAAATAAAGATAGAAGATAATAAAAACAACTTTTTGTTTGTTTTTTTTTTTTTTACATAAACGTTCACAAAAACTTTGATAAGTACAAAACCGTAAACGGATATTTTGAGTTTTGTTGGCTGAAATCTCATATTCTAATAACAACCGATTTCACCCGCAAAGTTGTTGAAACTCAATGTACATACATATACAGAAATCCCTCGAACTGCGCGGTTTCGGACTTGCGCGTTTTTGTTTTTACCACCAAAATTTCGCATTGCGCGGTAAAAATTTCGCAGCCGCACGGTTTTTTTTTGCGTACATATTTCGTGCAAAATATGTACCTAATTTAAAATTTGGTGAATCCCCTTAATGACAGTTTTTTATTCAAGTGAAAAATATATAATAATAAAGCTTTTTTTTTTTTGTTTTGTTTTTAAAGATTTAATATTAACGCACAGTTTTATTAAATCCTATAAAATGAACGTGGCTGGAAAAAGAAATTTTTTAAAATTAGAGCAGAAACTGACAATTGTTAAAGCAATAGAAAATTGTGAAAAAATATCTGTATTAGCTAGGAGACATAATATATGTAGAAAATTAAAAGCTCAGTTGTCTGTCTACACCATTATCTGCAAAAACCACTAAAAAAGTTCGAAGTTCTGTAATAGAGAGGACTGAAAAATTGTTAAGCTTTTGGATAGAGGACCAAAATCAAAAAAAATTTGCCTTTAGTTCAGGCGTTATTCTTAGTAGAGCCTTATCAATTTTTAACCATTTGAAAAAGGAAGAGCAAGCTTAATCTAATTCTGAGGAACTTCAGTTTAGACCCAGTAAAAGATGGTTTGAAAGATTTAAAGGACGGCAAAACCTACACAATATAAAATTAACAGGGGAAGCGGCCAGTGCTGATACGGTAGCGGCTGCTGCATATCCAAAAATTTTAAAAGATCTAATAGGAGGTGGTAAATATTTATCACGCCAAGTTTTTAATGCTGACAAGACTGGCCTTTTTTCGAAATGGATGCCTAGCAATCCAAAAAAGAAAAATCTGCTCCAGGTTTCAAGGTAGCAAAAGATAGATTATAACTCTTGCTATGTGGAAATGCCGCTGGTGACTATAAGAGCAAACCGCTTTTACTTTATAAATCTGATAAACCTCGAGCTTTTAAAGCAATTTCAAAAAGTTCCCTGCAATTTCATTTGAAATCGTACAACAAAGCTTGGATGACAGTTAAAATTTTCGAAGACTGGTTTTTAAATTGCTTTTGCGTAGAAGCTGAGACTTACTGCAAAAGTGAAAACATTGCCTTAAAGATTCTACTCATTCTTGACAATGCATCAAATCCCAATGCATTTAGCTGATTTGCACCCAAATGTTAAGGTAATATATCTTCCTCCGAACACGACATCGTTAATTCAACCAATGGACCAAGGTGTCATTGCTGCATTTAAACGTTATTACCTAAGAACATTTTTACAACTAATTGAAGCTACTGATGGACCAGACAGCCTTTCAGTTCGTGAATATTGGCAACAATACAACATCTTACGGCCGTAAAAAATATTAAATTAGCTTGGGATGAGGTAAAGAATTCCATAATGAATGCCGTTTGGAAAAAAAATATGGCCAGAGCGCTGTATCAGAGTTGCTGTTGTCGATATGCCAGCACTGGTAGAAATTGTGGAAATTGGTAAAACGATTGGTGGTGAAGGATTTGATGATATAGCACCAGAAGATATTGCAGAAGCTATAGAATGCGCTCAAGAAGATCTTTCTGCTGAAGAAATGATAACATATTTTGCAGATAATAATGATGAAAATGACGATAGTGAAGATGTAGAAATTGTTGAAAAAACAAATTTAGTAGCAAAGCACTGGCAGAATTTTTGAAACTTGGCAATCAACTTGGTGAAGAAGCTATTGACCGTAGACGTTTGACGGAAGCTTTAGCGCCGCATAAAGAACTTTACAGTTCAAGATATATTAAGTAATCACTATTAAAAAGTTTTTTTACGAAACCATTGGAGGAAAATTCTCCAGAAAATAGTACAAATTCATCAGAAGATGAAAATAAACTCATTTAAAGATTTTTTTGTTAATTTATATGAATTATGAATTATGTATTTATAATTTTTATTTATTTTTTTTTTTTTTTTGTTTATGTTTAACTTTATATTAATAAATACTATTTAATACCATTTTAATTACATACTAGGTACGATGAACTGATTTCAAGATTTTCTTGTTTAATTTTTATGAATTAATTTATAATTTTTATTTTTTTGTTTATGTTAATGTTTAACTTTATGTTAATATTGAATAAAGGGTTTATTTTAATTATCTACTTAGTTTAAATTTCAATTTTTCATGATAATTTTAGGATTTGGAACGCATCTTCCGGATTGCGCGCTGTTTTTTCAGGACGTATCTACCGCGCAGTTCGAGGGATTACTGTACATATGTATACGAGTATCAAAAATATTCCATTTTTAGAGCAATTTTATTTGTTTATTCTTTTCAATATTTACAAAACAAAAAATAATTCATTACATGCTCAAATACCTCTCCTCCTTCTTAGGCTATCCGGGGCAATTCCCCTTCTTTTCAGTAAGTGTTCTGGTTGTTCTACTTTTTGAACTTTTATCCATACTTTTTTTCGTTGTATTTATTGTCCCTGTTTTTTCCAATGACTTGATAACACTTTGCGTAATGTTAAAACTATGGTTTTTTATCGATAATAGGTCGACTGATAAGGCAACACCAAGGTATTGCTTGAAGATCGTCACGAACATAGTTCGGAGTAGGGCTGCGGGAGCCTTTGTGTTGCTAACAACCCGACGCACTGTGGACCATATTTTGAGAAGGCGGCCAAAAATCATTTTTCATGGATGTGTTATTCATTTGAAAGTAAATACCAGTGAACCACGAGAGCCAAAAAATTGCGACTCTATTTCAACCATATCACAGCTAACAGGGTCTTCGAAAATGGACTTTCTCAGTAGTTTGCCAAAATTAAAAATTTCTTTGTAAATTCTAATTTTTAAATGACTGTAACTTTTTTGTTTTAAAAGTTTTTAAAGTAAAATATATTAAGGGTTTTCACTCCTGGTAGTAAAATACCCTTGTAACCCTTAGAAATGTTGTAGATATAGTAAAAGCACTACTATTTACAACACCGCAACAACAAAATATGTGAAATGTGAATTTACTACACCGTGGTTAAAACACAAGGGTAAAAGGTATAGTACATTAACAAGACCAAACATTTACATGACTAAAACAGCTGAACGTTGTGCTGCCAAAAAAATTGTTTAATTTTATTTTTCATTTTGTGGTCACTATTAAAATCAATAATAAAAAAAATGGAACAAAAAAAATAATTAATAAATAAATAATAAAACATGGACCGATAGCATTTTCGGCATTTTTCTAACCTTCAATTACTTTTTGATATACAATATACACGGAAAAGACGCTCACGCTTTGCAGTATATAATCGTTGTTAATATAACAGGGTTGTAAATATAACACCATGAGGGAAAATCCTTACTGTGTATAAGTTTGTAATCTCTAACTAATAATGTTAGAAATATAAAGTCACTAATAGGGCCCATACACGACACCAGCATGCTGGCACCATAAAGTGATTGTACAATCAAGATCTTAGCACATACCACACCAGCATGCTTGTACAATTATCATTTCTTTGCAAAGAGGGATTGAAAACATCGATACGGATAGTGACTTTAAAAAAAATTTTGGTTTTTTTACGTTTATTAACTAAATGCATATTTAATTATTATATATTATTATATATTTAAATTATACGATATTAATTATTAAGTCTAAAAATAAATTTTGTATCCATATGCAATGTTTGCTCTTCAAAAATTCTTATAATGAGAAATATGGCCCTTACACGACACTATCATGATTGTGCAGTCACAATAATATCAAACTATTTTGATTTTGCACACGGATGGCACAATCACACCACAGTCCCATACATGGTCAATGTCGTGTAGGGCCCTATAAGTCGTTTGGAAATTAAAAAGAAAAATTTTTGCAAAAATGGTCCAAATTTCCCGAAAATCTCTTACTTAATTGGGCATAACTCCAGCCCATAAAAAAAAGTCTCGCACTCTTCTGTAGTCCGAACCTCCCCTACACTCCTATACCCCATTGTCTACCCGCCAGTTTCCGCCCGTGTGCACCACAACAATTTTTCTGACCTAAGGTCAGATATTTTGTGCAAAATTTATGAATACAAAAGTTTTCCACTATGTGGTTAGGGTATAATGAGTTTGCCCTGATGTTTGTAACTACCAAAAATATTGGACCTATACCCATCTTTTATTATACGGATCGACTCAAACTCACTTTCTGAGTCGATTTAGCAATGTCCGCCCCTGCTTTTGTGTGTCATGAATGCAAAAGTTGGTCGTACCGGTGTATTTTTTTGCATGAGTTTATTTGTTGTTTATACTGACAGAAAAAGGAAACGGTACAGTTGACACGAATTGTTATATACTTATAAATATGGCCTGAGACATAGTGCGCTTAATTGTTAAATTATATTAATGGGTAAAACTTTTTTATTTCGACAGGTACATTTGTATAGGTATTTTTCAAAAACATTAATAGTCGGAACTTGAGTTATATACATACATAGTTTAAATACCTGACTAAATGGGAAACAATTTAAATAACAGGTAAATGGTAAAAAAAATATTGCGACACATCCTTTTAAGATATAAACAGGTATGCTTCACCTTTTAAAAGGGGTTAGGGTCTGGGTTTTTTATGCTTCAAAAAGTGATTATAAAAGATAAAAATTGTATTTTACATAATTGCAAGAAAGAGTATTTATAATAACTAATAGATTCCCGCGCTCGAAATTCGAGTGCAATTTCTACGCAGCTTTATTTTTCAACTTAGCCAATTCACAAACCAACACTTTTATGATTTATTATTATTGTGAATGAAGATAACAAACTCATTAACAAACACATTAACAAATTTAATAAAACACACATAGCATATGTATAATTTTATGTATGTGTTGGTAGCAACTTTAAGTGCAATTTACTCAAAATAGAGGAAAACAATCAAAAATCCTGAAATCTGGTGAACAGCTAAAAAGAAATACCTTTCAAATAATATACGTTTGGCCAAAATCGTGATAAAACGGTAGAACAAAACATCGGTCACAAGAAATCGTCTAGCTTATTAATATTATAGATGTTTGCGCAATTATTAGATTTAGATTTAGATTTATTTATTTGTTTTTTCATTATTAGAACCTTAAGAATATAATTCTTTTGTGGTTCAAGTGGAATTACATAAGTAAAGTCATTATTAAGAATAAATGAATAAATAAATAGTTTTTCCTATAGAAAAATAAAAGACAATAACAATAAATTAACAACATGATAAAATTAATTAATGAACTGGCTATATAGTTTTGAGAAGAGAGAGAGAATGAAAGATAAATTAAGAAAAAAATTAAATTATTGATATGTTAAAAAAAAGAAGAGCTAGTTGTTGGAAGTTGTATGTTCAAATAAGGTTTTCCTGAAACTGTTTATTCTCGATATCTGTTTAATGTGCATGGGAAGGGCATTCCATAGCTTAATTGTGTTAACGAAAAAAAATCTACTTGTGTTCAGAAAGTTGTGTTTTGGTATTATTTGAGAAATGGATCTTGTAGATCTCGCAAATATGACTTTTTCAAACAAATAGACAGGAGTTTTGTGATGCAGAAGTTTGTGCAAATATATAAGGTTTCGCATAGTAAGGTAATCATCCAACTCACAACCAAGGATCATTTTTCGCCAGGATGATATACTTTCAAACCGCGCTAGACCATATACATATCGCGTAGCATTATTAAAAGACACCTGTAATTTGTGCATTGAGTGTGAATCTAATTTACTATATACCTCAGCTGAATAAGTAATCTGTGGGAGTATTAACTGAACAACAAGCTTTCGCTTAGTTTCAACTGGTGTAAAGTAAGAAGACACTCGTAAATTACGTAGTACAAGAAAAACATTACGCACAACATTGTTTATATGGTCTGTACATGAAAAGGTTGAATTTATATAAAATCCAAGATATTTTACTTTGTCAACATACATCAGAGGGGAGGAACCAATATATAATACTGGAAAATAACTACGGTTGAGTATGAATTTGCTAATAGGTTAAACAACAGATTTTTTAGGATTTAGTATCAAATTATTAGTATCAGCCCAAGTTTTTATAGCATCTAAGTTCTCATTAAGTTTGCAACATGTATCTTCTATCAAACCAAGACGATTAGATATATATAGTTGAATATCATCTGCATAATCATGCATCCGAGCATACTTACAGACACTAAACACGTCATTAATAAAAATGCTAAATAACAGAGGACCTAGAACGGATCCTTGCGGTACACCTGAGGTTATACCTCTCAAACCAGATTGCCTATTCCCTACAATTACCTTCTGAGCACGCCCGGTCAAGTAATTCTTCATAATAATTAAAGCTGCATCAGTAAAACCAAAATAGTGCTTTCATTTCTGACAAAGAATAGCTTGATCCACTTTATCGAATGCCTTGGAAAAATCTAATAAACACATGAATGTCAAATTTCCCAGGTCATACTCAGGTCTGATATCATCCATCACCTTTAAAGCAGCAGTAGTACAGCTATGAGCAGCACGGAATCCAGATTGCAAAGGAGATAGAAGTTTGTTAAGATTAAGTTAAGAAGTAATTTGCTCTGCCATAAGAGACTCAAAAACTTTAGCAAAAACTGGTAGAATACTTATCGGTCGGTAATCACATGTATTAACAGCAGTGGATAATTTAGCCACGGGAATTACTCTTCCTATTTTCCATAATTTAGGAAAGATGGACGTTGTTATGCAATGATTAAATATATGCGTTAGTGACCCAACAACATAGGGCAGAATTAGTTTTAATAATTTAATAGACACCCCATCATCACCAACAGCATTAGAACGAATTTTTAAAACATTCTTGGTCACTTCAGCCTCCGATACCGTAGAAAACGTAAAGTTATTATTGCACAAAAGAGTGCTTTGAGGTCTAAAATTATGGTTTCCCATTATGGGACTGTAACAAAAAAAATAGTTAAGTTCATCAGGGGCTAACTTGCACTCAGGTGAACTACTGGAGTAGACACTTAAAGTCTTAATGTTTTTCCAAAGTTGGGCAGCAGGTAAATTCGTGTTTAGTTTTTGAGCAAAATATGACTTTTTAGCCTGTCTAACTACAAGATTAGCGTGATTCCTAGCTCTGTTATAAGCAACTCTGTTTATCAATGTTGAGTTTTTCTTCCAAACGCTATAGCAATGATTGCGATCTTGAATAGATTGTTTTACAATTGATGTGTACCATGGGCAAGAACAATTTTTTATATAAAAACTACGCTCTGGTACATGACGATTATATACTTCCTGCAATGTAGTAAGAAAAACATCCAGCTTTCCATCGGATGGCTGATACCAACAGTCATTCCAGTTCAAGCCCGCGAGCTCAGCAAATAGCGACGGAATATCAACTGAATTATAATCTCTATATGTTATGAGACTTAAATTTTCATCTCTAGCTAGCTTTATATTCAACGTGCAAAACAAAAGATCATGATCTGAGAGAAACGAAATCTGATCAAACAAAAGTAATAAGTTCGGGTGCGAGAGTATAATTAAATCAAGTAAACTTGGACGAGAATTGGCTGCAAAACGTATGGGACACTCATTATTAACAATGGTCATGCCAACGGAGCTGACAAAGTCAAGCAGTTCATTACTAACATTATCCTCTAAGAATAGGTTAGCATTAAAGTCACCACAGATGATAAAAAAATCATAGTCGATAGCATGGTTATTAAAATCATTAAAAAAAGGCTCAAGAGTATGTGACCTATTAGGATTATAGACACATGACACTAAAACCTTAACATTATTGTCATAAATTACTACATTAATGAATTCAATATCAGAATGTTTTGACATATTAACAAATTTAGCCTTAAGATTTGTTTTACAATATTACAATATTATTCATTACAGTCTGAACAATGGCTAAGTACTGTTATAAAAATCTCGCTGATATTTATTTTCAACAAAAAGATGTATACGATATAATTTTGCACACATTACTGAGCAACCATTTCTTTAAGAATTGTAACCTGCAAGAAATTGAAATACACAAAGAAAAAATTACAACTTTTGCATCAAAAAAACGGTACATTGAATGCTCTCATAGCAAGGCCAAGATGTACAAACGTCACCAAGGTTGGTTATTAAAAGAAATTATTTTTGAGAGTTCATCTACATCTGCCAACGAAAGTGGAAAAAGGTCGACCAAAACCAATAAACGGATGTAGTGAAAGATCTCGAAGGCGTAAGCTGGAGAATATCAATAAATATCAAGTTCTAGCATGCAGCAGAAAGATAATTGCAAACAAATTTGGAGAGTACGCCAATAAATCAGCTATACTTTATAACGAAAAATACTCTTTGAGATACATGCCATCCACAGTTCCTAAAATTTTGAACCATGGGGAGCAAATAATTCAAAACAATGTGCTACCAACAGGAGTTCTATCTGAAGAAGCGCAAGAACAACACAAGAAAAATGTCCAGATGTTGCACTAATGAAGACCTTATCACTATTTTGTTGTGCACTTCAGATCCAAATTATCAATAACTGCCCATATTTTGGCTCAAATGTACCCTGAGAAAAAACTTGCTCTTACGGTATATAAGATTTTGGCTCATGGTAAAAGTTTAATTGAATATCAATGCTTGCCAATTGGAGAGTTGTCAGAAGAAGCCCAGGAATGCAAAAACAAAGAGTACAAGAAATTTTATATAGACGAATACTTGCAAGATTTCACGGATTAAACAGAATGAGGACCTTTTCAATATGTTGGCGGCCTCTTCACACCCACTAATTTCATCATGAAGACATGTAAGATCTCGAAAGGATTTGGAAGAACATAATTATAGCTCCGATATATTAAGTCTATTAGATATAGCTCCCAATGTTAATGACTATTTTAAAGAGAACTAAGTAATAAAAAAAATATACTAAATAACTTAATATCTTTAGCATTACTATATTAATATTAAACTAGCAGATTCCAGCCCTCGAAAATCGAGTGCAAATTCTAGGAAATTTTTTTTTCATTAAATCAATTATAGCCAATTCACAAATCAACACAAAAAAACAAACTCATTTTTATTACAATCACATTAACAAATTTAATAAACACACCATAGCATTGTATAATTTTATGTATGTCTTAGTAGCAACTTTAAATGCAATTTACTCAAAATAAAGGACAAAATTTAAAAATCTTCAAATCTGCAAAATGGCTAAAAGGAAATACCTTTCAAATAATATTTGTTTGGTCACAATCGGGATAAAACGGTAGAACAAAATATCGGTCACAAGAAATCGCCTAGCCTATTAATATTATAGATATATTTCAAAAATGTATATCTGTAATATTAATAAAAAATTTAATATTAGTTCAACATGTTATATTAGAGTGGCTTTTTTTCTAGACTTTCGGATTTAAACAATATGTATTGTGAAATTATAAGTCCTTTGGGAACTAAGGGTGTTTTTCTTTAAAAAAAAAAAATCGGGAAGATAGGTCCAAAAGTGGACCGATTTCTTTAAAATTTTACAGTGATTTTTTGCACAATTTTTGTAAATTTTTTAAATATAATAGAAAAATTCGCAAATTTGGCATCTTTTGTGGCATTTTAAACAAATTTTGAAGAATATTTGTACGGGTACTAGGTCCAAACGTGTACCGATTTCAAAAAATAGATCTCATCACTGGCCCAAAAACCCTTATGATTCAAATTTCATCGCAATAGAATAACATTTGGTACATTCAGTGGCATTAAAACCAATTTTGAAGGAAAATTTGTATGGGGACTAGGTCCAAACATTGGCCGATTCCAACAAATCTAAGTAGGGTTCATCTTTGGGTCAAAAACATTTTTAGTTCCAATTTTCAGCACATTATCTTTATATTTGCAACATGTCATATTAGAACCAAAATAATATTGAACTTTGATAGGATATATTAAAGCCCCTGTGGACCTAGCATGTTATATTACAGTGCTATTTTTTTTTCTAGACTTTCGGATTTAAACAATATGTATTGTGAAATTATAAGTCCTTTGAGAACTATGGGTGTTTTTTTTTTATAAAAAAAAATCGGGAAAATAGGTCGAAAAGTGGTCCGATATCAGTAAAATTTTACAGTGATTTTTTGCACAATTTTTGTAAATTTTTTAAATATAATAGAGAAATTCGCAAATTTTGGCATCTTTTGTGGCATTTTAAGCAAATTTTGAAGAATATTTGTACGGGGACTAGGTCCAAATGTGGATCGATTTCAAAGATTTTTTTTATAGATCTCGTCACTGGCCAAATAAACTCTTATGGTTCAAATTTCATCGCAGTAGAATAACATTTGCTACATTCAGTGTCATTAAAACCAATTTTTAAGGAAACTTTCTATGGTGCTAGATCCAAACATGGGCTGATTGCAACAGATTTAAGTAGGGTTCGTCTTTGGGTCAAAAACTCTTTCCATGTTCCAATTTTCAGCACATTATCTTTATATTTGCAACATGTAATATTAGAACCAAAATAATATTGAACTTTGATAGGATATATTAAAGCCCCCTGTGGACTTAGCACCCTCCGCCAGCACTCATTTTAAAGGTAAAGAAGTCATCTTTCAAAATCATTTCTAATTTTTAAAATTTTAGTTTAAAAGTTATGTTTTTTGCAACCAAAAATTTCAAAAGGCCCCACTGTATATAGAAAATAAAAATAAACCATATTGGATATGAAAAAATTCATATGGGATCAGTGGTGCCAAGTGTAGGGATTTTTTCCTTTTTGTTGGGATTTTTTTTCAAAAATTTGACATGTAAAGAAAAAGGAAAGATTTCTTACTTTTGTCGCATTGTAGGAATTTTTTGCAGATTTTTTTTAACAACTTAATATTATATATTTTTCAATTTTAAACTTTAAAATTAAAAATATGTACCTTTTTAAGTCTGGTCATAATTCTATAATATGAAGGAAGTAAATTTGCGGCTTCTTTAACCATTTGAGGACCATACATTTTTGGCTAAAGCGATTTTTATTTTGTTTCTATTTTCGTGTTATGGGACCCAATAATAGTTACAGGTCGTCTCTTTGTCCCTGATTGTGGGTTAAAAGGGAATTTTTTCCCCCGAAAAATATTAATTGAAAAGTATGATATTTTATATGTATGTATTTAAACTAGCAGAAATTCGAGCACAAATGCTAGGAAATTTTTTTTCATTAAATAAAAACCCTAAAAGTATGCTAATCAATTATAGCCAATTCACAAATCAACACAAAAAACAAACTCATTTTATTACAAACACAGTAACAAATTTACTAAACGCACACATAGCGTTGTATAATTTTATGTATGTGTTAGTAGCTGCTTTAAATTCAATTTACTCAAAATAAAGGAAAAAATCTAAAAATCTGTAAATCTGCAAAACGGCTAAAAAGAAATATCTTTCAAATAATATACGTTTGATTAAAATTGGGATAAAACGGTAGAACAAAACATCCGTCACAAGAAATCGCCTAGCCTATTAATATTATATTTTGATATTTATTTTTATAAAATTTGAAAAAATTTAGGAGAATAAATGTTATTCGTGGCATTCGCCAAAGCAATCACGCAATGTAGCAACACATTGCATAGAGTGTAAAATATTTTTGTACGGCTATATTTTCTACTTGCGGAACAATTGACGCAGCGTTCCTAATTTTCACGCTTTTTTCCTTTTTATGGAGAGATTTCGGTTTGCTTATAAAGTGACTGCCAGTTCTGGTTGCCTCTGGGAATGTTTTGAAGTCACTAATCAATTCCTTTGCCAAAGATGCCCGAAAATCAATCGAAGTCACGTTCTGTACAAAGTTGTCGGCCGACATATTACGTAACTATTATGGACGCATATTTCGAAAAGACCGACGAACAATCAAATGTAAAATCGCCATTTGCTTCTACGTTCGTACTCATATTAAATCTTTTTTTGGTTCATCCTCCCATTCTCTTGTTCTAATGCTGGACAACCAACAGGCAGTCGATATCAATTTTACTACCTTGCCCAGCAACATGCCGCAGTTGGGTCGACAGAATTTGAAGCCACGTAAACAGCATGATTTTCCATTCATTTGACTACAGAAATGCTATCGGATGTAAAATAGCTTATGCACCCACGATTCATATCTTTATCGGCCGGAAACTTCTTAGGCATGTGTTTTCTGTTGCTTCGAATTGTTCCGTCAAGTTTAAGCTCGTAGAAAAGTTGTCGCAGTAAACTTAGACTTTTTTTTTTCTAAGGGTTCACATACCTGCAAAACCCCAGACTCACCAGGACCGTGCTCAACAAACGCATTTTTTTGCAATGTATATGTCCACATTATACAAGTTTTCAGTGTACGACTCACATAAATACCAAAGCTTGCAGCCCCATGATACGGGCTTCCTCTTCATGTACTGCTTCATGGCGTTATATCCCTCGAATACGGGTATGCGTCTGGCATAGCTTTGTTCATATGGTTACAGTTACTTATGTATTTATTCCTATGTTTTACTTTCATTACTATATGTTTATTTTTAAATCTATAATATTAATAGGCTAGGCGATTTCTTGTGACCGATGTTTTTTTCTACCGTTTTATTCCGATTTAGACCAAATGTATATTATTTGAAAGGTATTTCTTTTTAGGCGTTTGTCAGATTTACGGATTTTTAAATTTTTCCCTTTAGTTTGAGTAAATTGCATTCAAAGTTGCTACTAACACATACATAAAATTATACAATGCTATGTGTGTGTTTATAAAATTTGTTAATGGGTTTGTAATAAAAATGAGTTTGTTTTTTGTGTTGATTTGTGAACTGGCTAAAATTTCCTAGAATTTGCGCCCGAATTTCGAGGGCTGGAATCTGCTAGTATTATTTAAATACTTTTATTTATAGTTGATTCAACTGTTTTGATATTATTTTATTTTTAAACAATAAAAAAGTTTAACACATTATTAAAATTTATTTGGTTTTTAATAATAATTTAAAATATACGTTCGTCTATGTAGGCAAATTGAATTTAATACTGCAGATATTTTCCAAACCAAGCAATGCTATGTATACTTGGACGACCAACGAAAACGTTAAAGAAACATCAAAAAGGTGCTAAGTCGACTTACACGACTACTTGATAAACTTTTGTGCGTGCTAAAGAATGCTATGTCATTTTCAAGTATTATAGACATAAAATTTTTAAAATTAGAAAGCGTGAAAAGAATGGTATTAAATTTTTAATAAAAACAGCGAAAGATTCAAAGTTCTACCACATATAGTTTTCGAGATATAGCCCGTAAACTTTAAGAGCTTCCCTGCAATACTCACTTTTTCGACTTAGCATGTTTTGGAATTGAGCTGTCGATATTTACTCTGTCTCTTATCTGATCCAAAACCCACTGGGCAAGCATGTTTGCCTGTGGTCGTTAAAGGGTTAACAACAATGACAAGTAAAAAAAACACTTGTTTCTGCAGTTTACCTGTACATCCTTTTTATAGATACGTACATCATCTTTGTAGGTTTCTTCGATTTTAATAGGTAAGGTTGTAAATAATAAGAATATTAAAATATTATAAATTTAAACATAATTAAATTTAAACATAATGATGCTGAAAACACATCAGAGAAATACAGACAACAAAGATTTTGCTCAATTTGTTTGAGAGACAAGAACCTAAAGGGACGGCTGGAACAGGTCAAAGCTGACGACTTTAAATGCAGATGCAAGTCTTGTGAGAAAATATTAAATTGCATTAAATTAGATCTAAATAAACATACTAATAACCACTTTCATAAAAAAAATCTTTTAAACCATAAATCAAAATTCTGTTTGCATTAAAGATCTCATTTGTAAGCCAATTTAATTAATTGTGTAAATTTAAAAAGCACATCTAGTCATATCAAAAGGATGAATTATACAGAATTGTAAAAATAATTTTTTTTTATAATATCTATTAATTTTTTATGTTGTTTTTATGTTATTCTTATGTTTTCTTCGTTTTTATGTTATTTTTCATAATTAAAATTGAAAATAAACAAATTAAAAATAAATCTTTATTTTTTTAAAATTTTATAAAAGTTGTTTAGGGAGAAAAAAAGTGGGTGTAGGGAAAAAAGGGATTTCTTTTCATAAGCGTAGGGATTTCTGAAAAAATCTCCTGGCATCCCATAATGGGATGCCATTTTTATAAGGATAATATTTGGCATAATGACTTATTTTTCTCAAAAACCTGTATAAACCCAGGTTAAGGAAAATTAGCCCAATATTTTTGTTTTTTTGTATAGATTTACTCGGGAGTATGACTGATAATGGCCCTACGGGACTTACTTTTGGACTACTTATTAGTGGATGTAATAATCATACACAAACCAAATTTGATCGAGATCTTTGTAATAACTTAAGTTTTAGGGCCAGTTATCATATAGTTGTATATGTACAAGGTCTGAACATGCTCCGATTTTCACCAACTTTCATCGTTTACATTGGTGACATACATTGCTAAATCAACAAATGATTCTGAGTCCATGCATATTGGTCAAATATTTTATGTAGTTACGAACATCAGCACAAACTCATTATACCATATTTCAATATTCCCGTTTTGCAGACTACTATACATAAAAGAGAATAGTTGCATTTAAAGTACACTATGATTTTAATATTGCCACCCAATACTCTTGTGCGAATTGTGTGAATATCAAATGAAAAAGCTGAATAAACAAAGAATAAAATTTATAAATATTTCTACAATGAGTGGGTGACTGGGCGGGCATAATAGAAATGTAAATGATTTTAAATTCCAAACAAAGCGGATTTCTAAAACAGCTTACACACAAACTATTTTGCTGTGAGAAGTTATAGTAGTAAAATTACTCATTAAAATTATAAATAGTGCAACTATAAAACAACAAAGTCTTGTAGTCATAGTATTTTATCATTGGTTAGTGTAAATAGCATTAAAATTTCTATAATAGCGGTATTAACAAGAACCAAGAATAGCAACAATGTGTTCTTTTTTGTAGTACTTTAAAATTCTAGACAGATTTAATACATGTTGGCGGGTCAATGTGTCTACTTTATTTTATTGTGGTTAATAATATTAATAATGATATTATTTTAATAATATTCTGTTCTTTGTCTTTGTCTTCAAAAACACTGGCAAATGCCATCTTCTAGGGTTACAATTGTTGAGGTGAATGGTCTGAATATTTTTGTTTTACTTAATGGACTTTTGTTTGCAATTTTCTAATACAACTTTATTAATATTTTATGGCTTTTTACAATTTCCTATCTTAAAGATTATGAAAAATTTTTGCAAAAATATTACCTGCTGCTTCGTAGAAACGATAAGTGATTGTTTGTTTTGGAATAAGTTTTCGAAAATATATTTAATATAGTTCGATGGAGATTACTTCCTGAGGATGTGAAAACATATAAACTACAGCTCCTAAAATTAATGATATTGGATCATAATAGGCTGAAATCCCTTTTTGTTTAACGAAAACTGTTCCTTTAATAAAAAAAAAAAAAAAAATAGCTAAAGCAAATGCTTCTCCATGGAATATGAACACACAGGCATGGTTGAAAGCCCGTAAGAACAGGCTCTATAAAAAATGGAAGAAAAGTTATAATAAAATTGATCAAGTCAGAAGTCATCATAACCTAGAAAATAAAAAATTTTACATCAGTTATTTTAGTAAAATGAATCCAAATATTAGAAAAAAATTACATCATATCCAACCACTATAAAAATTAATGTCACTGTGTTTTCAAACGCTGCACAGTGACTGAAAATCGTTTTTCATTGGCCAAAATTCTGTAAATTTTGAACCTTTTGTTTTTTAAGCGGAATTTGAGTCAATTTTAATTTCATTAAAATTGATTGAGTATTTTTTTCGGAATTCTAGGTCAAAGTTTAACTTTTCATTATACACTCCATTGTGCAGAGGGTATATATAAGTTTGCCATTCCGTTTGTAATAATTAGAAAAAAAATTTTGGACCCCATAAAATATATATATTTGTGATCCTTATAACAGCCGGAGTTGATATAGCGATGTCTGTCTGTCCGTCTGTGGAAATCACGATGACGGCATCAATCGGGCAGCTAGGGTGCTCGTTGATATAAAAAGTGATTCGCTAACATCCTGAAAGGTTTGCCATTTAAAACCGTCCAAATCGGTCGATTAGGGCCCGAGATTTGAATGAAGAAGTAAAAAAAGTCTTGAAAAAATATAATTTTCTATGTTGTTCTTGTCACGATCACGCCCTCAATAGTGCAGCTACAGCGATCATTTTAAGCGAGTATGATTCACCAAAATCATGGGAAGATTTCTGTTTCAAAAATTATTAAAATCGGTGGAACAGGTCCAGGGAAATCTCTTAAAAATAGTCTAGACCGACTATACGATACCCTATACCTTGCGTTTAGAGACCCTATCTCATAGACCCAACTAACTGGATATAGAAAATAAGCATAAACAAAATTTGAGTGGGATTTTTATTAATTTTTACAGCTGCAGAGATGAAAAAGTTCATATCGGATGCTATATCTATATGGGGACTAGGCCCAAAAATGGACCGATCCTGACCATGTTTGGTAAAGTCTCTTGTATTTTGCAAAAATATATACAAACAAAATTTGAGAAGAATCAGTGCAATATTTTTGTTTTTTGATAGATTTAAGTGAAGATCGGGAAGCAGCTCTATATGGGACCTATGACTAAGAGTTGTCCAATAGGGATAATTTTTGGACTACTAATTAATGGATGTAATATGTACATACAAACCCAATTTGACTAAGATTTGTATGATAATTTGGATCTTATGGAAATATATGTTGATTTCATAGGGGTCATTTGTATGGGGGCTAGGTCTGAACATGGACCGATTCTCACCAATTTCAATAGCGTTCATCCCATGGCCGATAAAAGCTTATATGCCAAATTTCAGCAAAATATATTCATATTTGCGACCTGCAGTTTGATTACAAGCTTTACATGGACACACAGACGGACGGACATCGTTAAATCGAATCAGATAGTGATTCTGATTCGATCGGTATAATTAAAGATGGGTGTAGGTCAAATATTTTTGGTTGTTACAAACAGCAGCACAAAGTCATTATACCCCAACCACATAGTGGTATAGGGTATAAAAATATGATGTTTCTATATTGTTCTTGTTGTTATTCTAAATGTTGTGTTGTTGTCATAGCTGGACTTGTTGTTTTTGTGGTCGTTGTGGTAATAATATAATAAAAACTAACCCTTTGTACATTGTTTTTATTAACTCTGGTAGAAAATTTAAAAGTTTCCATTGTTTTGGCATCACTCTAAAAATTTGTTAGATCATTTCTGTTATTACCACGAGGCTGCCTGCAAAATTTCAGACAGAATGGCTCACGGGATATTGGTTAAAATCGATCCAAAATTTTTTCGACAACCAGACACTACGAGTTTATATAAAGGGAGTAAAAATTCACCAACATCTTGAGCAAATAATGCTAAAATACCTAGTTGTTAATAAAAAAAAAAAATAATGTAAATATAGCAAAAAAAATTTTATGTATAAATTTATTTATAAATTTATATAAACATATTAAATAATACAAATAATATACATATATTCTATATATGTATATCCATAACAACTGCATATCAGAAATAAATCGGTATATTATTTTATTTACATAAAATTCTGCAATATTTTGTTGTGGGGAAAATACATTTCTTTTGCATTAACATAGTGTCACTTCATTTTGCTCAGCGTGACTATGCCACAGTAGATGGCGCCACAATTTTTAATTTTTGTTTGTTCTAATTTGCTTTGCGATAGTTATTTCTACTTTAACATGAATGTTAATATTTTCAACTGGATATCATACAGAACAATGTTAAGAGTATACACGGGCTGGTCTTTTATTTCATACGTATTTTCATTATTCTTTTACAAATATGAACATAAGTTTGGCATATTAACTTTTTGTTGTCTTTACAAAATAGAGTTACCGAGTTCATCAATGAATTTTTTGCTTTCGAAACAGTCCTACATAGTTATATAGAATTATTATTCTGCTTTACCTACAAAATATTTGATTGCGATTACATCTAGTTTTTAAAAATTGTTTATAATTACTAAAGCATTATTATACACATAAGTACAAAATTGCACTTTTTAAATTTTCCATTCAAATTTAAGAAAATATCAATTCTAAAAACTGGAATTAAAAATTTCCAATTATAAGTTACAATTAATTGAATTTCAGAAAATCATATCAAAACGTCGGAAATTATAATTTTAAATTTAGAAGACATCAATTGCATCTTTAATATATAAATTTTATTCGTTAAACACAAATTGAAATTCCAAAAAAAAAAAAAAAAACACCAAATACCTATGTTTACACTTAAAAAATTTTTACATTTAAAAAAATTATTGACATTCAGGAGAAATTAATAGCTTTTCAGTAACGCGATTCAGTAACTTCTTTTAACGATAGTCGAATCGTTAAAAAAAGAAAATTGCAAAATTATCAGTAAAATTTTTAAACGATATTCGCTATTGTTAAAGTCAGCTGTTGTTGTTATCTAAACGACAACCATTTTTGTGTTGTTTATTCAATCGATAAAAACTTAAATTTTTAGGTTGAGATGTCGTCATACATAAATAAAAATCATAAAATTGTGAATATATTTTGCTTTTATTAAAAAACTTTTTTATATAAATAAAAAAATTAAATAGCATATTCAATTCATTATTTCATTTTCAAATAAATACACAGAAATATTAGTAAAAAAATTAAGATATTAAACACGAAGTAATTTGCTTTTTCTATTCTTCTTTGTGTATTTCGCTTATTTTGACAGAGATGCCACTCGTTTACAATTTAAATAAATAGAAAAATATATTTGTCCACTGTCGTTAAGATGTATGTACTTAGTGAATCACTTAATCCTTAGTGCAAACAACAATAGCTGTCGATATATTTTGCGATTGTCGGATCGTTGAAATTTACAGAATCACAGTACAGAAAACATTAATTTAAATTCAATGAATTTTAGAAAACGTCAAATGATATTTGAGAATTGCGAACGTAAAAACTGTTACATAAATAAACGCAATTTGATGAGAATGTTATTTTTTATATATAAATTTTCACAATTTTTTTTGGGATGAAAATTTGAAGTTTTTCAGAAAATAAAGAGAACAAATTATTTCATTTAAAATGTTTGGGACATTTGGTTTTTTGCGTTTGGCATCCCTAATTTGAATATTTATTATTATAAATTTATTCTCTATGTTTTCTAAATATGGACTATTTTTATAATGAAAAAATTGAGAGAGTTTTTTTTTTTTGGTTATTATTTTGTTACTCCATCCGACCTATATGGCCGCAATGAAGAAATATTTGGCCAGTTAAAAGAAACTATACAGCCATATCCAACTAGCACGATTTAGTACATATAGCCACCCTACACAACCATTACCTTTGCAGTGGAGGTTAGAGCGAGCTATTTAATTAGCAAAAACTAAATTAAACGAGAATTTATGTCATATAACCGGAAACGCATGCATATAGGTATATAACCTAAATGCATGCCGATCAGCAACCACGATGACCAAAAAGCAAACACGGAAATAAATCCGAAATTATAGAAAAGACGAAAACCAACCCAAAGAATTTTCTGAAATAATTTGGTATTAAGTTTAACAAATTGTTTACTTTTTCATTTACATTTATTATCAAGACTCATACCGTGGTGGAGGGTATCAAAGATTCGGCACAGCCGAATTTAACACTCTTACTTGTTTTTTTTTTTGTTAACTTCTCGCCTGAAATATGGGTTTTTTATTTATTTTTTATTTATTAAAAAAGTTTTTACATTAAAAAAAAAAGTAAAATCCACTGGAAATTTTGCTATTACTACTGAAAAATTAAAAATTTTTTGCTGGCAAATTTGCAAATTTGTTTACACTCAAAGAATATTTACACTAAAAAAAAACGTTTAGTAATATTATCTAAAAGTCTTGCTATTACTACAGAAAAATTGATCATTTTTTGCTGTCAAATTTTTTAATTTTAGCAAAATAAATTTGCTGAACATTAGCGCAGGTTATATAGCTGTTTCGGGAAGAGTCACCAACCCTCATCAGTAACCAAAACCAGTAGATAAAACTAAAGTAAAAACATTTGATCTTGAGCCTGAATACTTTCAAACTCAATCAATAAAATGATAAAGATCGAAAATAAGATTTTTTTTATTTTTATAAAAAATAATAAAATTAAAAATACAGAGGGCACGCCGTTAACGCTAAATGTAAGGTTAGCAAAAACAAATTGTTTTTGTTGTTTTTTCAGTACAAAAGCAAACATGTATATTGCAGTATGCAATGTGTACTCATATACAAACATATTTGTTTCAAAGTTGTTCTATATTTAAGTTTGTTATATTGGAAGAGGCTTAAATAGTATAACTCTTTGCTTGAATTCTCATTTGGTTGTTTTCGTCAAATGCATATGAATTTAACTTTTTACCAAGCAAACTATCTACTGCTTTTGGTTACTAATGAAGGTTGGTGACTCTTCCCGAAACAGCTGTATAAAAGCATTTGACCTTGAGCCTGAATAAATTCAAACTCAATCATTAAAATGATAAAGATCGAATGTAAGATTTTTTATTTTTTTATAGAAAATAATAAAATTTACGTTTAAGCTTAGAAACTTTTTAGTCATTATTGATGGAATCCTTCCACTCCCAAATTTTCTTTCAACTTCAATAGTCTTTAAAATTCTCTATAAAGATCATTTTTGATTGGCTTCGCCTTTAAAATAATTCACTGATGTTATAAAATTGTGCAACGCTCTCACGGAGGATATGCTGCTTTGAATGGGTAACATTAACTTAGGTAAAAATAACAATAACATGGTAACAATAAAATCAGTGCCTACTAATTGGATGAGAGAAATTTGAAATTATAGTAATATTTCTGTACCATTAAACCAAATTTTTTTTCATATCTGATGGTTTTTATATTTTGACTAGATCGAAAATGGACTGATCACAGCCATATTTAGCACAGTAACTTACTTTTCTCAAAAACATATAAAAACAAAATTTGAAAATAATCTATGCAATATTTATTGTTTTTTTGCTAGATTTAAGTCAGATCGGAAATCAGCTGTATATGGGGACTTTGGCTACAAATAATCCTACAGCGTTAATTTTTGGTCTCTTTCTTAGTGAGTATAATAGACGCATGTGCCAACACCAAATTTTATCGATATACATATATGATAATTTCGATCTTGCGATCTTTTTAGTCGGCCTGATAAGAGTCATTTGCATGTGATCTGAACTTCCACCGATTTTCACCAAAAAAAAGCTTCTATACTAAATTTCATCAAAATGTATTTGTACTTGCAACCAGTAGTTTGAATAAAAAGATTACACGGACACGCAGACAGACCGGCAGCCAAACGGACTGACTGACGGATACAGCTAAATCGACTCAGATAGTGAGTCTGAATCGATCAGTATAATAGAAGATGAGTCTAGGTCAAATATTTTTGGCTTCAACTCTGCACTTTGAGCAAGTGTATCCAACACTTTATGCCTTAAGTGATGATACTTCGAAATATCTACTGCCTTGCTGGATATACAGCCCCAAACTATGACCGAAAGCTTTCTAAATTTAATGGATGGAATTATATTTATGTTTTTTCAAGCAACTCTTGATGCAAGCTTGTTCCTTTTCAAGACCTGTTATACTGTTTTGTGGAAGGCTATAATACCACATTAATTTTTGAGTTTAGCATCAAATATATACCTTTCTTGTAGACTGCGTTCTACGAGTACTATCTCCGAAATCGTCCATGGGTGGTCACTTGATGAGTTATGTACGCGTCTGCCTTCGTTTTCAATGTGATTTGACATAATGTCAACCGCCTTGTTAAAGAAAATATTTTTTTGTTTTGTTTTTTTTTTAAGCCTAGTTCCGCGAAGCCGAGTGTCATGTCTGCAGATTCTAATTTGGTTAGTTTTTTTTTGCAGCGACAGTCCAAAGCCTCTGGTGGGAATCGAACCCACGACCCCCGCATGATAGGCGAGCACGCTACCTACTCTCCTACCGGGGGCGGATAACCAGTGCACTAATTCCCGAGATTGTGCTTGTAACGGGTGTGTGTGTGTTTTTATACCCTATACCACTATGTGGTTTGGGTATAATGACTTTGAGCTGCTGTTTGTAACTACCAAAAATATTTGACCTAGACCCATCTTTAATTATACCAATCGAATTAGAATCACTATTTGATTCGATTTAACGATGTCCGTCCGTCCGTCCGTCTGTGTGTCCATGTAAAACTAGTAATCAAACTTTCGATGAAATTTGGTATATAAGCTTTTATCGGCCATAGGATGGACGCTATTGAAATTGGTGAGAATCGATCCATGTTCAGACCTAGCCCCCATACAAATGACCCCTATGAAATCAACATAAATTGCCATAAGATCCAAATTATCATATAAATTTTAGTCAAATTGGGTTTGTATGTATTTATTACATCCATTAACCAGTAGTCCAAAAATGATCCCTATTGCACAACTCTTAGTTATAGGCCCCATATAGAGGTGTTTCCCGATCTTCACTTAAATCTATCAAAAAACAAAAATGTTGCACTGATTCTTTTAAAATTTTGTTGGTATATTATATTTTTGCAAAATACAAGAGACTTTACCAAACATGGTCAGGATCGGTCCATTTTTGGGCCTAGCCCCCATATAGATACAGCATCCGATATGAACTTTTTCATATCTGCAGCCAAAAAAATTAATAAAAATCCCACTCAAATTTGGTTTATGCTTATTTTCTATATCCAGTTAGTTGGGCCTGAGAGATAGGGTCTCTAAGCGCATGGTATAGGGTATCGGATAGTCGGTCTAGACCGACTATAATTTTCTTACTTGTTTTTTTTTTTGAGTTGCAGAACTTTAAAAAAAATAGAGCTTGAAAAATATTTTTAATATTAATATCATTTTTAATATTTAACATCATTGCGCACACTGGATTTCCAGTTGGTCAATTGTCTCTGGATTATTGGCGTATACGAGTGGCTCTACATAACCCCAAAGAAAATAATCCTGTGGGGTTAAATCACACTATCTTGGTGGCCAATTAACAGCACAATTACATGAAATTATTCGTTCATCAAAAGTTTCTTTGAGTTGATTAATTGTAACATGCGCTGTGTGGCATGTGACTCCGTCCTGTTAGAATCACATGTCAGCAAGATTAATACCAGCTAATTCAGGTACGAAAAAAAATTGTTATCATATCTCTATACCGTTCACCATTGACAGTAACATTTTGCCCATCATCGTTTTTGATGACATATGGCCCAATGACTCTGCCGGCCCATTAACAGCACCAAACAGTAATTTTCAGTGTTTGAACAAAAACTTGTGGATTGTCTTCACTCCATTCCTCCCATTCAACCAAAAATGAGCTTCATCGCCGAACAAAATTTTCTATGGAAAATCAAAATCAATATCAATTTATGCTTCTTAAAAGACCGAAACCTGCCACAAAGTGGTCGGACACATTGCCATTTGCTGAGAACGCTATCACTTGTGGGTCTTCCTTAATGCTTTGCTGTACAGTAGTTACAGCTAGTTCTGTGCGTACTGTTTGACATCTTACGAAATGCACATTATCATTAAGATTAACAAGTAAGAGTATTGAATTCGAACTAAGTTTCATATTGTCATGGCTAGATTTTTTACATTGAAAGCAATTATTAAATGCAATCAGCATGAATGCGATACATACTCATTTTTGTGGCTTGTTGTTGTTCACACGTACAAAAAAACAACAAAAGCAACAAGCAATCAAAAATGTGTAGGTATATCTTACACATATCGATATGCACATGTTCTGTTACGGACAAACATTTTTCACCATTTTTAACTCAAAACTCCTGTCTGTCTGTCTGTTTGTTGTGGGGCTACCCCATTCCCCCTTATCCAATTGATCTGAAACCTGGCCCATAGTCTTCTTATGACTACAGATTAATTTTGGGTCAGTCACGGAGTGACCTAAATGTCATTTCCCCTCATCCGCTCGATCTGATACTTGATCCATACACTTGAAAAAATATTACCTTTGACTTAGTCACGCACAGTCACGCATGACCACTCACAGTCACGGAGAGATTTAAAACTCATTTCCCCTTATCCGATCGATCTGAAACTTGTTCGATAGACTTGCTGTGAAAAAAGATTAACTTTGACATAGTAACGCAAAGTCACGCACAGTCACGGAGGGATTCAAAACTCATATGCATAAGGAAAGAAAGAGTTTTTATATAATATATATATATATGTTCCTCTAACTCCCGCTGGAGCATAGGGCGCCAATAATTGCAGATCTCCATCTGACTCGGTTTTGAGAAATAGACCTTAATTCGTTCCAAGATACACCCAGTTGATTCATTTCGGATTCTGTTGAACGTCTCCATGTTATACGTGGCCTACCACTTTCTCTGCCATCTTGATGAAATGGGTTCCATCTAAGAGCTTGCTTGGATACATTATCATCATTTCGACGGAGAGTGTGTCCAATCCACTGCCATTTCCGTTTACGTATCTCAGTTGCTACTTCCATTTGCTTTGCTTTTAGTAACAACTCGGCATTCGATATTGTTTGAGGCCAAAAGATACGTAATATCCTTCTTAGGCAGCGGTTGACAAATGTTTGCAATCGTTTTGTGATCCTGTTGGTGACTTTCCAGGTTGTACACCCATATAATAGGACAGACTTGACATTTGCCTCAAAAATTCTAAGTTTAGTGGTTTGAGAAATTTTATTACTTTGCCATACTGGAGCTAGTATGCCAAAAGACGCTCTTGCCTTGTTAATTCTAGCATCAACATCAAGTTCGGTTCCTCCATTAGGTGAGATTTCACATCCAAGATAACAAAATTGTTCACATGCATCATAAGTTTGGCTGTTGATGGTCATTGGAACTGTTGTTGTACCAACACTTAGTGTTTTTGTTTTGCCAGCGTTGATTTTGAGTCCTGTGTATTGTAGTTTTTCCTGCAGTTCTTTAGTTGTGTGTCTAAGGTCATTAAGATTATGCGAAAGTAAACAGATATCGTCAGCATAGGCCAGGTAATTTAGATATTGGTTATTGATTTTCCATTGTATTCCTTGCCTTTTATTCTCAATACTACTGAGGACATCTTCCATAACAACAAGAAACAAAAGTGGTGATAATATGCAGCCCTGAGGAACTCCACTTTCTACCATGAACGGCTCAGAAAGTTTTCCCTTATGGAGAACAAAGCATTTTGCACTGTTATAGCTTTCCTTAATAAGAGCTATTATTTTTTGAGGTATATTTCTCTTTCGCAGGGCGGACCAAATACATTCTCGATTAATTGAATCGAACGCTTTTTCAAAATCTATAAATAGAAGATGTAATTTGGAATTGAACTCAACGCTTTGTTCTATAATAATGCGTAGAGAGTTAACATGGTCTGCGCACGAGGAACCACTGCGAAATCCGGCTTGGCATGAGCTGATGGTTTGCTCCAAATGCTCTTTGATCCGATTTAATATTATTTTTGCAACTATTTTGGCTACAGTTGGCAAGACACAAATACCCCGCCAGTTTGTGCAATTTTTGAGGTCTCCTTTTTTTGCGATTTTGACAATGATGCCATCTTTCCATTCCTCCGGAAAGGATTCGGTTTCCCAGGTTTCGGTGATCAGAGGGTGTAAAAGTTGTGCTGAGAGTTCGGGATCACATTTATAGATTTCTGCTGGAATACCATCAGTTCCAGCTGCTTTTCCATTTGGGAGTTGTTTTATAGCAGCAATAGTTTCTGCTATACTAGGGGGTGTTATTCTTATTCCCGAATTTGTGACTGGTTGTGGATTAACTAAAATAGGTGGCTCAAGGGTTTCATCTATAACACAGTTTAACACAGTGGAAAAATGCTCCTTCCATCGCTGGAGTTGTTCTTGGTCGGTGTTGAGCAGGTTCCCTAGCAAATCTCTCACAGGGTGTTCTATACGCAACTTACGATCTGCTAGCTGTTTTGTGACTTTAAATACTGTTCGCGTGTCACCAGCTTGTGCTGCATTTTCGGCTTCTTCAGCCATGCGGTCAATATGGTTCCGTTTATCTCTTCGTACCGCTCGTTGAACTGTTTTATGCAGGTTACGGTAATTCATTTCCAGGTTGGTCTTTACTTCGTGGTCATCCGCTGATGCTACTTCTTCTTTAAGTTTTCGTCGATCTGTAATTGTATTCCACGTTTCGTCGGTCATCCATTCTTGTTTCCCCTTGGGTGCTGGCCCGATTGCACGGTCTGCGCAGGATTTTATTTTGGTTTTAATGTGGTCCCATTTTGAAGTTACTGTAGTAAGTGATTCGACTTCGGGTCTATTTAATGCTTCACGAAGCTGTGTTGTAAAGTCTATTTTGACATTATTGTTATTAAGGCGTTCAATATCATATTTTTTAGGCCGTATGTTGTTCGACGTTTTTTGAATTGCTGCTGTACAGAGGCGAATTTTTGCAACCACCAAACAGTGATCGGGGTTAGATTATTTACATGAAATTTTATCGGAGCATCTTTACATTTTTGTACGGCATTACCCGGCTATTGGGTCTAAAGGCTGCAAATGCAATACCAAACTGCTGCAAGAGTACGACCTACTCGACTTATTGTGGAAAGGAGAATGTTTCCAACAGACAGTAAGACAGACAGACTGGCATCGCTAGATGGACTTCTCATTTTCTAAGGATTAAGAAAATATATAATTTGTGGGGTCTCCGGAATTTATTTCGATGAGTTACAAACATATTGTACATATTGCATAGTGGTGTGGAGAGTATAAAAACGTGGTTTGTAAACGATTCATAGTTATTCGAATTAGTCGCTCTGATGGTCGATTATGGAACCATTATTTTGATAGAAAATTTCAACAATTTGCAAGTTTTTCTCTCATGTAAGTCTATTCATGATGAAATGGCAAAAGAAAAAGTAACTAACAGCTGTTAAATCGGTCGTCAAATAAAGAAGTTTATCAACTCAAAATTGTGAACCACTAAACTTCCTTTAGTAAACCAACTGAATCACTTCAATTGACTTTCTTTTGCCAGACATTTTAAAATCAATAAAATTTACCTTTTTATGATCAAAGCACAAATAATTTTTATTAATGCTTGATTAGGACCTAAAAAGTAACTATGATCAAAATAAAGAAAGTAAAATCGGTGAAAATAAATGCGTCTTAAAAGAATATTTCATTTTAAAGTGAATGGTAAACAAAATTTTGAAGTCTCTTCTCTTTTTTGTTCTATTTTTCCAAACTGGTTTGCACTTTGTTCCATCTTTGTTACTGTTTGTTAGTAAGCACATAATTAAATTATGTGTCAAAACACTTTCTTGGCAGACTGTAGCTGTACATATACAAAATAAAAATTTAAAACTTTTCAACATATACAAAAAAGAAAATTTAAAACTTTACAACTTTTTTTGAAGTTCTTTTTTTTTTTTATTTTACAAAAATGATATTCAAATTAAAATATTCGCAGTTGGGTTTATCATTTTATTTTATTTACATAGTTGGTATTTAAAACAGAATATGATTCATGCAAATTTCTTTCGGTTAGAAATTTGAAACTAAGTTAACAGTTTGGTTTTCCATTGTTGTAACCAAAAAATAATTCTAAACACATATGTATGTACATATATGCTGAAATTAAACCAGTTACCTCGTTTGAATTTGTTTAATTTGTATAAAGACTTTGAATTGATAAATGGAACTAATTGTTGGTTGGTTTTCATTTTATAAGAATTAAGTTTAAAATTTGTTCATGAAGAAACTCCATTTCATTTCAAAATATGAAATAATTGCAATAGAATTCCAACTAATCCTTATTCTGTGTGTATACGAATATACAATATCGCATGTTAAATACAATTATTTATAATAATCTGATAGACCTATCGAGAGTTATTGACATGTGTGTTTTCATAATCAATTTTTCCTTTGAAGTTTGTGTTGTACCACAAAAATATTTTTTTATTTTTTTTTTTTTTTTTTGCTATTTCAATGCAAGTGCTGCTATACGATATTTCTTGTTTTTTCTGTTTTTGGAAAAATTATAAAATTTTTCGGCGTTCCTACTCCCGAGCAAGCTACATATAGCATGGAATTCCCAAATTTAGTCCGGCAACACTTAAGGATTGGTCCCATATAAATACAGCATATGATGTGAACTTTTTCATATCCGAAGGCCAAAAAATTAATAACAACTAGCAGATTCCAGCACTCGAACTTCGAGTGCAAATTCTAGGAAATTTTAATTTAATAAAGACCCTAAAGGTATGCTTCACAATTCAACTCACTTTAAATGAAGAAAACAAACTCAACACATTAACAAATTTAATAAACAACCACATAGCATTGTATAATTTTATGTATGTGTTAGTAGCAACTTTAAACGATCATAACTCCAAAAAAATATTCCAGACAATGGAAATCTGTAGATCTGAGTAACAGCTGAAAAGAAATACCTTTCAAATGATAAATTTTTTGATAAAATCGGGGTAAAACTGTGAAACTTACATCGGTCACAAGAAATCGCCTTGCCTATTAATATTATAGATGCTTGTTTTCTATATTTAATTAGTTGGACCTAAGAAATAGGGCCTCTAAACGCATGGTATAAGCTATCGTATAGTCGGTCTAGATCGACTATAATTTTCTTATTTGTTTTTATTGCAATTTTCGAGTTCAGCAAGTCATAGTACATAAAAAAAATTAGTCGCTCTTTAAATGTACTTTTGTTGTTGCCTAGTGTTACTATGCTGTTCGACTTACAGTCACTTTCTCATACGCTCATGGTCAGGGTTGTGAGATACGGTGGCGCTCGCAAAATGTGACAATTTTTAAATCTTTTCCATTTGGCCCCATTCGGTCTATTTTGTTGGCTCTTTTTAAGAGAATTGTTTCTTTTAATTTCTTCTTTATTATGATTTTTTTATCGACAAATTTCCATTAAAAATCTCAAGTGCTTTAAGATTAATAATAAAAAAAATAACCAAAAGCGGTAGTTAACCGATTTGGCATGCGAGACCTTCATATTTCACACAAAATTAGTGTTCCTACAATTGTAGAACAAAAAATGTTCCTCAAATTTTTTTCTACTCTTTTTTGTTTGCTACAAAGGAATTTATTATTTTAATTTTTATATAGTAGTCTAATCTAACTAATTTGGGGTTCATTATGTTTGAGTTCATTTAAGTAATTTCTATTTACAAAAAAATCAACTCTAAAGGGTTAAAGTTTTTTTATTCATTCCACGAAAATAGAATTCAACTACTTATAGCACAATCTTATTTCTCAACTCATAGTAACGGTTTTACCTAGTTTACTAGAACAATTAATTTTTTTAAATATACAAAAATTCAAAGTTTGGCCTCGGCCTCGGTTTAGCGTTGTTCGATGTAATCCAAATTCTTAGCATTTGGTTATTATATTTTAAGCGTCACACCTAAAAATTCAACTGCATTTACAAAATATTTGATTTTTTTGAATAAATTGTCTTTCATTAGATAGGGGTCATATGCGACCCCATTTCCAAAAGGGTTAATGGGGTCATATTATTTTTTCAGAAACCCTAGGCTGTTAAGACAAAATATAACATTTAAAAATAGAACACTAATATATTTTTGATACAAAATATTTATAAAGAGTACATTTACTGAATATTTCACAGAAAACGAATTTTTCTCGAAAACCGGAAAAAATTCTTTGTAAAAAAAATTCTGGCAACGGAATTTACTTCAAAATTCACACAGTTAATCTCTAACATATATTCAACAAAAATTTAAAGTGCCACATTCATTTTTTGAAATTTTGTTTAAGAAAATTTTTTAAAACTTAAAAAAGGAGTTTTCAAAATTTGATCAAAAAAAATTTCCATATTTGGTCTCATGTCGCAATAGGTTAAGACGCGATAATAAAACAATACTTCATCTTTGAGTACTTATAGGTATATAGAACAAAAAAAATTATGGCTTTAATCAGTTTGTTAAAATTTAAAAAATGTTCATCACATTTCATGAGTTGTCTGGGACATTTGTTATTTCTTAGCGAGTTTTCATTCGATTTTGAAGTTATATAGCTTTTTGAAACGATAATTTAATACTGATATCGATTCATATAACAACTTGTCAAAAATATTAAACTGTAGAACTAATTTTTCGTAAAACCTGAAAAAGTCATAGTTTCCCCATAACAAACACACTTGAAATTTTCAGTCGCGTTGAGGAGCCTCTAAAATTTTTTTTTGATTGACCCAGAACGTTGTATTTCTCAGTTTTTTTTTTTTTTTTGGTATTCGCATATTTCTAGAGGGTGAGACTCTAAATTCGAACACTTTTTTTCCCCTCGATATACTGAAAACCTATTAATGCTGTATAAAAACCCAATTAGTGCTTTAAAATTAAAATTAAAAAAAAAAAAATCAAAAGCTGGATTTAACCGATTTCGCATTCACATTTCACACAAAATTGGTTTTCCTATATTTGTAGAGCAAAGAATTTTCCTAACATTTTTTTCTATTTTTTTTTTTTTTTTTTTGCTACAAAGGAATTTATTATTTTTGTTTTTATAAAGTAGTGTAGTCTAACTAACTTAGGGTTCACCAAGTTTGAGTTCATTTAAGTAATTTTTATTTATAAAAAATCAACTGATAAATATTTGATACAAAATATTTAGAAAGAGAACATTTACTGAATATTTCATAAAAAACTCATTTTTGGTCTTTTCTGAGAAAAAATGTCGCATTTTATTTGCATTTTTTTGAAAAATGTATATTTTTATATATTGTAAATTAAGGGAAACCTTATTTTATACATCAATCGAAAGGTTTCAAAGTCGAGCCCTCGTAAATCACAAAAAATTGCAGCCATTGCCTTCTTTCAGGTCATACTGTGAGAATATTTCCCCACTGTTCCCCTTTTTATTTAATGTTTTCACCCTATGACTTCATAGAGGATAATAATCAAAATTTGTGCATTTTATGTACACTTAGAGACCTTTCGATTGATATATAAGATAAGGTTGCTCTTAATTCAAAATATATAGGAAAATACACTTTTTGAAAAAAGTGCAAATAAAATGCGACATTGTTTGACAGAAAAGAAAACGGCATTAGAAAATCATTTGGATTTTTATTTTGGCGATTTTTGATTTTGTAAATTTTTGATTTTGGCGATTTTATGATTTGCAGATTTTTGTTTTTGGTGATTTTTGATTTTGGTGATTCTTGAGTTTGGCGATTCCGCCCATATTTTCCACGTCTACTCACATTGGGTATTAATGTACTTGTCAAAAGTTTCAAGACAGCCGCTTTCATAGTACTTAATTTTTTTAATAGATAGATAATGGTGCCATTATCTGTTCGATTTTTACAAAGTATTAAGGCTTTCCCTTTTATAGTACTCCGGATATATGACATTTAATATTTACTTTTTATGGGGATGCAACGCTCATTGGCCCGATCCCACTCATTTTATGTCAGACAACACACATTAATTACAGACTAGCAGATTCCAGCGCTGGAAATTCGAGTGCAATTTCTAGGCAACTTTATCTTTCAACTTAGCCAATTCACAAACCAACACTTTTTTGGTTTATAATTATTGTGAATGAAAATAACAAACTCATTAACAAACACATTAACATATTTAATAAACCCACACATAGTATATGTATAATTTTATGTATGTGTTAGTAGCAACTTTAAATGCAATTTACTCAGAATAACGGGAAAAAATTTCAAAATCTGTCTGGAAAATAGCTAAAAAGAATTACCTTTCAAATAATATACGTTAAGCCAAAATCGGGATAAAATGGTAGAACAAAACATCGGTCACAAGAAATCGCCTATCCTATTTATATAATAAATAGATATGCTCAGAAAAATTTACAAAGCTGTTTGTGTGTTAGTAATCCAGATATATAGTATAATCTATAATATTAATAGGGTTGGCGATTTCTTGTGACTGATGTTTTGTTCTACCGTTTTATCCCGATTTTGACCAAACGTATATTATTTGAAACGTATTTCCTTTGTGCCGGTTTGCAGATTTACAGATTTTAAAATTTTTTCCTTTATTTTGAGTAAATTGCATTTAAAGTTGCTACTAACACATACATAAAATTATACAATGCTATGTGTGTGTTTATTAAATTTGTTAATGTGTGTGTAATAAAAATGAGTTTATTTTTTGTGTTGATTTGTGAATTGGCTATAATTGATTAGCATACTTTTAGGTTCTTTATTTAATGAAAAAATAAAATTTTCTAGAATTTGCGCTCGAATTTCGAGGGCTGGAATCTGCTAGTAATGAATAATTGCTTTGCATGTTAGGTGCCACGCCCACTTTTTGGAATAGCTACTAACATTAATAATAGTTGACCTCCGACAAATTTGCAAAGCTCTGTCTGTTATAGTGCTCAGTACATATGATATTAGAAATTCACTTTGTATGGGAGGTGTCACGCCCACTAAAATTTATAGCCTATAGTTCCTTCCAAATACACGCTGAGACTCTGTATACATTTCAAGAAGATCGGTCGAATGGTTTAGCCTCATATAACAAATAAACAAACAAACATACTTTCGGTTTTGTATACAGCATATATAGATACAGTAGTTTTCCGATTTAACGTACGAGTAAGTTGTCAGGCCTGTTCATTAAACTGAAAAGTTCGTTATACACAGTACTTACAGTGTTGCATATTATCTATATATTAATACGTGCAGGTAAATTTTTAGTTCCCTTTTTAAGCAATATGCGGGCACGGAGGAGTGTGAAAATTGGCATAGTTATAGTTCATATGGAGGAGAAGCTGAGACTGATAAAATTTATGGTTAATCTGTATTAAAAATATATTAAATTAAATAAAATAAAGTATTTACAATAATTCGTTACACCCTGTTATTACGAATGATTTAAATTATATATCAGACGCTCTGCGTTGAATTGTGAATTTCTAAAATTGATTAACATAACTTTAGGTTCATTTAAATCTATAATATTAATAGGTTAGGCGATTTCTTGTGACTGATGTCTTGTTCTACCGCTTAATCCCGATTTTGACCAAACGTATATTATTTGAAAGGTATTTCTTTTAAGCCGATTTGCAGATTTACTGATTTTTAAATTTTTTCCTTTATTTTGAGTAAATTGCTTTTAAGGTTGCTACTAACACATACATAAAATTATACAATGCTTGTATGTGTTTATTAATTTTGTTAATGTGTTTATAATAAAAATGAGTTTGGTTTTTGTGTTGATTTGTGAATTGGCTATAACTGATTAGCATATTTATGGGGTCTTTATTTAATGAAAAAATAAAGTTTCCTAGAATTTGCGCTCGAATTTCGAGGGCTGGAATCTGCTAGTATTCATAAATAGATTAAAAACACATTGGAAGACAAAAATTGAATGAAAAAATAATATTTCCTAGAATTTGCACTCGAATTTCGAGTGCTGGGCTATACTAGTATAATTTAAAAAAATTAAAAGGATTGTGCTTTTTATAATTTATTTTGTTTAAAATAATTTTTAAAACAATATTACATAAAAAAGAGCACTTGTAAGCAACATAAAAAAATTAAGTTAAAAGTAAACATAGGTATAAATTCAATACAAATTCCACGAAAAAGATTTTAAAAAAATGTTTTAGCAGTGGTTGTTTCTTTGAAATAGAAATGTTAATTTCTTCCACCGCAGAATTATCCAGAAGCAAAAAATTAAAAATTAAATAAGAGTTTGCCTTAGCGAAAACTAAAATGTACTTACACCCAGAGAAAAATGACACCATCCGTGTACAAAATGACCACATTCGTTGTCGATAGTGTACAGAACACGTTTGTGGTCAAATTTTACATGCCGTTGTCAATTCGACAACGAGTTATTGACAACGATATCGTTGTTAAACCGACAACTAATGTGTACAAATTGACACCGACACGATGTCGCAATGACAACTTGAATACCCAAAACATAAATATTTTCATTTTGAATAGTAAAAATTTTTATTTTGAAAAGTTCAATTGACGGTTTGTTGGTAGCTATGTAAGAATTTGCTTTATACGGACCCTGTAGGAAATGTCGATAGTAAAACTGTACTGATTCACTATTGACTTTGTCACCAGTACTACTGACCAATTACACCCCATCCAATATGCATGTCATTGAGAATGCACTATTACCTTTGGAACCATTGGCTAGGTGGTTCTTATGGCACCATATGGAGACATTGGAACCAGTGAATCACTAGTACATTTTAATAATTCTATTTCACCATTTGGTAGTTTTTATTAGATTTCCATACTAATAAAAATGGGAGGGTTATAAGTTCAAACAGGTGTATTTATTCCGATAAAATTTTATGCTTTATTCAAGAAAAAAATTATATTATTTTCCTAAAAGTACAAAAAGCAGCTGTCAAAAAGTTCTCTACCCATCAAAGGCAAATTAAAAAGTGTAGACGGTTTGTTAACAATGTCACCAAAAAGTCACCGAAAATAGTCGACAAATGTGGTGAGTTGGAAACAATACACCCCACGTTTCCTACAGGGGAGTTCCTTCAAAGACAATATCATTATAAACTTTGAAATTCTGTAAATTAAAATTCTTATTAATTTCTTTATAATAATACTCTTCATTTAATCATAGCTAGCAGATTCCAGCACTCGAAATTCGAGTGCAAATTCTAGGAAATGTTATTATACCCTATACCACTATGTGGTTTGGGTATAATGACTTTGTGCTGCTGTTTGTAACAACCAAAAATATTTGACCTAGACCCATCTTTAATTATACCGATCGAATCAGAATCACTTTCTGAGTTGATTTAACAATGTCCGTCCGTCCGTCCGTCCGTCCGTCCGTCCGTCTGTGTGTCCATGTAATCAAACTGCAGGTCGCAAATATGAATATATTCTGATGAAATTTGGTATATAAGCTTTTATCGGCCATGGAATGAACGCTATTGAAATTGGTGAGAATCCGTCCATGTTCAGACCTAGCCCCCAAACAAATCACCCATATGAAATCGACATAAATTTCCATAAGATCCAAATTGTCATATAGATCTTACTCAAATTGGGTTTGTATGCATTCATTACATCCACTAATGAGTAGTCCAAAAATGATCCCTTTGACCCCATATAGAGCTGCTTCCTGATCTTCACTTAAATCTATTAAAAAACAAAAATATTGCACTGATTCTTCTCAAATTTTGTTTGTATATATTTTTGCAAAATACAAGAGACTTTACCAAACATGATCTGGATCGGTCCATTTTTGGACCTAGTCCCTTTATATATATAGCATCCGATATGAACTTTTTCATATCTGCAGCCAAAAAAATTAATAAAAATCCCACTCAAATTTGGTTTTTGCTTATTTTCAAAGTCCAGTTAGTTGGGCCTAAGAGATAGGGTTTCTAAACGCATGGTATAGGGTATCGTATAGTCGGTCTAGACCGACTATAATTTTCTTACTTGTTTTTTCATTTAATAAAGACCCTAAAGGTATGCTTCACAATTCAACTCATAAACACAACACATTAACACAAACACATTAACAAATTTAATAAACACACACATAGCATTGTATAATTTTATGTATGGGTTAGTAGCAACTTTGAACGATCATAACTTCAAAAAAATATTCCAGACGATGAAAATCTGTAAGTCCGGGATCAGCTAAAAAGAAATACCTTTCAAATGATAATTTTTTTTTGTCAAAATCGGGGTAAAACTGTGAAACTTACATCGGTTACAAGAAATCGCCTTGCCTATTAATATTATAGATAATACGGTCTTATATGAATTTGAACTTAATATAGGTTCGAAATTATCTTCATAATTTAGCAAGAAGTTCCAAAATCTAAATCCAACCTTAATAGATATAGAATGACATGGATTTACTCTTGACTTAGTGTTACTTAAATAAATTATAGCTTCGCTATGAATGAAGCCGAAAAAATAAAAACTTCTTAAAATTTCGCCAATAACAGGGAATTTGACAATGATGCATTGTCACTTTGAAAACCTTCGTTGTCAAGTTGTAAACATATGATGTCAAAAACTAAATATTTCGGCTTTAGCAGAGAATTCGACAACGTAAAGCTGACAATTTGAACAATTTGAAGTTTAATTTTTTTCGAAACACTAGCATTACAATACACAAAGGCTGTAATTCTATCTTTGGAAACATTTCTGTCTGGCGGACATATCTCTCAAGAATGGACATACTTTTTGTCAGGTAATGCCTTCCATAAAATACCAGTTTCGATAACTTCCTGTAGTTTCCCCTTAAATAGTTTAACATCTTGTATATTGGAAGAAAGGTTTTCTCCACTTTGTTTTAAAAGCTGTATGCTATTTCTGGATCCAAAATTTGTATTTCCACATTTTTGAAAACATTTTCTTTTGATTTAAAAATGACACACTGCAGATTTTTGTAACCCATACTTTCTGAACAGATCTGTTACTCGCAACACCTTTTGGTGATCATCAATTATTTTTATTTTTTCGTTCAAAAACGTTTTTCTTTCTTGTACCCATAATTGATTGTTATAACTCAAAATACATAAATATTTTTTTCGCTATATAAGATATTGAATGGGATTTCCGCAGAATCGAATGTCGTTAATTCGGAAAACTACTGTAATCCTTTTTTAAGAGTGTTCGCTGTAAGGTTCCAATAGAAAATTTAAGTATTCTTTTATTTTTTCTAGCTAAAACAAATATTTCTCATAAATATTGCTCTTGCATACTGAAATTATCTGCATTCTTTAACATCTAAAATATATTATAATAAAAGTAAGGTTAACTTTTGACAAAAATAAAAACTAATAAAAGTTTTTGTTAATTACATTTTAGAGGTAAAGGTACAAATTCTACTGAATTTTATACTTCAGTGTTATACAAAAATTTATTTAATAATAGAGGTTGTCTTGTTTCAAGTAAAGAATTTTTTACTTTTGATGTGTAAACATCTATGCGCTCAGGGGGGGTAAAATCCAATTTCACACTACAATCACAAAAACAGCGTAAGAGAAAATCGGTGTGTGGTATATGTAAGTGTATTTAGTAAGCAGAACCGCTGATATCGCTGTCTGTTTAGCAAAATTACAAATCTTTTTCATTAATTTTAAATATTCAATTTCAGAAAATATCAATTGAATTTCAGAATAAATCAATTTGATTCAAAAAACATTTAGTGATTTTCAGAAAGTATCAATTGTATTTCAGAAAGCATCAATTTTGTTTCAGAACATATCAATTGTATTTCAGAAAGTATCAATTGTATTTTAGAAAACATCAATTGATTTTCAGAAAATATCACTTGTGCTTCAGAAAGCATCAATTGTGTTTCAGAAAATAACAATTGATTTTCAGAAAATGTCAATTGTATTTCAGAAAATATCAATTTAGTTTCAGAAAATATCAATTGTGTTTCAGAAAGTATCAATTGTATTTCAGAAAACATCAATTGATTTTCAGAAAGTATCAATTGCATTTCAGAGAGTATAATTTGTACTTCAGAAAATATCAATTGAATTTCATAAAATATCAATTGATTTTCAGAAAATATCAATTGTGTTTCAGAAAGTATCAATTGTATTTCAGAAAACGTCAATTGACTTTCAGAAAATATCAATTGTGTTTCAGAAATTTTCAATTGTATTTCAGAAAACATCAATTGACTTTCAGAAAGCATCAATTGATTTTCAGAGAGTATAATTTGTACTTCAGAAAATATCAATTGAGTTTCAGAAAATATCAATTGTGTTTCAGAAAGTATCAATTGTGTTTCAGAAAGCATCAATTGTATTTCAGAAAATATCAATTGTATTTCAGAAAGTATCAATTGTATTTCAGAAAACATCAATTGACTTTCAGCAAATATCAATTGTGTTTCAGAAAGCATCAATTGTATTTCAGAAAATATCAATTGTATTTCAGAAAGTATCAATTGTATTTCAGAAAACATCAATTGATTTTTAGAAAATATCAATTGGGTTTCAGAAACTATCAATTGTATTTCAGAAAATATCAATTGAGTTTCAGAAAATATCAGTTGTGTTTCAGAAAGCATCAATTGTATTTCAGAAAATATCAATTGTATTTCAGAAAGTATCAATTGTATTTCAGAAAACATCAATTGACGTTTAGAAAATATCAATTCTGTTTCAGAAAGCATCAATTGTATTTCGAAAATATCAATTGTGTTTCAGAGAGTATTAATTGTATTTCAGAAAACATCAATTGATTTTCAGAAAATGTCAATTGTGTTTCAGAAAATTTCAATTGTGCTTCAGAAAGTATCAATTGTATTTTAGAAAACATCAATTGATTTTCAGAAAATGTCAATTGTGTTTCAGAAAATATCAATTGAGTTTCAGAAAGTATCAATTGTGTTTCAGAGAGTATTAATTGTATTTCAGAAAACATCAATTGATTTTCAGAAAATGTCAATTGTGTTTCGGAAAATATCAATTGTATTTCAGAAAGTATCAATTGTATTTCAGAAAACATCAATTGACTTTCAGAAAGCATCAATTGATTTTCAGAAAATATCAATTGTATTTCAGAAAGTATCAATTGTATTTCAGAAAACATCAATTGATTTTCAGAGAGTATAATTTGTACTTCAGAAAATATCAATTGAGTTTCAGAAAATATCAATTGTGTTTCAGAAAGTATCAATTGTGTTTCAGAAAGCATCAATTTTATTTCAGAAAATATCAATTGTATTTCAGAAAGTATCAATTGTATTTCAGAAAACATCAATTGACTTTCAGAAAATATCAATTGTGTTTCAGAAAGCATCAATTGTATTTCAGAAAACGTCAATTGACTTTCAGAAAATATCAATTGTGTTTCAGAAATTTTCAATTGTATTTCAGAAAACATCAATTGACTTTCAGAAAGCATCAATTGATTTTCAGAGAGTATAATTTGTACTTCAGAAAATATCAATTGAGTTTCAGAAAATATCAATTGTGTTTCAGAAAGTATCAATTGTGTTTCAGAAAGCATCAATTTTATTTCAGAAAATATCAATTGTATTTCAGAAAGTATCAATTGTATTTCAGAAAACATCAATTGACTTTCAGAAAATATCAATTGTGTTTCAGAAAGCATCAATTGTATTTCAGAAAACGTCAATTGACTTTCAGAAAATATCAATTGTGTTTCAGAAATTTTCAATTGTATTTCAGAAAACATCAATTGACTTTCAGAAAGCATCAATTGATTTTCAGAGAGTATAATTTGTACTTCAGAAAATATCAATTGAGTTTCAGAAAATATCAATTGTGTTTCAGAAAGTATCAATTGTGTTTCAGAAAGCATCAATTTTATTTCAGAAAATATCAATTGTATTTCAGAAAGTATCAATTGTATTTCAGAAAACATCAATTGACTTTCAGAAAATATCAATTGTGTTTCAGAAAGCATCAATTGTATTTCAGAAAACGTCAATTGACTTTCAGAAAATATCAATTGTGTTTCAGAAATTTTCAATTGTATTTCAGAAAACATCAATTGACTTTCAGAAAGCATCAATTGATTTTCAGAGAGTATAATTTGTACTTCAGAAAATATCAATTGAGTTTCAGAAAATATCAATTGTGTTTCAGAAAGTATCAATTGTGTTTCAGAAAGCATCAATTTTATTTCAGAAAATATCAATTGTATTTCAGAAAGTATCAATTGTATTTCAGAAAACATCAATTGACTTTCAGAAAATATCAATTGTGTTTCAGAAAGCATCAATTGTATTTCAGAAAACGTCAATTGACTTTCAGAAAATATCAATTGTGTTTCAGAAATTTTCAATTGTATTTCAGAAAACATCAATTGATTTTCAGAGAGTATAATTTGTACTTCAGAAAATATCAATTGAGTTTCAGAAAATATCAATTGTGTTTCAGAAAGTATCAATTGTATTTCAGAAACTATCAATTGTATTTCAGAAAACATCAATTGACTTTCAGAAAATATCAATTGTGTTTCAGAAATCATCAATTGTATTTCAGAAAACATCAATTGATTTTTAGAAAATATCAATTGGGTTTCAGAAAGTATCAATTGTATTTCAGAAAATATCAATTGAGTTTCAGAAAATATCAATTGTGTTTCAGAAAGCATCAATTGTATTTCAGAAAATATCAATTGTATTTCAGAAAGTATCAATTGTATTTCAGAAAACATCAATTGACTTTTAGAAAATATCAATTCTGTTTCAGAAAGCATCAATTGTATTTCAGAAAATATCAATTGTGTTTCAGAAGGTATCAATTGTATTTCAGAAAACATCAATTGACTTTCAGAAAATATCAGTTGAGTTTCAGAAATTATCAAATGTATTTCAGTAATTATCAAATGTATTTCAGAAACCATGAAATGTATTTCAGAAAATATAAAATGTATTTCAGAAATTATTAAATTTACTTCAGAAACCATCAAATGTATTTCAGAAAATTTTAAATGTTCAGAAAACAAGAAATGTATTTCAGAAAACATAAAATGTATTTCTGAAATTATCAAATGTATTTCAGAAAATATAAAATGTATTTCAGAAATTATTAAATTTACTTCAGAAACCGTCAAATGTATTTCAGAAAATTTTAATGTTCAGAAAACAAGAAATGTATTTCAGAAAACATCAAATGCATTTCAGAAATTATTAAATTTACTTCAGAAAATTTGAATTGAATTTCAGAAAATATCAATTGAGTGCATAACAAATAAGTCCAAATAATTCTAAACATTTTCTGCGTAATAGAAACAATAACAACTTTTCGGTATTGTAGGGTAAACTACTTTTTAATTATGAATTTCAATAGATATTTTCTGAAATTCAATTGATATTTTCTGAAATACATTTGATAATTTCTGAAATACAATTGGAAAAGGTGTGTAGATGTTTACACATCCCCCCTGTGATCGGACTCACATTGATTTTTTTCGTGAGAGAGAAGAGAACACAGCAAACAGAAACATTTACGGTCGCACACAAGTGAAAGCATTTTTGATAACTAGCAGATTTCAGCGCTCGAAATTCGAGCGCAAATTCTAGGATATTTTATTTTTTCATTAAATAAGGACCCCAAAAAGTATGCTAATCAATTATAGCCAATTCACAAATCAACACAAAAAACAAACTCATTTTTATTACAAACACATTAACAAATTAAATAAACACAAACATAGCATTGTATAATTCTATGTATGTGTTAGTAGCAACTTTAAATGCAATTTACTCAAAATAGAGGAAAAAATTTTAAAATCTGTAAATCTGCAAAACGACTTAAAAGAAATACCTTGCAAATAATATGCGTTTGGTCAAAATGGGGATAAAATGGTAGAACAAAACATCAGTCACAAGAAATCGCCTAGCCTATTATGAAATAGAAAAAAAACTTCGCTGCAAGTGTCATCATGTTTTGTCTTTCGCAATATGTTATAATAAATAAAAAGTTTTGGGCCAATCAAAAAAAAAAATGAGAGGTGCCTCAACGCGACTGAAAATTTCAAGTGTGTTTATATGGTGAAAATATGACTTTTTTCAGATTTTACAAAAATTTCGTCCTACAGTTTAGTTGTTTCGACAAGTTGTTATATAAATCGATATCAGCACTAAATTATCTTTCAAAAAGCTATATAACTTCAAAATCGAATAAAAACTCGAAAAGAAATAACAAATGCCCCAGACCACTATTGTGCCAAAAAAAACTCTAGGTCATGAAAAGTGAAGAACATTTTTTCAACTTTAATAAATTGATTAAAGCCTCACTCACATATGAAGTGTTGTTTTATTAACACGTTGCTAACCTATTGCGAAATGAGACCAGAAATGGAAAATTTTTTTGATAAAATTTTGAAAACTCGTTTTTTAAGTTTTAACAAATTTTCTTAAACAAAATTTCAACAAAAAAATGGATCTGACACTTTAAGGTTTTCTTAAAAAAATATATATTAGAAATTAACTGTGTGAATTTTGAAGTAAATTCCTATGCCATAATTTTTTTTACAAGGAATTATTTTTTTTGCGGATTTCGAGAAAAATTAGTTGTTTTTTGGGAAATATTCAGTAAATGTACTCTTTCTAAATATTTGTATCCAAAATTTATCAGTTTTCTATTTTTATCTGTTATATTTTATCTTGATTGTGTAGGGTTTCACAAAAAAATTATGTGACCCCATTATCCCTTTTGGACTTGGGGTAACAATTTTTTATTCAAAAAATTCAAATAATTTGAAATCGGACAACGCTAACCCATTCCAGGTATTATTAAAAACTATAACAATATTAAAAACTATCAATTTCATCTTTGGCGAAAAAACACAGCAAAAGCTGTTCAATTTTACATTACATTATTTACAACATATTGTGCGAAGCCAATGTGTTGTTTTTACAATAATTTACTTTACTCCCTACATTTAAGAAATTTCTCAAAACCCTTCTTGTTACCTATACTGAGATTAATTATTTGTATCAGCACCTAGTGAGGTGCCAGTTAGACCTTTCATCCAATAACATCCCCATCTTAAAATAATTGGTTTCGTAATGGAAAAGTAACTACTGAACACTTTTAATTTCTTATTCTAAAGCTCATTACAGCTAATGAAAAGTTTTGCTGGGCAGCATCATAGAAATATTTTAAGAGTTTCTAATTATTAATTTGTAATTAATATGGATAGAAAACTCACAGTTTATAAGTGGCATAAAATTAAAAAAAATTTAAGTTTCCATAAAAAATGTTTAAAAATATTGATATCAACTTTCGAAAAGTTTTATATTCACATACCCTCCACCTCGGTTTTTGTCTTGATAATAAATGCAAATGAAAAAGTAAACAATTTGTTAAACTTAATACCAAATTATTTCAGCAAATCCTTTGGGTTGGTTTTCGTCTTTTCTATTATTTCGGATTTATTTCGGTGTTTGCTTTTTGGTCATCGTGGTTGCTGATCGACATGCATTTAGGTTATATACCTATATGCATACGTTTCCGGTTATATAACATAACTTCTCGTTTAATTTAGTTTTTGCTAATTAAATAGCTCGCCCTAACCTCCATTGCAAAGGTAATGGTTGTGTAGGGTGGCTATATGCATTAAATCGTGCTAATTGGAGATGGCTGTATAGTTTCTTTTAACTGGCCAAATATTTCTTCATTGCGGCCATATAGGTCGGATGGAGTAACAAAATAATAATCAAAAAAAAACTCTCTCAATTTTTTTTACTAAAATATTGCCATATTTGGAAAACATAGAGAATAAATTTATAATAATAAATATTCAAATTAGGGATGCCAAACGCAAAAAACCAAATGTCCCAAACATTTTAAATAAAATAATTTGTTCTCTTTATTTTCTGAAAAACTTAAAATTTTCATCCAAAAAAAATTGTGAAAATTTATATATAAAAAATAAATTTCTCATCAAATTGCGTTTGCAATTCTTAAATATCATTTGACGTTTTCTAAAATTCATTGAATTTAAATAAATGTTTTCTGTAGTACGACTCTGTAAATTTCAACGATCCTACATTCACAAAATATATCGACAGCTATTGTTGTTTGCACTAAGGATTAAGTGATTCACTAAGTACAGACACCTTAACGACAGTCGACATCTCTATTTTTCTATTTATTTAAATTGTAAACGAGTGGCATCTCTGTCAAAATAAGCGAAAAACACAAAGAATAGAAAAAAAAATTACTTCGTGTTTGACAGGATGATTTTATGGTTATGTTTTATATCTCGATTTTTTTTTACTAATATTTCTGTTTATTTATTTGAAAATGAAATAATGAATTGAATATGCTATTTAATTTTTTTATTTGTATAAAAAAGTTTTTTAATAAAAGATGAATTTCATGTAAAAATCGAGATGCATTGAACCCGACCACCTCAGATATCGATGAAATTTTGTTCATAGCTAAATTTGATCTATACAAACAAACCCTCATTTTTAGAAATGACTGTTTTGCGATTTTTTGGGCGTAGCACAGTGGGAAAATTTTCGAAAAAACGCGAAAATGGTCGAAAAGTGCTCAATTTAAAATGCAATAACTCAGAATCGGCTGAACCGATTTCCATGACCTTGGTATCATTAAAAAGATATTTTAACAGGCTCTATGACACGTTTGGAAAAAAAAATACACTGTAAAAAATTTTATAACAAAAAGAAAATTTTAAATAACGATAAAACCAAAGAGATCAAGGGTTTTTTTACAGTGTATTATTTTTTTAGAAAGGTTTATTCTCACCTATACCATATCCAAAAAGTAAAATGGGTTCTTTTTTAGTTTTTTTTATATAATTTTTTAAGTAGTGTCACTTCTAGTAATACGTACCGAAAGTTTTTGAAATAATTCGAATAAAAGCGAAAATATCAGGTCACATTCTTACACATTTACAAAATAGTTCAACAATTCTAACATTTTTTAAATGTTTACAAATAAAAAACCATCAACAATTGTTTATATTATTTGCCAAGTTTGTATTAATTTGTGTTTTATTTTATTTACATTTTTTTAAGTTAATTATTTGTAAGAAATTTTGCGCTGCTCAAATTTGGTACAGTCAGAATATCTGCGCACATGTACAAAAGTTTCATTTATTAGAATGAATGAATGAAAGCCTTGAGTTCCTGTTATAGTTTGAGCTTCTTTATATCTTGAAAATAGCTTTTCTTTAACGTTTTTGTATTCGTCAGCATCTGCGTAAGCAACTTGTATGGTGGTCTTATATGTTTCTGATGCCCAGTGATAGAGTTGCCTCGTTGTCTCATTTTTATTTGCAATACTATAATTTCGAGCACCTCTCTTCAATGTTCCTCCGATTCCATCACATGCAGATTTTCCATGACTGGTAGCATAAAAGTGCCATTCAGCGTCAATACCAAAATCGGATTTGTGATGGCATAAATTAATGAAGTTATATTTATTTTTATATTGTGCTCCTGCACCATCTGATACGTAAATGATTTTATTAATATTGTTGGTTATATTGGCTTTCACGAACTGTATCATTTTTGAAATATATAGATGAACTGCTATACTATCATGGGTATTGAAATCAGATATTATGGCGAAGCTTTTATGAAATAATTTGTCGTTATCTGAAAATAAACAAACAAAGGAAAAAAACAAACAAATAAAAAATAATAAATATTTTGATGAGTGTGGATGGATGTGTTTACTAATACCAAAATATTAAAAAAATTACCTTTGTAATATATGACGAACGGATGTATTGTAGCCTGATCATTATTCCAATGGTATCCTTGCACGGCATCTTGTACAAGAAATGCATAATTTTCAGCAAAGTCGCTTTGCTATGAAATGATGCAGAATCAGAACTTTGATGTGTTCAGTAAAATCGCTGACAAATGATTCTCGGTTGGTGGTTAACGTTTCCAGAACACATCTAATCGTTGTATTCCACTTTTTGTATATTATTTCTTCAGTTTGATTATTTGCAAAATGTTTTAGCATATGCGTTTTTAGATTATTTAAATTTTTGAAGCAGTGACCACACATTGAAACGCACACCCGCTTTTTTGTATGTCACCATTACAATCAACGAATTTGAGAACATCTTTGTAGTCGGTAAATGTGCATTCTCCTTGAAAACAAAATTATTTTAAGCGACTTTTTTCAAACATCAATTTCATATTCTGATGCAATGTGCATACACAGATACTTTGTTGGTTTTCAACTCCAAGTTTCATACAATTTTTTGGCCTTAGCATTGTAAATTTTGTAAAACCAACTTTGTCCAAGGGATGTTTTTTTTTTAAATTCGTAGTAAGATTCCTTGTTTAATAGTAATTGAATCTTGCGATTCTGGCATCATTCGGCTAATTTCATCATCTTCATAAAATAATTTGACTGTGCTTAGAGTTGCGGTTGGTAAACTACGTCTGCTCATTTTTAAAAGATTGATATCTGCAAACTTCGTTTTATTCCTTTGGCTATCTTTACTTTTTTTGATACAATCGTGAGATATATCATCCCCAAAACGATCTTTAATTTCTGCGTGACTCATATTGATTGGTAAGAGAGATAAAAGTTTTTGCTTTTCCAAAAGATTTGAGCTGTTCTCTATTTGATATTTGATGTTTTGCAAAATTTCTTCGTAAATGGCTTTGACATTTTCAAGTTGCGCTGACAAATCAGATAATGGATCAGCTCCAAGTGAATCTGCTACATTTTCCAAAATTTGCACTGATTTTCTATTTCTGTATGCATCTCGTTTGATATATTTCCATGTTAAGAGGCGTCATTTGGTTTGGTAGATGAGGAATAATGTGATCATTTATATTTTCAATGAGTTCGTTGCTTTCGATGTTTGCATTACGGCTGGTACAAGTTGGAAGTTCATTCAATTCTTCGCTAATTTCATCGCTGGGCATTATTGGTAAATAATTTGAGACTTCATTCTGCTCCACGTTGGATTCATTACGACTGTGCGCTTTTCTCAGTGTATTCCGGCAAGTTTCGCAAATACGGCTACAATGAATGTTGGCGACAGCTGGAAAATACTCAATTATATTTGCAGCCTCGTTCTCACTTATTTTACGAAGCGAAGCGCAACACTTATTAGATATTTTTATGCATCTGTACTTATTGTTTGAATTCATATTCACTCAAATTTTTAAAATATATGCGTAAAAATTGTAATGGGATATCTTGGCTTCTCGAAACTGTTTATAATTACGAATTTCGGTACGTTGCACTTTTAAAATAAGGACTTGTAATTTTCGCGTTCGTCGACACTTGTTGAATGAGTAAAATCGATCAATGCACTCCTATTTATACTGTGTATTGTTCACTAGTTTACTGACGGGTACTTATAAATGGGTGCATATTTTTTTACCGTGGCTATATACCTGTTTCACCATGTGTGAGTTTTAAATTTTCCGAATAATGACCACCTTTAAATGTGGGTTGAATTTCTGTAAAAAAGTCATACAGGTAGCCAACTGAAAAATCCAAACAATTAAAAATTACTTTGCTTACGCAATCATAAAAATTAAATAACCCTTTGTTTATTCCGTTTTGTTAATTCTGAGAATCATAAAAAATATGATCGAGGGTTTTTCCGAAGAATGTTGTGCATATGTAGAGCAAATTTTTGAAATTCATACCTTAACTCAATTGCGAATAAAAGCGAATTGAGTTGGCAAATCATGTGTTGTACTGTGTTATTTTACCTGTGTTATTTTACCTGTACTAGAAGTGACACTACTTAAAACATTTATATAAAAAAAACTAAAAAAGAACCCATTTTACTTTTTGGATATGGTATAGGTGAAGGATAAACCTTTCTAAAAAAATAATACACTGTAAAAAAACCCTTGATCTTTTTGGTTTTTCGTTATTTAAAATTTTCTTTTTGTTATAAAATTTTTTGCATTTTAAATGGAGCACTTTTCGACCATTTTCGCGTTTTTTCGAAAACTTTCCCACTGTGCCACGCCCATAAAATCGCAAAACAGTCATTTCTAAAAATGAGGGTTTGTTTGTATTGATCAAATTTAGCTATGAACAAAATTTCATCGATATCTGAGGTGGTCGGGTTCAAAATTTCAGTTTTATCTTGATTTTTAAATGAAATTCATCAAAAGCAAAATATTTTCACTATTTTATGATTTTTATTTATGTATGACGAATGAATTACAACACTAAAATGGTTATCGTTTAGATAACAACAACAGCTGACTTTAACAATAGTAAATATCGTTTAAAAATTTTACTGATAATTATGCTATTTTCTTTTTTTAACGATTCATCGTTAAAAGAAGTTACTGAATCGCGGTACTGCAAAGTTATTAATTTCTCCTGAATGGCAATATTTTTTTTAAATGTAAACATTTTTTAAATGTTAACATATTTGGTGTTTTTTTTTTTTTTTTTGAATTTCAATTTGTGTTTAACGAATAAAAGTTATATATTAAAGATGCAATTGATGTCTTCTAAATTTAAAATTATTATTTCCGACGTTTTGATATGATTTTCTAAGATTCAGTTAATATTTTCTAATTTATAATTGGAAATTTTAATTCCAGTTTTTAGAATTGATATTTTCTTAAATTTGAATGGAAAATTTAAAAAGTGCAATTTTGTATTTATGTGACTAATAATGCTTTAGTAAATTATAAATAATTTTTAAAAATTAGATGTAATCGCAATCAGATATTTTGTAGGTAAAGCAGAATAATAATTCTATATAACTATGTAGAACTGTTTTGAAAGCAAAAAACTTATTGCTGAACTCGGTAACTCTATTTTGTAGAGACAACAAAAAGTTAATATGCCAAACTTATGTTCATATTTGTAAAAGAATAATGAAAATACGTATGAAATAAAAGACCAGCCCGTGTATACCCTTAACATTGTTCTGTATAATATCTATTTGAAAATATTAACATTCATGTTAAAATAGAAATAACTATTGCAAAGCTAATTAGAACAAAAATTGTGGCGCCATCTAGTGCGGCATAGTCACGCTGAGCAAAATGAAGTGACACTCTGTTAATGCAAAAGAAATGTATTTTCCCCACAACAAAATATTGCAGAATTTTATGTAAATAAAATAATATACCGATTTATTTCTAACATGCAGTTATTATGGATATACATATATAGAATATATACATATATACATATATAGAATATATGTATATTATTTGTATTATTTAATATGTGTATGTATGTATGTGTATGTAAATATTACACACACAAAATACAACATCAAACGTTATTTTTGTGTTTTTCTCTTTAAATAAATTAATACATAAAATGTTTTTGCTAAATTTACATTGTTTTCTTTTTATTAACAACTAAGTATTTTAGCATTGTTTGCTTTAGATGTTGGTGAATTTTTACTCCCTTTATATTAACTCGTAGTGTCTGCTTGTCGAAAAAATTTTGGATCGATTTGAACCCCTCTCCCGTAACCCAATCGATCTGAAACTTTGCGGGCAGGCTCGTGGCAATGCCAGAAATGGTCTAGTAAATTTTTTTAGTGATGCCAAAACAATGGAAACTTTTAAATTTTTCTACCAGAGTTGATAAAAAAAATGTACAAAGGTTATTACCACAAAGACCACAAAAACAACAAGTCCAGCTATAACAACAACACAACAGTTAGAATAACAACAAGTAGGTGAGTAGGTAGCGTGCTCGCCTATAATGCGGGGGTCGTGGGTTCGATTCCCACCAGAAGCTTTGGTCTGTCGCTGCAAAAAAAAAAAAAACATTAACACAATACTCCTCTTTCCTCCTTCCTATATCTATATCTTTCCTGAGATCAACACAATGCACTGCATCTGTAGGGGGCATCCCCTGAGTGTTGCTTAATAAAAAAAAGAAAAAAACCAGAACAATATAGAAACATCATATTTTTTATTTTTTTTTTAATTTTTCAGAAATTTCCCTGGACCTGTTCCACCTATTTTAATGGTTTTTGAAGCAGAAATCTTCCCATGAATTTGGTGAATCATTCTCACTAAAAATGATCACTGTAGCTGCACTACTGAGGGCGTGATCGTGACAAGAACAACATAGAAAATTATATTTTTTCAAGACTTTTTTTAGTTCTTCATTCAACTCTCGGGCCCTTATCGACTGATTTGGACGATTTTAAATAGCAGACTTCTCAGAATTTCAATGAATAATTTTTTATGTCAACGAGCACCCTAGCTGCCCTATTGATGCCGTCATCGTGATTTCCACAGACGTACAGACGGACATCGCTATATCAACTCCGGTTGCTATAAGGATCACAAATATATAAATTTTATGGGGTCCAAAATTTTTTTTTCTAATTATTACAAACAGAATGACAAACTTATATATACCCTCTGCACACTGGAGTGGAGGGTATAAAAAGAAATATATATTTTTATTTTAGCTTAACAAATTTAATTTTTCAATTGACATTAAATAAAGAAGTTTTTTGTGTGCCACCAGAATAAGAAATTTCTAAATATTAACTAAGTAGGCCATGAATTGTGTATTTAATTGAAGGAATTTTTGATAACAAATAATTTGAAACGGGTTTCATTCAAATTTTAATAAAAATTGAGCAGCTTCGAAAAATAAACAATTTTTTCTTTTTATAGTGGAAAAAATTTAATAAGGGAAATAAACAACTCATTGCAAGTAAACAACTCATTACAAGCATGTCAAGTGTGAATAAATGCTTGATAAACATCGCAAAGTTGTCGGAACTCATAAAAAAATAATCATGGCAATATCACCTAACAACGCTGGTGATACATGCATAACAAAAGAAGTCACAAAATTATTGGCAGAGAACTTTACATAAAATTAAGCGGCAAAAATATTTTAAGACTAAGATGATGTCTTATATTTAGTCATTTTAATTGGATCTACGGATTACATAATGAACAGCACAATCTCAAGCCTTGAATCCAGAATCTCTTGTTCTACTTTTAACGGGTTCCCTGCCCAACTTATCACATATAATACAAAATGATTTTCTTGTACCATATTTAGGGAAAGAGTTTAGTAAAAGACGAAAACAAACAATTTAAAATTTTAATAATATCGTCCATATACCAAGGTTCAGAAAATACACACATGAAACACACAATGTTCTGTTCAAAAGCAGCCAACACATATCTTTATTTTCATATCAATTATGTGCGTTTCTAAATTTTCTACGGTGCCCAACACAACCATGACTGTGTTCGTTTTAATATTTCGTTATTTACACGAACATTTTTGTATCACATACTTTTTGTTTCAAACACACATAAAGCACACATTTTTGAGTGTTGCTTTATTTGAAGTTCATGTTCTGCTACGTGTAGTGAAAAAAAACACAGAACATGTACAATAAACAGGTTCGAGTTCAGTTATATTTCAAGTCGTGTTGTGGCTCGTGTAGTAAGAAAAAACACAACATGTACAATAAACAGGTTCGAGTTCAGTTATATTTTAAGTCGTGTTGTGGCTCGTGTAGTAAGAAAAAACACAACATGTACAATAAACAGGTTCGAGTTCAGTTATATTTTAAACACGACTTAAAATAAACACGACTTAAAATATAACTGAACTCGAACCTGTTTATTGTACATGTTGTGTTTTTTCTTACTACACGAGCCACAACACGACTTAAAATATAACTGAACTCGAACCTGTTTATTGTACATGTTCTGTGTTTTTTTTCACTACACGTAGCAGAACATGAACTTCAAATAAAGCAACACTCAAAAATGTGTGCTTTATGTGTGATTGAAACAAAAAGTATGTGATACAAAAATGTTCGTGTAAATAACGAAATATTAAAACGAACACAGTCATGGTTGTGTTGGGCACCGTAGAAAATTTAGAAACGCACATAATTGATATGAAAATAAAAATATGTGTGTTGGTCTAAGTTATGTTTGTTTACATATATGTATGTACGAGTTTTTTATTCAGTGTGTGTTTTTTTCTGAACTCTGCCATATACTGACTTGTTTGAATAATAAATAAAAACCATGGGGATTTCTTGTTTTTTTTTTTATTATTTATTTATTAAATTATTAATTCATGTATATTTGTAAAAAAAAAATTTAAATGAAATATAAAACTTAATTGAACTCAATCATGAAATAAAAAACTTTATTTTTCCTCCTCGAGCTTATGGTGCATTTCATTATAACATGGCAAACAAATATTCCACACATTCTATGTGTACCTGTTCAGAGTTCAATGGATTTCCTTTGTTTTCTTCTTTTTAGCAAAGCAGTTGGCACAGCGACATCGGATAAGTTTACCATTAGATGACAGAAATATCACGGTAGATTGTTTTCGCGTTATAGGAAAACTTTTCTCGTTAAAGGTAAATGGGTTTTAAATCAATGCATATTAAGGACAAAGTATGTCATTTAATCAAACCAAGAACATTTTTAATAAAAAAAAGGTATATACATATATGGAACTAATAAATATTAGATTGATTAGTACCAATATACAACCTATCGATTTCATTCAAATTAAGTAAAAAAAAAATCGTTTTTTATATTTGTTCATTCAAAGGGCAAATAAAAAAAAACTAATTTTTTGACTTAAATTGAATGAAATCGATATAGTTAGGAAATGCATATCCCACAAAATTTTCAACGCTGAATATTTTGGGCCATTTTAAATATGGGAAAGTCAAAGATTAGTCGATTTGTGCAATAATTTCGTCAATTTTCCCCAAAAAGGTGCAAAAAAATCCATAAAAATGCAAGAAAACGCCCCCTGGCGGCTGTTAAAAATAAAAATATATGTGAAATATGGATTTCCAGACCCAAACAACCCGCAGAATACACAACGTTATTATTTTTCCCGTTGGTTTTAACACCATTCACTCTAACCACTTTTTCCTCATGCTGTCTTTTGGGGAAATCTTCTACATCCTCACTTGGTATCATGTCATTAATGAAATCAATAGATCCCTTTTCGTAGCAACTATAGTTCTTAACACTTTATCGTTCAGGTCTTCTTTATTATTGGGATCAGCTTTCAACAATCTAAAGTGCTCGTTTAATGTCAGGTGGAGTCGTTCGGCATCCAAATTGTTTGCTTTATTGTACGTTGTTGTGAAGTGAACATTAATCCTATGGTCCCTCAAGACTTGTTTCACTGCAACAGTATCTAATTCGTTGTTTTTCACCAATGTTTCTGGTTTGTCCAGATATTGAATCCGTAATTTAATTGCATCAATGATCGACACCCATGTTCTATCAGTCAAGGGGTGTGCTGTTTCATACTTTGTAAGTTTGTCAATATTGGTTAGAAACATTACACCTCTTTGTGGATACCAGACATTGAAATGAACTATCTCATTGTGGCTACTTGGGGTTTTCGTTAAGTTCAAGGGATGTTTGACAGGGTTTCTATCATATTAAGCCCTATAGCACACTTCGCAATTATTTATATATTTCTGAATGGCTTTCTGTAAATAAGGAAAATAATATTTCCTTTTTATCTCCGAAAAAATTTCATTTATATATATATAATCTGAAGAATCTTACCCTCATCAGTAACATCGTCCAAAACAACAACTGCAAATACCTATTCCCGACTAAATATCTTATGTATAAATCCTGGAACTTCAAGAACAAGTTATTATCAGGGCAGAATATTACCAAGAGTCCTTTCGTTGGCAATTTTTCTCTCACTAGCTCCAACAGATCGCTGTCTGGTGCTATACACATCGTTTCTCTGATTTTACTTTTAAACATAATTTTGTTATAACAGGATTGTCCCGCAGCAATTTTCAAAATAATTTGGTTCTTGAACACGTTCAAGGGGCTCTTAGTTATTTTTATGAAGTCAGTACTGTCAGTTTCTGCACTGTGCACTGTATCCACATCATCATCAAACAACTCGTTCAGATTGATGATCATTTGTTCATCTGGTTCTGTAACGATTCGGCTGAGGCCATCGGCTGTGACATTTTCCTTGCCTTTTGTATAATCTATATTAAAATCAAATTTATTCAATTTAATCTTCCATCTTTGGAGTTTCGAATTCGGTTCTTTAAGATTACTTCACCATACCAGAGGTGTGTGATCTGTCTTTATCATGAAACGCCTTCCAAAAAGGTAAGGGCGAATGTATTTCGTTGCCCAAACTATGGCTAAGAGGGCTTTCTCTATAGTGCTATAGTTTTTGTCGTGGCCATTTAGTGATCGACTTGCATAGCAAATGATTCGGTCACTTTGCATTAATGCTGCTCCCAGGGCAAAGTTACTCGCACCACTAACCACAGTAAATTCCCTTGTAAAGTCAGGGTATACTAAAATTGGATCCGATTTGATCAGAAGTTTAAATTTTTCGAATGCCTTCTATACTCCTCATCTTTGAAATTTATTCTCGCGTTTTTCTTCAAACTGATATAACCCATCTGCATAGTCGAGTAGAGAGTATACAAATTGTGTTTTCTGTTTAATTCAACTCTTGCGTGAATTTTGGAACATCCTTTGTTTAAAAGTTAAGAAAAAACAAGAAAGAAAATTATAGTCGGTCAAGACCGACTATATGATACCTACACCATGCGTTTAGAGACCCTATCTCTCAGGCCCAACTAACTGGATATAGAAAATAAGCATAAACCAAATTTGAGTGGGATTTTTATTAATTTTTTCGGCTGCAGATATGAAAAAGTTCATATCGGATGCTCTATCTATATGGGGACTAGGCCCAAAAATGGACCGATCCTGACCATGTCTGGTAAAGTCTCTTGTATTTTGCAAAAATATATGCAAACAAAATTTGAGAGGAATCAGTGCAATATTTTTGTTTTTTTGATAGATTTAAGTGAAGATTGGGAAGCAGCTCTATATGGGGCCTATGACTAAGAGTTGTCCAATAGGGGTCATTTTTGGACTACTGATTAATGGATGTAATATATACATACAGACCCAATTTGACTGAGATCTATGTGATAATTTGGATCTTATGGCAATATATGTTGATTTCATAGGGGTCATTTGTATGGGGGCTAGGTCTGAACATCGACCGATTCTCACCAATTTCAATAGCATTCATCCCATGGCCGACAGAAGATTAAATACCAAATTTCATCAAAATATATTCATATTTGCGACCTGCAGTTTGATTACAAGCTTTACATGGACACACAGACGGACGGACGGACGGACATCGTTAAATCGAATCAGATAGTCATTCTGATTCGATCGGTATAATTAAAGATGGGTGTAGGTCAAATATTTTTGGTTGTTACAAACAGCAGCACAAAGTCATTATACCCAAACCACATAGTGGTATAGGGTATAAAAATAAACAAGTAAAACAAGTAAGAAAATTATAGTCGGTCTAGACCGACTATACGATACCCTATACCAAGCGTTTAGAAACCCTATCTCTTAGGCCCAACTAACTGGACATTGAAAATAAGCAAAAACCAAATATGGGTGGGATTTTTATTAATTTTTTTGGCTGCAGATATGAAAAAGTTCATATCGGATGCTATATCTATAAAGGGACTAGGTCCAAAAATGGACCGGTCCTGATCATGTTTGGTAAAGTCTCTTTTATTTTGCAAAAATATGTACAAAGAAAATTTGAGAAGAATCAGTGCAATATTTTTGTTTTTTAATAGATTTAAGTGAAGATCGGGAAGCAGCTCTATATGGGGTCAAAGGGATCATTTTTGGACTACTCATTAGTGGATGTAATGAACGCAGACAAACCCAATTTGAGTAAGATCTATATGACAATTTGGATCTTATGGCAATTTATGTCGATTTCATATGGGTAATTTGTATGGGGGCTAGGTCTGAACATGGACCGATTCTCACCAATTTCAATAGCGTTCATCCCATGGCGAACAAAAGCTTACATACCAAATTTCATCAAAAGATATTCATATTTGCGACCTGCAGTTTGATTACAAGCTTTACATGGACACACAGACGGACGGACGGACGGACGGACGGACGGAAGGACGGAAGGACGGACGGACGGACATTGTTAAATCAACTCAGAAAGTGATTCTGATTCGATCGGTATAATTAAAGATGGGTCTAGGTCAAATATTTTTGGTTGTTACAAACAGCAGCACAAAGTCATTATACCCAAACCACATAGTGGTATAGGGTATAAAAAGTCTTATAACGGCTTTATATTAATTTTCCAAATTCAGAGCCAATGTACATATGTGTTAAAAATGCCCACATTCATTGCTTCCGGCCTCGGCTTCGGCTCCAATCCAGTGTGCAGAGGGTATATATAAGTTTGTCATTCCGTTTGTAATAATTAGAAAAAAAAATTTGGACCCCATAAAAAATATACATATGTATATATGTGACCCTTATAACAACCGGAGTTGATATAGCGATGTCCGTCTGTCCGTCTGTCCGTCTGCGGAAATCACGATGGCGGCATCAATCGGGCAGCTACGGTGCTAGCTGACATAAAAAATGATTCACTAACATCCTAAAAAGTTTTCTATTTAAAATCGTCCAAATCGGTCAATTAGGGCCCGAGATTTGTATGAAGAACTAAAAAAACTATTGAAAAAATATAATTTTCTATGTTGTTCTTGTCACGATCACGCCCTCAATAGGACAGATAGGGTGATCATTTTTAGGAAAAATGATTCTCAAAATTCATGGGAAGATTTCTGTTTCAAAAATCATTAAAATCGGTGGAACAGGTCCAGGGAAATCTCTGAAAAAGTAAAAAAAAAATGAAAATAATGATGTTTCTATAGTGTTCTTGTTGTTATTCTAAATGTTATATTGTTGTCATAGCTGGACTTGTTGTTTTTGTAGTCGTTGTGGTAATAATATAATAAAAACTAACCCTTTGTACATTTTTTTTATCAACTCTGGTAGAAAAATTTAAAAGTTTCCATTGTTTTGGCATCACTAATTTTACTAGATCATTTCTGTCATTGCCACAAGCCTGCCTGCAAAGTTTCAGATCGATTGGGTCACGGGAAAGGGGTTCAAATCGATCCAAAATTTTTTCGACAAGCAGACACTACGAGTTAATATAAAGGGAGTAAAAATTCACCAACATCTAAAGCAAATAATGCTAAAATACCTAGTTGTTAATAAAAAGAAAACAATATAAATTTAGCAAAAAAAAATTTTATCTATTAATTTATTTAAAGAGAAAACACAAAAATAACGTTTGATGTTGTATTTTTTGTGTGTAATATTTACATATACATATGTACATATACATATTAAATAATATACATATATTCTATATATGTATATCCATAATAACTGCATGTTAGAAATAAATCGGTATATTATTTTATTTACATAAAATTCTGCAATATTTTGTTGTGGGGAAAATACATTTCTTTTGCATTAACACAGTGTCACTTCATTTTGCTCAGCGTGACTATGCCACAGTAGATGGCGCCACAATTTTTGTTCTAATTAGATTTGCAATAGTTATTTCTATTTTAACATAAATGTCAATATTTTCAAATAGATATTATACATATATGTATAAGAGTATACACGGGCTGGTCTTTTATTTCATACGTATTTTCATTATTCTTTTACAAATATGAACATAAGTTTGGCATATTAACTTTTTGCTGTCTTTACAAAATAGAGTTACCGAGTTCATCAATGAGTTTTTTGCTTTCAAAACAGTTCTACATAGTTATATAGAATTATTATTCTGCTTTACCTACAAAATATCTGATTGCGATTACATCTAATTTTTAAAAATTGTTTATAATTACTAAATCATTATTATTCACATACATACAAAATTGCACTTTTTAAATTTTCCATTCAAATTTAAGAAAATATCAATTCTAAAAACTGGAATTAAAATTTCCAATTATAAATTAGAAAATATTAATTGAATTTCCGAAAATCATATCAAAACGTCGGAAATAATAATTTTAAATTTAGAAGACATCAATTGCATCTTTAATATACATATAAATTTTATTCGTTAAACACAAATTGAAATTCCAAAAAAAACACCAAATATGTTTACATTTAAAAAATGTTTACATTAAAAAAAAATATTGGCATTCAGGAGAAATTAATAACTTTTCAGTAACTTCTTTTAACGATTGTCGAATCGTTAAAAAAGAAAAGCAAAATTATCAGTAAAATTTTTAATCGATATTCGCTATTGTTAAAGTCAGCTGTTGTTGTTATCTAAACGACAACCATTTTTGTGTTGTTTATTCAATCGATAAAAACTTAAATTTTTAGGTTGAAATGTCGTCATACATAAATAAAAATCATAAAATAGTGAAAATATTTTGCTTTAATTAAAAAACTTTTTTATATAAATAAAAAAATTTAATAGCATATTCAATTCATTATATCATTTTCAAATAAATAAACAGAAATATTAGTAAAAAAAATAGAGATATTAAACATAAACATAAAATCATCCTAACAAACACGAAGTAATTTGTTTTTTTCTATTCTTCTTTGTGTTGTTCGCTTATTTTAACAGAGATGCCATTCGTTTACAATTTAAATAAATAGAAAAATAGATTTGTCGACTGTCGTTAAGATGTATGTACTTAGTGAATCACTTAATCCTTAGTGCAAACAAGAATAGCTGTCGATATATTTTGCGGTTGTGGGATCGTTGAAATTTACAGAATCACAAAACAGAAAACATTAATTTAAATTCAATGAATTTTTGAAAACGTCAAATGATATTTAAGAATTGCGAACATAAAAACTGTTACATAAATAAACGCAATTTGATGAGAATGTTATTTTTTATACATAAATTTTCACAGTTTTTTTTGGATGAAAATTTGAAGTTTTTCAGATAATAAAGAGAACAAATTATTTTATTTAAAATGTTTGGGACATTTGGTTTTTTGCGTTTGGCATCCCTAATTTGATTATTTATTATTATAAATTTATTCTCTATGTTTTCCAAATATGGCAATATTTTAATAAAAAAGTTGAGAGAGCTTTTCTTTGGTTATTATTTTGTTACTCCATCCGACCTATATGGCCACAATGAAGAAATATTTGGCCAATTAAAAGAAACAGCCTTCTCCAGTTAGCACGATTTAATTCATATAGCCACCGTACACAACCATTACCTTTGCAATGGAGGTTAGGGCGAGCTATTTAAATAGCAAAAACTAAATTAAACGAGAAGTTATGTCATATAACCGGAAACGCATGCATATAGGAAATGCATGCATATTTCTCCAATATTTTGTTAACATTTATTGTCAATACTCAAACCGAGGTGGAGGGTATCAAAGATTCGGCACCGCCGAATTTAACACTCTTACTTGTTTTTTATTTGTTTTTTTTTTATTTTATTTGCAGAAGCATTTTACGTTTGATAATATTCAACTCCAATTTTGGATAAAAAATTAGAACATATTTATTTAATAACCCATTTTAATGGTAGATTGGACGCCTGATTAATTTTTTATATAATATTATTTATTTAAATTTTTTTTAGGTTCTTGTAGTTTTTAACTTTCTTTTGCAGTTTTTGTATATATATTTCTACATATTTTCAAAAGACATGTTGAAATTTTCAGTTTAAAAATCCGATTGGTTTTATTTTTAAAAAATTTTTTGGTACGGATACGCAAAAAAGAAATTATTTCAATAAAATTAAACTAAAAAATATATATAATTACAAAAATTTATAACTCAGGAGCCAAAACTATTTAAGCTATCGGTCTAAAATATGAGCATATCTTAATTTATTAAAATGAGGTTGAGGTCTAAAACAATATTTCCTACGTCTAAATTACTTCTTTAAAGTTAGTAAACTCTATAAATAAATAAACCTTTTTTCTTTTTTTTTAATTTCAGCAAAACGCATGATTACAAAATTACGTGAGTTGAACAAAATAAACAATTTAGTTTTTAGAATTTACCAACTTAAAATGATTGTAACACTTATTTTAGCTATAACATTTATAATATCGTTTTTTTTTTTGCTTCTTTAAATACACTTTAAAATTTTCTAAATTAAAGAATTTTTTGTAGAATCAGAATCATATAATTAAATTAGTTTTCACAAGCAATGACCTTTGAAATTGATATAAAATATTTTTCATATCAATATACATTTGTATGTACAAATGTATTCGGTTTCAGCAAAAATTTATATTAATAAATTCATTCCAAATGTTCCAGTTATTTAATACTTACTTATTTATGTTGTTTTATGTTTCATGTTCAAAAAAAAAAACTTTGTTGATTTATTTATCCAAAAGAAGTCAAACAGCCGTAGGATATCTCAAGTTGCCATTACATCATGTCATTAATCTGTCAAGCTTGATGATAGGATACCCAAAAGCAATTTATTGTTATACCCTTTACTACTGTGTGGTCAGGGGTATATACCACTATGTGGTGAGGGTATAATGACTTTGTGCTGGTGTTTGTAACTACCAAAAATATTTGAATTAGACCCATCTGTTATTATACTGATCGATTCAGAATCACTTTCTGAGTCGATTTAGCGATGTCCATCCGTCCGGTCTGTCCGTCTATGTGTCCACGTAAACATTGTGATACAACTGCAGGTGGCAAATATAAATATATGTCGATGAAATTTGGAATATAAGCTTCTATCGTCCATAGGATGAACCATGTTGAAATTGGTGAAAATCTGAAAATCTGTTGATTTTCAGAGCTAGTCCGCATGCAAATCGACATAAATTGCCATAATATCCGAATTATCAAATTGATCTCAATGATTATTACATCCATTTAGCATTAGCCCAAAAAAAAACCCCCATTCTCAGTCATATCCTCATATGAAACTGATTCCCGATCCTCACATAAATCTATCAAAAAACAAAAATATTGTAAAGATTTTTCTCAAATTTAGTTTGTATACGTTTTTGCAAAAAATAAATGAGCTTAACAAATATGGTCAGAATCGGTCGATTTTTTGACTTAGTCGCCATATAAATGTAGCATCCGATATCAGCTTTTTCATATCCGAAGGCAAAAAAGAAAATGAATAACAATGACATTCAAATTTGGTTTGTGCTTATTTTCTATGTCTAATTAGTTGGACCTAAGAGATAGGTTCCCTAAAGGCCTGATATAGGTTATCGTATAGTCGGTCTAGACCGACTATAATTTTCTATATTGTTTGCATATTGAGTTCAGTTATAATATACAGACAGAGAAAGGATTCGTTGTGGCAACTGAATTTGTTGCTAACCAAATTGAGTGTATGTATTTTCAAAATTATCGTATTCAGCATGAAGGCAATTTAATATGAGCGCAACATATTTTGAACCTAGTTACCCCAGTAAACACAATTACACATGTATTTTTTAATGCTAATAAGAAATTAGAATTAATAAAATCAGAAAAAATGTCTTGCAAGATAGAACAATTTTAATTGTAATTCCCAGTTACGAATTCTATGGATGACATTGAAATATGTATTCAAAAACAACTATAGAATAGCCTCTGCCATACGTTTGGAGAAAGGATCTTAGGTCTAACTAACTGAATATAGAAAATTAGCAGAAACCATATTTGTGTGGCACAGTTATTAATTTTTTTTTTTTTTTTTTATTTATTTGCTTTCCTGTACAACAAAAATAAATCTTATAAATTACGGTACATGAATAATTATGTTAAGGCATAACAATTATTAGTTATAATTTGGCTTGACATAACACATACAGTCGCTTCAAAAATTGAGTGCTCACTACTGACTTTAATTATACCCTATACCACTATGTGGTTTGGGTATAATGACTTTGTGCTGCTGTTTGTAACAACCAAATATATTTGACCCATCTTTAATTACACCGATCGAATCAGAATCACTATTTGATTCGTGTCCATGTAAAGCTTGTAATCAAACTGCAGGTCGCAAATATGAATATGTTTTGATGAAATTTGGTATTTAATCTTCTATCAGCCATGGGATGAACGCTATTGAAATTGGAGAGAATCGGTCCATGTTCAGACCTAGCCCCCATACAAATGACCCCTATGAAGTCAACATATATTGCCATAAGATCCAAATTATCATGCAGCTCTTAGTCAAATTAGGTTTATATGTATATATTACATCCATTAATCAGTAGTCCAAAAATGATCCCTATTGGACAACTCTTAGTCATAGGCCCCATATAGAGCTGCTTCCCGATCTTCACTTAAATCTATCAAAAAACAAAAATATTGCACTGATTCTTCTCAATTTTTGTTTGTATATATTTTTGCAAAATACAAGAGACTCTACCAAACATGGTCAGGATCGGTCTATTTTGGGCCTAGTCCCCATATAGATAAAGCATCCGATATGAACTTTTTCATATCTGCAGCCAAAAAAATTAATAAAAATCCCACTCAAATTTGGTTTATGCTTATTTTCTATATCCAGTTAGTTGGGTCTGAGAGATAGGGTCTCTAAACGCATGGTATAGGGTATCGTATAATCGGTCTAGACCGACTATAATTATACCCTATACCACTATGTGGTTTGTGGTATAATGACTTTGTGCTGCTGTTTGTAACAACCAAAAATATTCGTCCTAGACCCATCTTTAATTATACCGATCGACTCAGAATCACTTTTTGAGTCGAAATAACAATGTCCGTCCGTCCGTCCGTCCGTCTGTGTGTCCATGCAAACTTTGTAATCAATCTACAGGTCGCAGATATGAATATATTTTGATGAAATTTGGTATTTAATCTTATATTGGCCATAGGATGAACGCTGCTAAAATCGGTGAGAATCGGTCCATGCTCAGACCTAGCCCCCATACAAATGACCCCTATGAAATCGACATAAATTGACATAAGATCCAAATTGTCATATAGATCTCATTCAAATTGGGTTTGTATGTGTTTATTACATCCAATAATGAGTAGTTCAAAAATTATCCCTATAGGAAATTCTTAGTCATAGGCCCCATATAGAGCTGCTTCCAGATCTTCACTTAAATCTATCAAAAAACAAAAATATTGCACAAATTTTTCTCAAATTTGGTTTGTGTATATTTTTTCAAAGTGTAAGTGACTTTACCAAATATGGTCAGGATCGGTCCTTTTTTGGACCTAGTCCCCATATAGACATATCATCCGATATGAACTTTTTCATATCTGCAGCCAAAAAAATTAATAAAAATAACACTCAAATTTGGTTTATGCTTATTTGCTATATCCAATTAGTTGGACCGAAGAAATAGGGTTTCTAAACCATGGTATAGGGTATCGTATAGTCGGGCTAGACCGACTATAATTTTCTTACTTGTTTTCGAATGAATTTTTTTACTACAATTTAATATTTTTTTAAAACACAAGACATATCATTTTATTCTTTAAAATATGTAGTTATATATTATACATTAAAGAACTAAAATGATTTGCGTTATCTATAATTTTAATAGGCTAGGCGATTTTTTGTGACCGATGTTTTGTTCTACCGTTTTATCCCGATTTTGACTAAACGTATATTATTTGAAAGGTATTTCTATTTTGCCGTTTTGCAAAAAGGCGATTTCTTTTGACCGATGATTTGTTCAACAGTTTTCTTCCGATTTTGACCAAACGTATCTTATTTAAAACGTATTTATTTTTAGCTGTCCACCAGACTTATGGATTTTTAATTTTTTTTTTTTTTTTTTTTTTGAGTTATCCTCATTTAAAGTTGCACATACGTAGTATTATACAATGCTATGTGATGGTTTATTAAATTTGTTATATGTTTGCAAAAATAAAATTTGTTTGTTTTCTTCATTCACAATAATAATTGTGTGGAATTCAAAAATCATTTTGCACATAGCATACCTTTAGGGTCAATATTTTATTAAATGAAAAAATAAAATTTCATAGAATTTGCACTCCAATTTCGAGGGCTGGAATCTGCTAGTCTATACTAATATAATAAAGGGGTAATGTGTATTTGTTTGTTTGTAGGAGGTAATCTACTTAACTACTGATCTGACCTTCCTGAAATTTTCACAGGTCTTGCTGCGGATATGGGAAGTGCTATAGGTTATAATTTTTTTTTATATTTTGATGGGAGTTCCATACAAAGTAATTTTATATATTGAGTACTATGATAGGGAGAGCATTGCAAATTTGTTTGAGATCACCTATTATAAATGGCGCTAAGAAAAATGGCCCAAAATTTCAAAAAGGCCCCAATTTCGGGGTCATTTAAAAAATTAAAAAATCTCGCTATATGAAATACTAAAAATTGGCCGCAATCGGAATCGAAAAAATGCCCAAAAAAAAGCTATGAAAGGAAAATAGACCCAAAAAATATAAATTTTACCAATATGAGAAATGGCCACACTTTAAAAAAATCGTTCTGCAGTCCCAAGCCAATAAGAAAAAGATCCAAATTTATTTAAACAAACTTTTATATATGACAGAAAATCCATTAAAGTTAATATCTATAGCAGATTCCAGCCCTCGAAATTCGTGTGCAAATTCTAGGAAATTTTATTTTTTCATTAAATAAAGACCCTAAAGATATGCTAATCAATTACAGCCAATTCACAAATCAACACAAGAAAACAAACTAATTTTTATTACAAATCCATTAACAAATTTAATAAACACACACATAGCATTGTATAATTCTATGTATGTGTTAGTAGCAACTTTAAATACAATTTACTCAAAATAAAGGAAACAATTTTAAAATCTGTAAATCTGCAAATCGGCTAAAAGGAAGTACCTTTCAAATAATATACGTTTGGTCAAAATCGAGATAAAATGGTAGAATAAAACATCGGTCACAAGAAATCGCCAGCCTATTAATATTATAGATTAATAAATTCAGTTTGTAAACTATATTAAGGCAAGGAAAAACTATAAAAGGAAAAAATGCATTTTACTTCTATGATATATAGCCATCTGTCCTATATAATTAATTATATATCTTCATCGTATCTTCAACACTACTTCTACAATATGGACAATTAAACCTATCCGTGTTGTTTGCAATGGCATCTGCCTGTAACTTGAGTACGCATGCACTGCATTCTTTTAAATGCTTGCAAGGTAAAAAAAAAAAAACTATATCTGGAATCATGTTTGCACAAACGGCACAGTCGCTGTGTTCAGGAACTGAAATAGGATTTTCTTCTTCTTCTTCGGTATCATCCTCAGTCTCTTCACTCTCAAATATGTTCTCCTGCGGAATTGTATTAACGATTATATTATTTGGCCCATACACCATTCTATTAAGGAATGCGGTGGCAATTTTTCCTTGCTATAGCAGTTGCGTCGCTTCCCCGATTTTATTGCTTTTAGTAACATTAGCCTTCTTGCGACGTTTTTGGACTATTCCACCACTTTCGGTAATTACTTCAAATTCATAGGTTTTAAAAACTCCTCATTTCTAACTGAATTAGGAAACTTAAAAAAAATCTCCATTCTTTTCTATAGATTTTCCCAATACCCCATTATAAGGTATGCTACAGAAGCTGACATATAGCTGTGATCATACTGTAGCAAAGATAAGATAAGGAAGTCTATATGCACTGCGACTAATTTGATCTTTTGTGCAGCCCATGGTTGTCCTAAAGATTAAGGCTTCTTATGAAGCCAGTTACCCTATTTGGCATTAGTTTCCATATGTCCCGGGGGGATACAATGTATCCTCCAAGTGCAAGGATTCTCTTACCACTTAGTCTTGGTCATTCACAGAGAATATGTTCTGCTGTTTCCACCTCCTGCTCGCAGAACCTACAAGTATCTATAGCAGATTGTCCTTTCATTCGTAGATGATATCTAAGATTGCAGTGTCCTGTAAAGAATCCCGTCAAGGTCCTTAAGTCCTTTTTATCAAGGCTAAGTAGTCTTTCCGATTGAACACTGGATGGAGTTATGAATCTCTTGGCCTGCCGTTGACCTCGACTTTTGTCCCAGTGTTCGGCAATTTGTCATTTTCTCCACTCCCTCATTTTTTCTTTTATGTGTCCCACTGGACACCACAGAAAGGTTCCGGACCGATGAAAGGACGACGAGCCCCTCGATTGGCTAGGCAATCTGCCCTTTCGTTCCCTACATGTCCTTCATGTCCCGGAATCCAGCATAGAGTTAATTTGTTGCATCTACCTAAATCGTTTAGCCCTTCGATTCAGTCCCACACCAGTTTGGACGTCACTTTGTAGGCCATTATTGCCTTTAGTGCAGCCTGACTGTCGGATAGTATATAAATGAGTGCCCTTTTTGTCTTTCTTCTGAGACATTCAGTCACGCATGTAAAAATAGCGAAGACCTCCGCTTGCAAAATGGATGAGTATTTACCCATGGGTAAGGCACGTTGAAAATTGGTACCAAATATGCCCGCGCCCGTGTCCCCATTTGTTTGTCTTGAGCCATCTGTGAACTACACATCAGAACCTTGCTCCGTTTTCCAGGTCCAACTGGTCCATGTGCTCCGTTCCAATATCATGGTTTCAAATTCCCTTATGAATATATTTTTTGGTAACATTCTGTCCGTGACTCTCGCCACCGAGTCGTGGATGAAGAGCCTCGCGACTCTCATGTGACCCTTTCGGTCACCGTCCTTCATGCTACCAAAATCCTGAAGTCGTACGGCACTCATGCACGCATCTCTAATGATCGAAATATGCAATGGTGTAATGTTAAGCATGATGCCGATAGCATCGGTTGGACACGTTCTGTTCGCCCCTGTGATACCAATACAGGCAATGCGGTACACCTTGTTCAGAATTGCTTTTGCTTTGGTTTGCTCAACCTTCGGCCACCATGCAAGGGCAGAGTAGGTAATCATTGGTTTCACAATAGTTTCAAACGACCAGTAGATCATGTGGGGCTTTAAACCCCACGTTCTACCAAACAGTCTTTGACAGGCGTATAAAGCCCTGGTGGCCTTTTTGGTAATTTGATCTAAGTGACTGTTCCATGTGAGGGATTTATCCAAGGTGACCCCAAGATATTTGACCTCGTCCGAGAACCCTATTGTCAAGCCGTTCAGACTTGGTTCCATAAGGTTGAGTCTACTGTAGCAAGGGCCGACAACTGCAAACCTTCCGCCTTACAGCCTGACAAAAATGGAACCTAAAATTGAGGACAGAAGAAGGATTTAAAGTGAACGTGTGCTATAACATTATTACCAGCTTCCAACTAATCGAGCATTTGGTGCAGTCCCCTCTCGTAATCAGAGACGAATATGGTCGGTTCTATGTTGAATATGTTGTCCTTGATGTATTGCAATATGCGCTCATATGAAACTTGGCTCTTGTTCGTGATAAGGACAAAAAATATTGGAAATATCTATTATAGAAAAGTTTTTTGGGAAAATTATTCATGTTTTAAATCGCGTATTTTTTTGTTTTTATTTTAAGATTGTAGTTGTTCGACCTTTCAAATGTTGATAAATAAAAATTCTCGAGCTCGAGGTCTGTTTTAATTATAAATTTTTTTTAGTTTATTTTCGAATACTTCGACATTCTTCGAATGTCATCATCGGGGATGATGAGCTCGAGAACTTTTATTTATCGTACTTTTTTTTTGGTATTAAAAGTTTTTTGTTCCAGCAGTATTGATAATACTCTTACTTTAAAAATATATTTTCCTCATCTAAATATTCAATATATATTATTAAAAGTTGTTTATAACTTCCTTGCGGAACAACCTTAAAAGTGCAGTCTATCAAATATTTCCTATTGGATATAGCAATGTTCTCCTTTATGAGGTCTATACTTCATGACGAAAATATGCGGTAGGAGAAACTCTTTACTATGATGCAAGCGCTATAAAGTAGTCTCGGGTTTTCTTCGTCTCTAGAGATACCAAAACTCTTTGCAATTGGAACGCTTCAATATTGTCCAGAGCAGATTTTAGAGATGAGACAAACTTACTAAATAATTAAGACGCATTTTTATCTTGGGGAGGGAAATGTTTTCGATTTCGTAATCTGCAAACATCAAACATTATATTTCTTAAATTTATGTGTTTAAAACAGTTTAATATTACCTGCCACATGTATTCCTGTAGGCGGATTTAATAGTATTAATGGCATTTCGTTCTCCTCCTAGGGTTGTTGCGATAGCCAAACATTCCATTTTAATATAATTTTTTGCCGTTAGCTCCTGTAAAGCTTTTTCTTCGGTATTGTGATTGTGTTCAATAAATTTTTTCCCAACAAACATTTTCCTTCAGGCAAAAGATTTGCTTTTGCCTTCCACACGTGCTTCTCCAACGCTCGTACTTTGCAATGTCTTTATATGATGATTTTTTAAAATCATTTTTTGATCATTTACATCAAGCAGTTTAAGGCCAATTTTTTTTTTCCAACAATATGTTCACAATTCATTTAGACTTATATTTAATTAATTTATTTTTTTTCCTTTTGATTTGTTCATTTTTTTACACCTTACACTCGTCAAAAACGATATATTGATTTCATTTGCAGAAATCAAACAACGTAAACAGCAGTTCTGATAGCTTTTAAATACATATATCGAGGATATATGTTTAGTTAAAATAAAGTATCGGACGTGCATACTTTTTAATACAAAATCCGATTGAATATTTTATTTTTTATTTTGCGTAAAGTACTGAGTGTATTCCTACAAGTACTTCATTGCTTATTTTATGAAAAATTACCCCAAAAAATTTAAAATTATTTCTTTGATAATAATCTTGAATTTGGGGTCTTTTTTCATTATGCAAAATGGCCCCAAATCAAAAAATTAAAAAAGCCCCAAAATTTTAAGAAGTTGGGGTAATTTTTTAAATGAAAAATGGCCCCAAATTGGAATAAGCCCCAATTGAAGAGGAAAGATCGACACAAATTTTCTTGTCGTTGCTTTCAATATAACAATTTGGGGCCATTTTTCATTTTGGGTTTCGTATCATTTTTCATTGGGGCCATTTTTCATGGCGCCATTATAAATGTTAGTAGCTATGCCTGAAATGGGCCATACAAAGAAATTACTCACTATCATATATCTGGAGTACTAGGTCATTTATTATTAGCGTGAGTAGTCAGACAAAAAATGGGCGGATGGATGAGAGTAAATGACATTTAGATCACTCTGTGACTGTGCGTGACCATGCGTGACTGTGCGTGACTAAGTCAAAGTTAATCTTTTTTCACAGCAAGTGTATGTACCAAGCTTCAGATCGATCAGATGAGAGGAAATCACATTCAGATCACTCCGTGACTGCGTCTGACCACGCGTGACTGTGCTTGACTACCCCAGCAATAATCTTTGGTCACAACAAGACTATGGGCCAAGTTTCAGATCAATTGAATAAGGGGGAATTGGGTTGCCCCACGACAGACAGAGAGATTGATTTAAAAGAAAGAGTTTAAAAACTGAGTGCTCACTTATGATTGTTCAGAAAAAATTACTTATAACACAGAAATTTTTATAATTTAATAGTTTAAGATCCTCAATTTTTAATTATGGCTTCTAATTATCTTTGAAAAGAATTTACCAATTTTTGGGTCTCCTCCGCTGGAATTTTAGCCTATTCTTCCTGTACGGCTTTGAGCAGATCGTTTCTGTTGCGAATTTTTTTTTTTTACCGTTTTTTTCCAAATGATCCCAGAGATTTTCAATGCGGTTAATGTCCGGAGACTGGGAGGTATTTCCATCCATTTTGGGTTATTATAGAGAAGCCATAACTTAGTATTGGCGGCCGTATATTTTGGGTTGTTGTCCTGAGTGAAGATATAATTTGGGGTTGAAATGAGTCTTTCACATGCCGATAAATTTTTGTGATTTAACATTCCATCGATTATATGCAAAGCAACGACACCACCAGCACTCATACATCTTCACACCAATGCTTAGTCAGCCCCATATTTAAAAGTGGACCGGTTTTTATCTTTTCTCTCAATGAAAAATCATTAGCCTTTCTCCACACTTTACACCTTCTATCTTTACCATACATGTTAAATTTGCTTTCGTCTGGGAAAATAACATGATTCTAGAACTAATTTTTATGGGTTTTAACATACTCAAAGCGTTTTTTTTTTTGCAATCCCCAATAGCAATTAGAATTGATAATGAAAATAAGGCCACAGCATATTCGAAATCAAATATATGGGGCGTTTCATGTCAATCGATCCAACTTTTTAAACCGATGTCTTCCGATTTGCACCAAGGTTAGTCATATTGTATAGTAGCTTAGACACAATTTTTCAACAAGATCGGTCCAAAACTCTCCGAGTTAGAGGGGGTCAAAAATTGACATTTTGACCAAACACGTGTTTTTTCTCATCCATGTAATTTATTACCTATTGTTCTTAGCAAAATTTGTCCCAAATAGTTTCTTCATTCTTTCGGGCAAAAGATTTAAAAAAATAAAAAAAATGTTTTGACTTTTTTTGCAAAATTTTTTTGATATTTTTTTCAAAAAAAAAAAATTTTTTTTTGCTCAGAAGAAAGCTTAGGGTTTTTTTAGGAGCTTTTTGGTCGCTTAGTGGGATGCGAGTGGGATATCTATCATAACAAATGTTTTGTAACTCAAGACAACGGTTTTTAAATTTTTAGCACATGCACTAATTTGAATTGTTTGCTATTAGTGTGTAAGTGTTTCTAAAACCCTAAAAATAAAATAAATACTCACAAACTAGACAAATTAACCTTTCCGACGGTATGTAACATACCTAACTAGAATGTCATACCATCGATTCTGTAATACTCGCAATATGTTAACCTCCGGAAAAAATCACTTATTTTCTATAGAAATGTTGAAAAATTATTTTTTTTAAATTTATTTGTAATAATAACACTGTCCAACAAATTAAGACTTTTTGAATGGAACAGAATAGTGACCCCATAATTCTGAAAGGGTATGTTGAGTATATAATTTTTGTAGAACAAACTTATGGTCCAGCACGTCTGAGTATTTTTTACAGTGGGTCAAAGTTTTTATTTTTTGGTCGAAGGGAGCATTATACTTTATGAAAAAAATGCTATAAGTTAATGTCTGAGAGAATTCTTATGGTCAGAGTTGTATTGTGGAATTGTATGAGGATTATTTTTGTGGAAGATCTTAACCCTCTAACTGGTCTCTTTATGGGTCAATTTGACCCTTTTTTTTCGAGAAAATCAAAAAATATCCTTTAAAAAAGGACATTTAAGGATTAAAATATTCCACGAAAATGTTTGCCGAAAAATTTCAGTGGGGGTCACCAAAGACACCATTGTTGTAAATAAAGCTCTTTACGATTAATTGGCAAAATTACACGCCAACTTCTATAAAAAAATTATAATTTTGTTTTAATACTGGTTTATTGTAGTATGTACATATTTATTTTTTTGCATCAAATTTTCCAGTAAAAGGGAATTGGGAAATAGCAGTAGTATGACAATGGATTAAAGATTAAACTTAATTCGCTTTCCTGTATTTAGCTTGACGTGAATGTTCCGATGAGTCAAGGTTTCTGTACAAGTCCCATACGTATTCAGCAAGCATTACACTTTGGGATTTCCCTTTGAATCTTTCTTCCAATACCTTTATATCCTGATGAAACCTTTCACCGTGTTCATCTGAAACCGCTCCAAGGTTTTCTTTAAAAAAATTGAGATGAGAGTGCAGAAAATGCAGCTTTAGTGACATCTTAACGCCAATATTGTTAAAACCGATTAGCATGCTTTCAATATTTTCTGCATAGTTTTGTGCTTTTGAGTTTCCAAGGAATTCTGATATAACCAGCTGCATAAAGTCAAATGCTGTCTTTTGCATATCCGACAGATGACCATAAAATTCTTCATCTTGTAATAATTTTCTTATATCGGGTCCAACGAGCATTCCTAGAAAAGGTAATTTACATTGAATGAAATAAATTATTTCTTAAAACCGTATGTTACCTTCTTTTAATTTTGCTGCAGATAATCTGGGGAAAATTGTTTGAATGCGTTTGAAAGCATTTCCTTGTGTATTTAAGCTTTTAATAAAATTTTTCACCACGCCCAACTTAATATGCAGCGGTGGAAGTATGACCTTATCTTTTGGGACAAGGGATTCATGGATTACATTTAATTCACCAATAATATTTTCTTTACGTTCTTCGAAATATTTAATACGATAATGGCTGTTGGTAGCACGTGAATCCCATTTACAAAGAAAGCACATATATTTTGTGTATCCTGTTTGCATTCCAGTCAATATTGCAATCATTTTGAAGTCTGCGCATACTTCCCATTTATATTTATAGTATTCCATTTTATTTAAGAGATTTGAAATATTTGCGTATGTTTCCTCCTTTTTTGTGGAATACGCAACCTGTTTTGAACATAATATTTCAGCTTTCTCTTTTGTTAGTCCTCAATCTCTTACAAGATCTTCAAAATAAGCTTGGTCTACCAAATTAGGACATATGTTTAAACCATCAAGAGGCAAGTAACTTATATCTGATATGTTTTCAACCGCCGCTGTTATTTCTGTATTGGCGACTGTCATATTGGCCGAAAATGTATGTGTAGGCGGTTGAGGCACCGGAACACCTTCACAGCGCACTTTTGGTAAAATGACATTATTTGTTGCTTCGTATGTCATTGTCGCGTAGTGCCTTTGGCTTCTACCAAATTTGTAATTTACGCAGAAATAGCATGTATCTGATTTGTGATCTTCTGGTTCAATCCATGTAATAGGCGCAGAAAATGGCAGCGCCTTAGTACCGCCTTTGTACCAGGTCAAAAGACCACTTTCGCAAGTAGTACATACGGTTTTTGGTATCCAAGCTTCAGATAAAAAATTGTATTCCAAAGAAAAGAAAATATGGTTCTTCAATTGTAGGCAATATCTTTCTTCTGCTTTGATGGTGCGTAAAATGTCCACAAATAAAACAAAACCAATCTCTTAATTTGCAAACAGAATCCGCCATGCTTATTTAGGCTTTAATTTTTCTTTTTATACCCTCCACTCCAGTGTGCAGAGGGTATATATAAGTTTGTCATTCCGTTTGTAATAATTAGAAAAAAAATTCTGGACCCCATAAAATATATATATTTGTGATCCTTATAACAAGCGAAGTTGATATAGCGATGTCCGTCTGTCCGTCTGTCCGTCTGTCCGTCTGTCCGGCTGTCCGTCTGTCCGTCTGTCCGTCTGTGGAAATCACGATGACGGCTTCAATCGGATAGCTAGGGTGCTCCTTGGTACAAAAAATGATTCACTAACATCCTGAGAAGTTTGCTATTTAAAATCGTCCAAATCGGTTAATCTGGTCCCGAGAATTGAGCGAAGAATTAAAAAGTCATGAGAAAATATGATTTGAATATATGTTCTTGTGATAACGCCCTCAATAGGGCAGATAGGACGCTTGTTTTTAGTGATAATGATTCACTAACATCTTGAGAAGGTTCCTGTTTTTAAATCATGACAATAGGTTTCATAGGTTCCGAGAAATCACTGAAAAGGTAAAAAAAAATATGACGTTTTCCTATATTGTTTTCCTAAATTTTGCATTTTGTCATAGCTGTGCATGTTGTTTTTGTGGTCGTTGTGTTAATAATATAAAAATTCATCAATATCAATATTTTTTGGTGTAATATTTAAGTTAATTAATTAATAAAAGAAACTATATAAAATTAATATCAATATTCTGCGATTTTTATAACATCACAAAATGTTACAAATTGATACATACTACTGTTGCCAATATCAAAATACTATAAATAATATTCATATATTCTGTAAATGTATATCCATAATAAGCGCATATTAAAATAAATCGGTATTTTATTTTATTTTTACAAAATTCTGAAATTTTTAGAGTTGAAAAAATAGTATGGTTTTAAGAGTTGTATTTTTAGTACATGTATAAACCCTGCATACTTGCTTTCAAAAGTAGTAGATAGGTAAGCCATAAAATATTTATTTACCCTGTAAAAAAAATTGTTTAGAAAAATACTATTTTTTGTCAGTTGTTAATTACAATAAATTTTTAAACTTTGTTATTTAATGTCGGGACGGAGCCAAACGCCATTCCCAAAATTTTGTTTCAACAGTTATCCACATTAAGAATAACCGCGGAGCTCAGCTCAATCAATGTGCAATGATCGAGCCTTGCCCTGGGAAACATGCGTTTATGCTTCTCTTAACACAAACACCATTCCCAACTACCAAAAATTTTTCACACGAGCTATTCACATTATGAATAGTCGCGGAGCTCAACTCAATCATAGTGCAATGATGAAGCTTCGCCCTGGGAAACATATATTCATGCTTTTCTTAGCACAAACCGAACTTCTTATGGCACATTAAAAATAAACTAATTGAGAAGTGCAATTCATCAGTACGCTGTATTATAATACTATTTTCTTATTTTACTAGTAGCTAGTAAACAAAGTGATCGTATCATTGTGAACGAAATAGAATTGAAATTGTATGCAGATTTGTTTTACTTAAAAAACCTGTTTCTACAGATAGTGAATAAAATCCCAGTAAACATTTTATGCAATAAATGATCATGTAGAGTCTTTTTGACTCATATGTGCTATTAAAACAGTTATAAATGCGCCCTTTTGCTGATCACAAAATATTCTTTTGTTGGGATTAAATATTACCTTACCCGCGAATCTTCTTGAGAGTGCTTTTTATCCGCTTTTCTAATCAGTTTCGACTCATTTTTGAGTCTTATTTAATGTAATTTTTCTATAAATCACTTTCTAAGAGAAAGCAAAAATCATTATCTAGTCTTTTTCTAATAGCGCATGTGATTAAGCAGTTTTTAATCATCAAAAGTGCTCGAAGAAGACACAGTAAGGTAATTTTTGTTAAAACAATCTTCGAAATGATGACTGGGATATCGTATATTTTTGTTAACACACAAACATATGCATAGCAGCACGAGTAAACCGAACTCAAATTGGCTTCTTATATGTATACAGCCGAACAAAAATGAAAATACTCACCAAAGAGTAAAGTAAGCAACAATTTCATTCAGTCTTATGGAAGCTTTTGAACAAAGCAAGTCTATGTCGCGTTGTCTTGTGAATTTTTAAATTTTTTTTTAACAGGTACTAGTGATGCCAGGAGATTTTTTCAGAAATCTCTACGCTTATGAAAAAAATTCCCTTTTTTCCCTACACTACTTTTTTTTAAATTTATTTTTAATTTGTACATTTTCAATTTCAATTATGTAAATATAAAAAATAAGATAAAAATATCATGAGAATTACATAAGAATAATATAAAAAACATACAGATATTATAAAAAAAATATTTTTGCAATTCTGTTTAATTCATCTTTTTGATATGGTTAGATGTGCATTTAAAATTTACACAATTAAAGGTGTGTTTACACTATGTGTATTTTCCATATGTAAATTCAGTTTTACGATCCATACGTAATTCGGCGTATGTGTCAAAATTGGCGTTTTATATACAATTCATCATTTTGCGATCAAACGTACATATGTATTTCCGTATGACATAACCTCTAAATGTAAACAACAGCTGATTTAATTTGTGAATTTACAAAAAGTTATTGTTAAAAATAAAGTAATATATTTTTTATATTTTTTAATTGTTAATTAATATTAAACAATTTATTTTTCTTTCAATATTTATCTTTATAATTTACTCTGTTTTTCTTTCGCCACAAGCAGTATTGTATTTTAATATGGTTGTCATGCCAAAATAGAACCTGCTCTAATTGAAAAATTTACATATGTTTTGCCAAATGTGTTGTACATAAACAGTTTTTGAAAGGGTTCACACTATGTGTACAAATTGCACGTGCTAAAACAATAAGAAAAACACAAGCAAAACACATAGTGTGAACGCAGCTTAATTAAAATGGCTTGCAAATGAGATGTTACAACTCAAACAGAATATTTGTTCTTGGTTTTCAGTGTTGCCGTTTTAGCTTTTTAGTTGTTAGATTTAGCAACTTTTTTTTGGCGTTTAGCATCCAAAATTTCTCAAAAGATGCTAGATGCTAACTTAGAATCTTTTATTAATAAAAAGTTGCTTTTAACATCTTTTTTTTTATATTTTTTTTTCATAATTTTTGAATATATAATTTTAATGGTATTGATATGTTTTTATTTCTCAAAGTGTAGTACAGTAATTTTGTGTACTACTCCTTTTACCACTCTGCTCGTTTCTTTCAACAAATATAACAAAACATTTTGAAATAGAAGAATGTAAACACCAACAACAGTTTTTAATGAATTTGAAAGTCGATTGCCAAAAAATATTATTGTATTAAAAAAATGCCAAAATTTTCAATACAAAACACATTAAAACGGGTAAAAGAACAGATAACCAATATATTAGAAGAGTTTAAATTTATATCATCTGAAACAGAAAAAATTCAAATCCAATGGAGTTATATCACAGAACAAAACTGGGATACAACACTGAATACAACCTCTTTATGGATTGAAAAATTCTATTGGCGAAAATCCATTTTAGGAGTTATCAATATTTGTATTGTCTATATTAGTTTTGTCTTTCTCAAAAGCCGAATTTGAACGTTTGTTTAGTTTAATAGCTTTAGTTAAAAGCAAATTTCGAACAGAATAAAATCCGAGTTGTTATGTTCTGTAATACGTATAAAAGAAGGATTGAAATTGAACAATCGGTGCTGTGACACTTACAATATACCGAGCGATGTCGTTGATAAGAGTCGATCGTCAGAAATATATCAGAGCCAAGAAGAACTTGAACATGAAGACATCACAGAAATGTTAGATTCCATAAACCAATTATTCTAATATAATCGTATCTTTTGATAATGTAATTTCTGTTATATTTTAAATAAAAAAAAAATCCCTCTAAAATTAAAATTATTTAATTTAAGTTTAAAATAAACTCAATTTGATGTTAATAAAAATTTCAGATGAAATTCAAAATAATTTTAATTAAAATTTAAAAAATATAAATCGAAACATATGTTTTATATTAATTTTTCGATTTAAAAACCAAAGAATTTATTAATAAGTATATAATTTTTCAGTATAAAGGTAATGAAATTTGAAAAAAAAAATTTAGCATCCAGTACGTTTAAGCATCTTTTTTTGCAATTTAGCATCTTTACAATTTCAAATTATGGCAATACTGTTGGTTTTAAAAGATTTTTTATAACAGTGGTTATAAGCATGACATGTACATATACTTAGATCTGATTTATCGCATTTTAATATATTTTCAAAAGCCTTGCATTTGCATTTATAGTCGTCACCTTTGACCTGCTCCAGCCATCCAACTAACTGAAGCAAAATCTTTATGTTCTGTATTTCTTTAATGTGTTTTCAGCATCATCGAAAAACGAATCGAACATTTTTCTAAAATTAATTATGTTTCTAAAATTAATTATGTTCAAATTTATAATATTTTAATGTTATGCACAAAACAGTGTTTTATACTTGTCATTGTTATTAAAGAATCCACATATTTACTTCCTTCATATTATAGAATTATTACCAGACTTAAAAAGACTTTAAAGTTTAAAATTGAAAAAAATTATGCGATATTTAACAAATACATTCAAAATAGTTTTGACTGAATTTTTTGGCAGTTTTAGTTTTGCCTTGTATCAGTAAAATGTTCAGATATTAACTAAAAAAACAGTTTGTTAAATATTTTCATCTTAATTATCTTAATTAATTTAAAGACACAAAGATAGATTTAATACAATAAAAAGAAGTAAGAGTTGAAAGTTGATCTATGCGGACTCACAAATGTGCCCTATACTAATAGGTTTGGAAAATTGAAAAGGATTGTAAAAAATAAAATGCACCTTTATATTAAAAAATTTAAATTAAAAAGAAAATTACAAAATAAACCATTTACCTGGTTAAACTTAATATTGTTTGTAATTATCTGGATCAGGTTAGTATTTAAAATGGGATAAATCGGGAGTCATTGTGCCAATTTATGACCTAAAATATGTAGACACCTCTATAAAATGCTGAAAATTCAGAGCATTTGTTGTAATAATTCAGTAATAGGTTTATCAAAGTGTTTACATATTCAAATATTTCCAGATATTAATGTAAACGTAAAACCCAGGTGGAGGGTATCAAAGATTCGGCATAGCCGAATTTAACACTCTTACTTGTTTTATATTAATTTTAGTAAAAATCACACCCGATATGTACTGCTTAGTAGCTCAATTATGCTTGAATTTTTTCTTTTATTTTTTATTATTAATTTTAATAAATATCACACCCGATTTGTAAGTCACAGCTGACTAGACGCGAGAACTCAGTGTTTGGCCCGGCCGAACTTGACGCCGTTTTTAACTGTTTTGTATATGTTGGTGTATAATTTTACTAATTAAGCATAAAGAGCTTTATTTACAACAATGGTGTCTTTGGTGACCCCCACTGAAATTTTTCGGCAAACATTTTAGTAGAATATTTTAATCCTTAAATGTCCTTTTTTAAAGGATATTTTTTGATTTTCTCGAAAAAAAAAGGTCAAATTGACCCATAAAGAGACCAGTTAGAGGGTTAAGATCTTCCACAAAAATAATCCTCATACAATTCCACAATACAACCCTGACCATAAGAATTCTCTCAGACATTAACTTACAGCATTTTTTTCATAAAGTATAATGCTCCCTTCGACCAAAAAATGAAAACTTTGACCCACTGTAAAAAAAATACTCAGACGTGCTGGACCATAAGTTTGTTCTACAAAAATTATCTACTCAACATACCCTTTCAGAATTATAGGGTCGCTATTCTGTTCCAAAAATGCTGTTGGACAGTGTAATTAAATTAATATATAATTATAATAATCATAAAAAAAAAATTAGTAAAATTTAATCTTAATCACATTAGATCCATTTATATCATCACTATTTTTTAATTAATTTATTGTAGCCAGTCCTTCATCCAGTTTATTAATCGCCTTTATTTGTGATTGTTATCACAGCATCGAATCTGCTCTTCAGTGTTTTCAATGTTTGCTCATGATCATCTTTGCTACTAAAAACTATTTTAGTTCCTTGACAATAATTCTTTGCCCAATGGAACAAAGCAGTCGCATCTAAGAAGCGATCTTGATGAGAGCACTGGAGGCTAACTTCGCTGCATTTCTTTTGAGGTTTCCTCCAATATCATCACATGCTCCTATACCATGAGCAGTAGGATGAAAATGCCACTCAGCTGGCATTCCAAAATCTTTTTTATTAGCTATAAGATTTGCGAAGCTACTTTTGTTTTTAAAATGTTGAGGAGCTACGTCCGAAACGTAGTATACCTTCTCTACTGTAAATTTAGATTTTAGATATTTTACAACTACCTTCTGGTACTCATAAACTGCAACGGTATCATGTTTTAAATCGTGGGATATGATTGCCATACTTTTGTGTTCCATTTTTCATCTCTCATGTAGTAAATAACTACTGTGAATATAAAGGGTTTTTCAATAAGAGCGCTACAAAAGTTTTTTTTAAATAAAACAAAAACGGTTTTGGATATCAATGAAATTCTTTATTTCTGTGAACGTACGTTCGATGCCATTATGTATGGAAATCGATCTCTTTTGCACGACCACCACGGGCACGCTTGCAGAAGTCCAGACGCTGAACCCAATTTTTGACGGTTTTCAAGCATAAGTCGGCCGATACTGCTGCAATTTCACGTTCGATATTCGTACGAAGTTCATCAATCGTCGCTGGTTTGTTGGCATAGACCATAGACTTGACGTAGCCCCACAGGAAATAGTCTAACGGCGTCAAATCGCACGACCGAGGCGGCCAATCGACTGGACCATTTCGTGAGGTAACACGTTCTCCAAACTTGGTTTCCAATAAATTGATTGTAACATTCGCTGTGTGGCTTGTGGCGCCGTCCTGTTGGAACCACATGTCCTCCAAGTCCACATCATCCAATTGGGGCCAAAAATATTCGGTTATCATTGAACGGTAGCGATTCCCATTCACAGTAACGTGCCGGACTTGATCATCACGGAAGAAGTACGGCCCAATGACACCCCCGGCCCATAAATGATGGATGCAATGATGACTAATGGAGTACGTGTGGATTGCTGTCTGACCAATAATGCATATTTTGTTTATTGACGAAGCCATTCAACCAGAAATGAGCCTCATCGCTGAAGATGATTTTTCGATGAAAATCCGAATCATTTTCAAGTTGTTGCTCAGCCCAATTCACGAACATACGACGCTTCTGGTGATCAAGCGGTTTCAGTTCTTACGTCAATTTGATCTTGTAAGGATGTAGGCCAAGATCTTTTCGTAAAATTCGCCACAACGACGTCACAGAGATGCCCAACGCTGTGACGACGTGTGAGAGACACATTTGGGCTTTCTTCAACTGAAGCCTCAGCGGCAGCAGTATTTTCGACACTACGGGCACTTCTTTGTCTCACTGGTACGGGAACATTTTGTACTGTGCCTGTGGATTCAAATTTTTCCACTAGACGCTCAATTGTTGATCTGCTGGGGTGATTATGACGACCATAAATTGGACGTAGCGCTCTTAACGTTGAGGCCACTGACTCCGAATTTGGGTAGTAAATTTTAATAATTTCGACTCGTTGTTGGCTCGTATATCTTTCCATCATGAAATGGCAAACCATACTGAAGAGAAATATCAAAAGAGCGGCAAGAAATTTGGCGTCGTTTGTTGTCTCTGTCTTTCTACTTTTGTAGCGTCCCTGTTCAAAAACCCTTTATATCCAATTAGTTGGTCTCTAGACTATGGTGTAGGGTATCGTATAGTTGGTCTAGACCGACTATAATTTTCTCACTTGTTTAAGCATGGGAAAATCAAAGATTCGTCGATTTGTGCAATAATTTCGTCAATTTTCCACAAAAAGGTGAAAAAAATCCACAAAAAAGCACGAAAACGCCCTCCAGCGGCTGTAAAAATTAAAATATATGTTAAAAATGGATTTCCCGGCCCAAAAAACCTCCGGTATATACATTTTCAATAAGATTATTAAGATTTCACTTAAATTAAATTCAGTTGTACATTTTTACATTTAGTTCCCGAGATGTAAGTGAACATAAATACGACATACTTCTTTTTACATCCCTCACTTTTGGCACTCATTTTATTATTTATTCTTTAGATTGGCACCTTATCCATTCTCTTTGTTAATTTATTAAGTGCAGTGATTTATTATCATTCGGAGTTAATTAGGATATTTACAAGTGTGTCCTAACAGTTGTAAGTGTCGTATGTGCTAAAATTGTACAACAGTTGTATATACGACAGAACGTTAGCACGTATATATTTGCGATGTACTATGTGATCAGCTGTTCCTTATTTACTATTTAGTCAGGTTTTATTGTTTTTTCCAAATATTTTTTGTACGTTTCTTGTAACTGTAGTAGCAAAAATGGTAGAAATAAAAAAAAATTTAAGGAACTAATTACATTCTGGTAAGTTTTTCTGTAAAAAAACAATTATTTTGTAGGAACACGCAATCCAGCAATCAAAAAGATAAGCAAGTATGTAGTAAGTGGCTTTGTAACCAAAGCCATACATTTCTCAACTTTATTCCAGGCGTAAAATGTTAATGTTTCGTTCAGGTTGAAGCACCATCCAACACAGAAAGAAGATGTTGGCTAAATAGTACACGAAAGTTATGGAAAGTATTTTTAGAATTTGTATTTAGAAACAATAGTTCATCGAGGTCATTAAAAGTTCCTTTTGGTGATAAAAATAACTCTCAAAGCATTTCTAATGAGTTGTTTATGCCATTATGTTTGGTTCGAGATATATCATTTGGAATAACACGAACACTGCTGTTGTTTCTTCTTTTTTATATGGCAGACGCTATTACAGATGCCGAATATGAAGGAAAATATAAACCTAAATATTGATTTTCCGAATTGCAAACTTCCATATTCGTAAGAGAAGCATCTACTCATTTGTGAGTACTAGATAGAGTTTGATTTAAGTCCATCAAATTCGATTCAAATGCTGCACCACTTATTGTTGTTATAGATGAAGCCAAGATCCTGGAACAATCAAACAAGCATCTATCTTCTCCGTTAACTGGTTTTCCTGAAAAAGAGACTATAAGACACCAAAACATAAAGAAGAAGACATAGACTTTACAACAACAACAAGAAGAAATACTTTCCTTATTCAATGTAATAGGTCTCGCAAAAATCTTTACATAATGAGTTAGGACAACTATAAATGCGTTAATTTTCCTCGAATTTGGTGCATTTGGAGTTTTTCATGAAGCTATTTATTGCATGTGAAAGAGGTTGTATAGCGTTTATTTACAAAATAATTGTTCTACGTATAGCAAGTGTATGCACTCAAATAAAAAAATGCCAAAAAAAAAAAAAATTGCGAAAATATTATCAATTGGTTTATTTCAGAGTTTAGAAAAAAAATCTCACACTGAATAAAAAAAACTCGTACATATACATATGTAAACAAACATAGCTCAGACCAACAAACACATACATACTTATATTTATTTTCATATCAGTTATGTGTGTTTCTAAATTTTGTACGGTGCCCAACACAATCATGACTGTGTTTCGTTTTAATATTTCGTTATTTACACGAACTCTTTTCTATCACGTATTTTTTATTTCGAACACATATAAACCACACATATTCCAGTGTAGCTTTATTTTAGGTTCGTTTTCTTGCACGTGTACTGCTAAAAAACAGAACATGTTCTTGAACGTGTACATCTAAAAATTAAAACATTATCCATTCGCGATCGGAAAAATCTGAAACACCCCTATAATACCGACAACAATTGTTTTAACCAAATTTATTTTAAAAAATCTAAAATAATTCATTAGCAGTTATAAAATAAAAATAAAAACAAAAAGATAATAATAAAAACAAAAAAAAAAATAGAAAGTACTAAAATAGAAAACAGAGAAATGTCGTTTATGACTAAATTTCTTTTTTCCGATCGCGAGTGGGTGTGGGTAATGTTTTAATTTTTAGATGTACACTAGGCATATAACAACTGTTGACGAAAAATTTGGCATACCACCACGTGGTGGCAAATATTGTACAAGTAATGAATATCACTTTTTTAGGTGATTTCGGTTCAAAAACGTTCCGCGCAAAAATGGATTTCTAAAAAAAGTCAGATTTTTTTTTTAATATTTTTTAATTTTTTTTAATATTTTTATTTTTAAATTTTTGTCAATTGTTATATGAAATAAGTTTTAAGTTTAAAGTATGTGATGGTTTACACAATGGTAAAATGTATTGCACAATTTTAATTGCACGCTCTGCGCAGATGTTACTTCGCTGAACTTCCTCAATAGCTGATGGTTTATTTACCCAATGTCTGAGAAAACATTCATTTGCTTTTGTGAAGCCGGCCAATGATTTCTGTAGTGTGGCGAAATTATTTTTGTTGAAAGTATGATCGGAAAACCAGATTTCGCTCCAAGCACCGCACACAAACTTACAAATAGGATATAATTGCAAACGATATTCAGGAATAAGTATAAAGGCTAAAAGTGCCAAAATAGCTCTAGAATTCCAACGGGCATTACTGAGTGCCGGTATTGCTTTAAATTTTATGTAGGGAAAACGTTCATTTTTCTCGAAGTATTTAAAAGCTTCGACCAATTCATATAAGTATTGCATGTCATTTCGCCATTTAATGCTTTTAACCTTAATACACTCTTTATTTTGTTCATACTCTTTTTTTAGATCATCGTAATTTTCTATTAAATTTGGAATAAAATTGTATGAAATATTGGGCGATGATGTTATTCCCTCTAAAAGCTCATCCATGACATGTTTTAACATCAAATCTAGCACATGATGTTGACAACCAATATACTGTGGAGCGGGCAATGAAAAGGATTTCAAAAAATTTTGTAAGCGAGTGATAACACCATGGTGTCTGCCAGTATTCACACTGGTTGTATCGCAAATTATCATTTTAATTGATTCCAACAAGTCGAAATCACATAATAATTCTTTTATTCCGTGAAATGTCGTCGACGCTTTTCCATCATTCAGAACTAGTACACCTAATTTTACTTCCCTAGAAGCATTTTTCAGTACTACGACCTGATATTCCTTCTTTCCAATTTTTTTCCCGTCAAAATGCAAGCACCAGTTTTCATTTTTAACACTGTTTTTCAACAGTTTTTTCTTTTGTTCGGCATTTTTTACATATTTTTACGGCCTTTCTAGTGCTAACGTTTGCATTCATAGCTAAATTTACAGCTGGTTTCATAGGCTTCTTTTTTTGTAATAGGCTGGCAGGTGGTTTGTAGGTAATATCATCATCTGATGACACCTGACCATCGTCCATTATGGTTGGAAGTTTGTAATCATCATCCAACGGCACATTATCGGTTTTAGATATTGAAATGGGGAAATGCTCCGATTCGTGTGATTGTTGCTCTTCGTTGTTTGAAGCTATATCAAAAATTTTATTAAAACTATATTTATTACGGCGTTTTAAAAAGTTTTGGTACGACTTTATTAATCTTTCCACATTTCTTTTAATAGACCTTAAGGAAAGTGTTTTAAAATTGAGTTTCTTCCACAAAACTTAAAGTTCACTAACGATAATTTGTGTTCTTCTTTTCTTACACTATATTTCCTTTCCAAGGCTATTAAATCTTCCAATAACAAACTTTTCTTTGGGCTTTATACATAATTCGAACAATGGAATGTCCACATTTTTTATTTGTGTATTGCTAGCTAAATTTTCATTCCACGTATTACAATACTTTTCAACATTTTTAGCACTTGTCTTAAACATTTTTACACAAACAATATTTAATTATCCCGATAAAAACAGATTTGAAATATTTATTTCAATTTCTAAATTGAATAATTAAACAAATGTGCTTAAGATCACACAACTGAAGTAAAACTTCTTTAGCTCCATCTGTGTATTTATATATATAGGGTTAGCAACTAACACATAATACATACATTTTTCGCAAGATTTTACAATTTTCCTAAATGAAACATACTTGGTAACCCTTAAGGTGGCTTTGTTACGTCATCTAACGGGAAATCATTCAACTATCGTAATCTTTCTTTTATCATTCTTGCATAGAGAACATTAAATAAAAGAGAAGAAGTATGTAACTACGCTCTCGTCTCGTCAGATGTAAAGACATTGTCGCGCGCACAGCTGTGTTATTATTATTTGACTATGCGAGTTCTTGAATAACTTGCTTTTTCTTTTTTAAATTTTTTAATATTGAATCAGAATTTTCTAAAGAAAAATTAGTTTGGGGTGGGTGGGGCACTTCCCTTGGGTCCATTAAAAGGCGTTTGGAATAATAGGAAGATTATTAGTTAAATAAATATCTATTATTATGAAGAAAAACGTGTACACTGTACAAAACTTTTTTTTGTTTTTTTCAGCAGTTCTGATAAAAAAGTAATTTCGTTTTACGCGGAAACTTTTTTGCAATTTCGCATAAAAAAAAGAATAATGGGGGTTCATACTTTTTTATGCTCTATTCGACTATGGTATGCCGTTTTTCGTATTTGCAAAAATTGTAAAAAGTTATATGCCTAATGTACACGTTGAAGAACATGTTCTGTTTTTTTTTAGCAGTACAAGGGAGTTGTTAAAATCAGGATTTTGAATGAAACAGTGGCCAAAGAAATTTACTTTTTTTTATTGAAGTGATCGCTAGTGTTTCACAATTCGGTTTTGTTGACCCGGAAAATTCGTACAAGTTCGTATATAAATTGTATCAAGATAATGATTCGAATCAAAAATCTTTTACCAAAGTTATTGTTTCCACTGCCCATAGGGCGTGATATGTACCCGATCGAAAATTTGTGGGTCCAACTAAACAAAAAGGCCGGAAAAAGTTCGCCAACAAATAAAAATGATTTTATTAAAGAAGAGTGTGAAAAAATACCTGCTGCTATTATAATAATCCAAAGCTTATTCATTTGATGCGTAGACGTTTACTATTAGTAATTGATGCTCAAGGTGGATACACAAAATATTAGCAACTAAAAACCCGCGGATGAACAATAAATTACACATTTTATCGAACTAAGCTTTGCACACTTATTTGACAGCACAGAAATTGAACTGTCTTCGTTTTTTAATATTCATTCGAATTGGTTTTATTGAAGTTGTATTATTTTTTATATTTATTATATTTTCAAACCTATATAACAGCTAATTTTTTCATTACGTGCAAAAATTTTATAGATAAACTGTGTTTTGATATAAATTTAATGTTCTATATAAATACGAACGTATGTATATAAAAATGAGAGTATATAAAATATAAAATAAAATAAAATCCTAAACCAATCAAATTGAGGCAACTGAAATAAATGCAATATAGCATGTTTTGATCCTTAATATATGTGACTGAAATAAAAAACTCTATTGTAACAAAATATTTTAAAGCAAAAATGAGATTATAGTCATTATTAAATTTTGTTTGTAAATACAATAGAAAGAAATGTTTGTTCAGAATTATTTTTCGGTTACGACAAGAGAAAAACAAGTAAGAAAAGTTATTGTTATAGGGTCTCAGATCTTATTAATTGTGGCGTGCAGATATGAAATAGTTCATATCTGATGTCATTTTTATATGGGGATGTCTGTTTTATATGGGGATTTCTATTATTTATTTATTTATTTATTAGATATTTATTACAATTTAAATTATAATAAATCTTAAAGTTAAAGCACTAGCAACTTAGGCTATCGGCTTGGGATTTCTATATATCTATATATACACTTCACTTCACATGAATAGGTGCAGTGATTTAGCAATCAATTTAAGCTTCCTGCTCTCAAGCTAATTCATGAAGAGGATTGTTTTGTACTTTTAAACAAAGAAAAGTCGAAAAAGTTCCGTTAGATTTAATCTGTGCTTCTTTTTATAATTTGTCAAAAAAATTTGAATTATTTTTCGGCAGTTGAATAGGTGCAGTAATTAAAAAGTGGCTGTGTGGTCATTTGTATATATATATTATTAATAGGCTAGGCGATTTCTTGTGAATGATGTTTTATTCTACCGTTTTATCCCGATTTTGACCAATCGTATAGTATTTGAAAGGTATTTCTTTTTAGCCATTTTGCAGACTTACAGATTTTTTAAATTTTTCCTTTATTTTGAGTAAATTGGATTTAAAGTTGCTACTAACACATACATAAAATTATTCAATGCTATGTGTGTGTTTTTTAAATTTGTTAATGTGTTTGTAACAAAAATGAGCTTGTTTTTGTGTTGATTTATGAATTGGCTATAATTGATTAGTGTAACTTTAGGGTCTTTGTTTAATGAAAAAATAAAATTTCCTAGAATTTGCACTCGAATTTCGAGGGCTGGAATCTGCTAGTGTATATAAAAGCGAAAGTTTTATAACGATTTTTAATAAAACGGTTACGGTTACTGTTATAACCCGATTGCAATTACATAAACTCCGAATGAAGATACAACACTGCATTTTATAGACTAAGAAATATAATGAATAAAGCGCGAAACTAAAGAATCAATAATAAATTTAGCGCCTAAAACAAGGGATATGTAAGATATAATTACGGTTGGGTTAGGGACGATTTGGTTCTGACCCCATCTGCGTGGATATTTTGGTTCTGATCCCAAAAATGTGATTTTTTTAATTAATTAAATATTTTTTTGTCGCGTAGGGTTTTAATTGGTCACAAAGATCGTGTGGTTTAACCAAGTCTATGAAGTCGGAGTCTTGGAGTCGGAGTCTGAGTCCATGCTTAACAATATTTTTTGTGCATTTGGGACCAAATTTAGCATTTTTTGGTCTACGTACCAGCATTTTTCCATCAGAACCAAACAAATTTATCTTCGATTCTTCGGACATTTCTCCAACTTTCCCGCTGAAGGTGTTGCTAACAAAAAAACAATTTTTTTAAATGTTTTGTTTGCACAACAAAGGTACTTCTGCATTTTAATCCAGCTTCTTGAAGTCGGTTTCTCATTATGCTATTCGTAACTGGTGTACATAGATCATGGTTCCGCTCTTCTAATGATTGCATTCGTTTTTGAAACTAAGCGTTCATCTAATCGAGCTGTTGTTTTTCGCTTTCGTAATCAATCGATATTGCAATTTCACGATTTTCTTTGTTGGAATGAAACTTTAACTTATTTTTGGAATTTCGTTCCTATTATTCTTTCCAATACTATAGATTAAATTTTACACCAAGAAATTACAAAGATAAAGTAAAATTAGTTTTAATCAATTTTTATACCTCCCACACCACTGTGCAGTGGGTGTACATCAGTTTGTCATTCCGCTTGTAACGCATCGAAAAATAAATTTGCAAGTCGTTGAAATTATGCTCATTCACAAAGCGATCATTTATCTGAATAATCTTAGGATAATAATACTTGCCTTTATTTTGCGCAGGTTGGTATTTGAAATGGGTTAAATGGGCATCATTTTGCCAAAATATGTCCTAAAATTTGGAGACACCTCTAAAAAATGTTAAAATGTAGTGTGTTTGTTCTAATAGTGTAGTCTTAAATTCATGAAATTGTTTCTTTTTTCAAATAATTTGTTTACTTTCGTTATAAATAATGAAATAAGTCCAGATATTAATATAAACTAGCATGCCATCTTTATGTTCACTTACCTCTCGGAAACCAAATGTACAACATGTATAATTGAAATTAGCTTAATTAAAATATAAATAATGTCTTGTTAAAAAAAAAGATTAATAAATATTGAAATAAATTAAAATTTCGTAACATTGGTGTCAGGTGTGGGGTCTATTGGACAAAATATCACGTGACAAACACCAAAATCATTTTACAATTTTGTTAATTCTAAACGTTGATCACGTGAATATCCTAATTCTTTAAAATTTGGATCAATTTCAGCCGATGATGAATTATCAATCAGTAATGTTTTTGCTGATTTTTTTGCTACAACATATTCCATAAAAAATTTTGACCAATCAGTACAATATCCATTTGAAATTTCCAAAGTTTCTTCGATAATAAATGTGAATTTCCTTAACAACATAACTGTTTTGAATAACATGAAAACACTGAAAAATTCTTTTGATCCTGGTCCTAATGGAATACCAAATAATATTCTTAAGCACTGTGCTTACTCCCTGTCCTATCCACTAACAATACTTTTTAATCAGTTCTTGCGTACAGGATATTTACCATCTCTATGGAAAGAATCTAATATCATCCCTTTATATAAATCAGGCAATAAGAGCAATGTGTCTAACTACAAAATTATAACAGAAAATTATAACGCAAAATTAAAATAGACTCTTTATCTCATCAAGTATCATCACTACTTTCTCCATATCACGGCTTTCGTAAATCTCGTTCTACCATCACCAACGTTCTGGAACTCACTACAATTATAAATGACGGATTTAGAGATCGTATGGAAACTGATGTAATTTACACCGACCTTAGTAAAGCCTTTGATAAGGTGAATCATGGTTTATTATTATACAAGCTGGGGCCAAATCGCCGCATTCGTTATCGAAATTTTTCGATCGAAATCGTTTTTTTATTTCCCAAAATAAAATATTAAGAATAGTTTTTCTTTCTCACAGTTGAAGAATTATGGCCTCTGGTTGAGATGAAAAGCGAATCGTGGTCGAGCGTTTGTCCGTCTTCTTCAAATATTAAACCAAAATATGGAATTTCGATTGATTTTACTCGATATCGAATGCGGTGATTTGGCCCCTGAATTCTATGGGTTTTAGTAATTCTTTAGTTTTCTGGTTAAAATGTTATTTAACGAACAGATCTCAGCGGATTTAATTTAGAAACGCTGTCTTTAAAAAAATCGAAATGTGTTCTGATATTCCACAAGGAAGTCATCTTGGTCCAGGACTTTTAACTTTATTTATCAACGATCTCCCTTCTGTTATCCAACACTCTAAAATTCTCCTATACGCTGATGATGTCAAACTATTTTCCTCTCTTCAAAATTACTTTCAACATTTTTTGCTACAATCCGATTTAAATAATTTTTGTGGATGGTGCAAAGTAAACCTTTTGGAGCTCAATATAAAAAAATGCAAGCAGTTGTCCTTTTACAGATGTAGGAATCCACATACTACTTATTTTGTAAATGTAAGTGAATTGGAATCGGTTGATACATTCTCAGATCTTGGCTTTTTATTAGATCATAGATTAAATTTTCGTCCGTATATATTTTCAGCAATAAACAAAGCTTATAGCGTTCTTAGATTTATGAAGCGATGGAGAAAAGAATTTTGTGATCCATATGTAACCAAACAGCTATACACATCCCTGGTTCGTTCTATCCTGGTATATGGTTCTATAATATGGGATCCACGTTACATTATTCATATAAATTTCGTCGAATCTCTCCATAAACAATTTCTCTTATCCTGTCTACGTGGACTTGGTTGGAACTCCCGTGCCTTACCCTCTTATGAATCCAGACTTGCTCTAATCAAGTTACCGACACTGAAAAGTCATAGAACAAGTAGCTTAGTAATTCCTTTCTGTTCAGTTTATTCCATGGCGACATTGACTCCAATTACTTGTTAAGATTAAAATACCATCCAGACCTACAAGAAACTTTAACCTCTTAAATACTAATTATTTTCGATTTAACTATGCTAATAATGGACCATTTCGCCGGTTGTGTGAGCAATTTAATGGAATTTAACACATCATAGATTTGTCCGAAAATAAAGGATCTTTCAAACGTAAAATTGTTCTATATCTAAATAATTAAATCGTCATTTTATTTGTTATATGTATTTTATACACTAAATATATTAGTCTGTAAGGATATTTGTAATTCCATAGACTTGTAATAAATAAATAAAAAAAACACGTGTTTGTATCACTAACCGAAACCTTACCACAAACTAAAGTCATGGAACAACGGAACAAGTGTTGTGTGTAAAAAAACGAATATAACCGAATTGCGATGAATACAATTTGTGTTGATACAATCGAGAACACAAAACCAGTTGTTAAATTTGAGAACAATTCGGTTGGTGAATTTTTTCTGCGTGTACAGTTGATTGAACATTAGATCCTTTCAGTAACGCATTTCTAACGCCCAACTTAAAAATTTTATGAAAGCTCAGAACAATATCGTGCAGTTGAATGAATATTGAATGTTTGCTATTTAATGATTTATTTTTTTTATTACTTCTAGTTCTCATATTCATTAAACCATTTTATGTGGTGTGGAATTATATTCATTACAATAGCAACAACCCCATTTATATAAATATTTACTCGTACGAGGGCAGTTTGACAACTGAGTGGCTTTTTGAAATTCCCTCATAGTTAATCAATACTGCTCCTAGCTACTACAGTGCGTTAGAAGACTAGTGTGAAATTTTGAGCAAGCTGCTTCGTTTAGATTGTGTTTAATAGCCAATAAAATCAGACTACTTCGAGAATTTTTGCAAAAATGGAAAAGAAAAGTGAATTTCTAGTGCTCATAAAAAATTATTTTTTGTGGAAAAAACCAGCACCAAAACAAAGAAGAGGCATGACGATGGCTATTTTGCACCATCATAAGAAGTGGGCTGCTGAGTTCCCAAAAGAGTTCGCTACGCCATATATCGTCGATAAAATCCATGCAAAAATATTGGACACTCGGAGAATGAAAGTGCGTGTCCTTACAGACTAATATATTTAGTGTATAAAATACATATAACAAATAAATTAATGACGATTTAATTATTCCGATGTAGAATAATTTTACGTTTCAAAGATTCTTTATTTTCGGACAAATCTATGATGTGGTAAATTTCATTAAATTGCTCACACAACCGGCGAAATGGATCATTATTAGCATAGTTAAATCGAAAATAATTAATATTTAAGAGCCTACAGTTTCTTGTAGGTCTCGATGGTATATTAATTTGAATTCTACTGAACAAGTAATTGGAGTCAATGTCGCCGTGAAATAAACTGAGCAGAAAGGAAATGCTAAGCATTGTTCTGCGACTTTTCAGTGTCGGTAACTTGATTAGAGCAAGTCTGGATTCATAAGAGGGTAAGGCACGGGAGGTCCAACCAAGTCCTCGTTGACAGAATAAAAGAAATTGTTTCTGGACAAATTCGACAAAATTTATATGAATAATATAACATATTATAGAACCATATTATAGAACCATATTCCAGGGTGGGACGAACCAGGGATGTATATAGCTGTTTATATATGGATCAGAAAATTCTTTGCTCCATCGCTTCATAAATCCAAGAACACCTTAGGCTTTGTTTATTGCTGAAGATATATGCGGACGAAAATTTAATATATGATCTAATAAAATGCCAAGATCTGAGAATGTATCAACCGATTCCAATTCACTTTCATTCACAAAATAATTAGTATGTAGATTTTTACATCTGTAAAAGGACAAGTGCTTGCATTTTTTTTTATACTGAGCTCCACAAAAATTATTTAAGTCGGATTGTAGCAAAAAATGTTGAAAGTAATTTTGAGGAGAGGAAAATAGTTTGACACCATCAGCGTATAAGAGAATTTGGAATAACAGAAGGGAGATCGCTGATAAATGGTATAAAAATTACTGGACCAAGATGAATTTCTTGTGGAACACCAGATAGATTTTTTAGAGACAGCGTTTCTAAATTTAACCCACTGAGATCTGTTCGTTAAATAACATTTTAAGATCTGTTCGTTAAATAACATTTTTATTCATTTATTTATTCAGTCTATGGAATGATCCTTACAGACTACTTAAAGTATACATTTATATTATAATTTATATATATAATTAAACATTTAACAAAATTGATATATAACATTTATTTAATTCAATTAATTTAAAGCATTTAAGTGTAATATAATATCTCTTCTCACAATATCCAAACTTTTATTAAAATCAATAAACTGATACAGCATAGTTTGTACAATAATATTTGATAGTTAAAAAGTTATAATTTCTTGATGATCGAAAAGGAATATTTATATTTATTTTGTTGATAAGAAATTCAGATTTAAGACTACCATTTAACAGTTTTAACAGGAAAGTAACATTTAGCATATGTCTGCGACTTTTCAATGTAGGAAGCTTAATTAGAGCCAGACGATTTTCATAAGATGTCAACCTCATATTAGGATCCCAGCCTAAACCACGAAGACAAAATAACAAAAATTGTTTTTGAACTGATTCAATTTTGTTCGAATGTATATGATATTGCGGATCCCAGACTACAGACCCATATTCGAGTATTGGTCTTGCCAAGGTAGTAAACAATTGTTTTGTCGTATACGGATCCGAAAACTCTTTAGCCCACCGTCTAATGAATCCAAGTACACCTGTAGCTTTATTTATTGTTAGCGAAATATGACTTCTAAAGCCTAATTTTTTATCCAGAAGTACGCCAAGGTCATTGAATGAATCCACTAAATCAAGCACAGCATTATTCATGATATACCGACCATTACTTGGAATTGATCTTGTAAAAATCATATATTTGCATTTTTTGACATTTAGGTCCATTAGATTAATATTACACCAAGTTGTTAAACGATCAATATCATTCTGTAAAAGTGATTGTTGATCAAGATTGTTGAGGGTAAAAATTAACTTTACATCATCTGCATACATTAATGTAGTTGAGTGTTTAATTACAGAAGGAAGATCATTCATAAATAGCGTAAATAAAAGAGGTCCCAAGTGACTACCTTGAGGTACACCAGATAATACTTTTATGTTGTTGGAATACGAGTTACGAAACTTAATACAATGTGTTCTGTCTTTTAAATATGATCCAATCCATTTTATTAGCATTATACCAAAACCCATACGGTCAAGCTTAAACAACAATAGATCATGATTTACTTTATCGAATGCCTTGCTAAAATCATTATAAATAACATCTGTTTGTTTCATATTAATAAAACCATCATTTACCAAAGTTGTAAGTTCCAAAAGATTTGTTATTGTAGAGCGTGATTTACAGAATCCATGTTACGTTGGAGATATGATAGAGGACACATGACGTGACAACGTGTCATATATAAGTTTTTCAAATAGTTTTGGAATAGCACTTAATTTAGCAATACTTCTATAATTCGAAATACCAACTTTAGATCCAGACTTAAAGAAGGGAATAATAAATGATTCTTTCCAAATGGGAGGAAAGTAACCCAATTTAAGGGATATATTAAACATATAAGTCAAAGGAATATACAATAAATGTGCGCAGCGCTCTAAAATGCAACTAGGAACACCGTCAAGACCAGCAGCATACGACAATTTCAATTTTATCAGGGCATTCAGAACTGTATGTTGATTGATGAATGGTATATTAATAATTGAAGATTCCGATATTATGTATGTATGGATACAGATTATTAAATACTGTCGAAGAATAAGTTGATGCAAAAAAGTCTGCAAACATATTACTTCTGGAGTTATCATCTGAAGATTCTAAATCACCGTACTTCATAACCGAAGGAAAGTACGCAGAACGTCTTTTAGAATTAATAAATTTATAAAATGATTCTGGATTATTTTTTAGATTATTCCTTACTTTAATTAAATAGTTATTATAGGCCAATTGATTAGCAATAATAAATTCCGATCTTAATAACGAGTATTTCATACAATCTATCAATGTTCCATATTTTCTATAATTTTTGTACATTTTGTTTTTCTTATTTTTAAGTTGTGATAGATGTTTTGTATTCCAAGGAGGACCATTCGATTGAAGAGGTAACATTTTAGGTACAGATGCCGAGAAACATTCAAAGAGGTGATGATAAAATGTTTGCAAACACAAGTCCAAGTTATCATTGCAACGAGATAACACATTTATCCAGTCAATTTGGAATAGATGGAGTTGTAAATCTTGGTAATTAGTTTTATTAAAGCAAAATATTTTATCGCTGTGAGTTAACTTTTTTTTATGAAGAGGATAGGAACAAAAGCAAGATATCTCAAGTGTTGGATGGTATATATCTTCCGGATTAGAAATAGGGCTATGCCGCAATATTGAAAAGTCATTAGGTTCATTAACGAAAATAAGGTCCAACAGTCTACCAAATGCATTTGTGATGGAGTTGACTTGGAAAAGACAATTTTCCAATAAACCATGAATAAATGCAGCTGAAGAATCGGAATAATGAGATGGAACTAAATAATTGGTATCAGGATCAGCTTTCCAGGATGTAGACGGCATGTTAAAATCTCCAATTAACATTAATAAATCAGATGGTTTTATATAATTTTGGATTAAATCAACAGTTTTCAGATGATCCTCATAAACAGAAAGCGGAGAGTTAGGCGGAATGTATAAGCAAATAATGTATATGGACCTGTTTAATTTTAGCTAAAACACATATAAGCTCAATATGTAAAAAATCGTTTAAGATAATTTCTTCAGACGAAAATTCGTTTAGTATAGCAACCAATACGCCGCCACCAGACTTTTTTATTACATTATTACACTGATTATTATTTTTATCGGCTTCAATTCTTTCACAACTTTCTCTATCTTTTCTGAAAATTTGATATTTAGGGCAAAAAATCTCAGAGTTATTAACTTTTTTACTGAGCCAGGTCTCCGTAAATATAATAATATGATTATTGAAGCCAAAGCTATTACAATAAATTGACGAAAGTTTTGAATTCATACCTCTAATGTTTTGATACAAGATGTATATTAGTTTTTTGGATTTTGATCAGCGGATTTGGGAAGCCGAGCATTATTTTCTTCTCTATATATAAATTCACGTATTAATGCGTTTTTAGGCCAAAAACTGGCATCTACGATTTGTTCAAATAGGTATTCAGGAACAATTATTTTAAATGATGCTCTATTTCTGGAATTCATTTTGTAAACACTAATATCCTCAGGAATACAATTTTTAATTTTAGAGATCACATAAAATTTCATCTCATCAGCTTTTGTTTCATGTGCAACCCTCTAGGAGTGGGTATTGATTCAATACCAGTTGTAGGCACTATATTTGAAGTACCAGACGTTGAAGCAGATGGGATTGGTGATGCAGCATCAAAATTAATCAAAATTAATCGACCAGCGTTTTTAGGATTATAAAGTAAATTATTAGCCGTAGCAGTTCTAGGCATTGAAGAAATATTTGGAGCAATAATGTTCAGTTTCATTTAATATTGGAGTAGGTTTATTGATTAAAACTTGAACGTTGTTTGAATGAGAAACGGCAGGATCAATACCAGTAATATTTTGAAAAGGATTTGGTAAATATAAAGCAGATGCAGTAGCAGTAGTACCATTCTGATGTGCGCCATTAGGACCAGGATTCTGACTAGGATTTTCTTTATTCAAGAACCTTGGAGACCTACGACGAGTTGGGGATAGGGACAGCAATCCCTCTCACAATTTGAAATCATCAAAAAGCTTTCCATAAGCATTAATTTGACCAGATAAATTATTAAGGTTTTGTTGAATTTGCAAAAAATAATCTTTCGTGCTTTGAAAGAAACGATAAAAATCAGCACCAATTTTTTGACATCCATTACAGCGCCAGTGCAAACCAAACCAGACAGGCCACTACATTTAAAGTGACATAAACCATGACAAAGCCAACAGGTAAGCATTCTTTCTTCATAATCAACCAAAGAGCAGCCTTTTTTCAAACATGACATTATTAAGCTCTACAGGTCAAAAACAGCACAACTTTAAATAAGGTAACAGAATTGTTAACTATGGTCACGAAAAACGTTTAATCACAAAAGAGTTTAAGATAAAACCCCAAAAAACGGCAACGGTAACGATAACAGTAAAGCTACGATCTGGCTACACACAACCAACCAGTATTTTGGGTAAAAGAAACAGCTGTAGACAATATTTCTTGTTGATAGTTTTCGAGTACATATTGAGTGTTTTTTATGTTTTTTTTTTTTTTAATTTCTGTTCGGATTCACTTTTAGTTTTGTAAATAATAGTTATTGTGATCAAAACTTTCAATTTTATATTAGTTAAAATTTAAATAGTGACACACTGATGTCAGAAATTATAAAAATATTGTATTTGGTACAAATTTTATATAAAACTATGTTTTAAAACTGTAGATTTTAATAAATATGAGGAGATTTAAAAAAACACGTTCAACTCCACCGACGACACGAAGTTGTATTCAACCGCAATCCGAAGGAATTTAGCATTTTGGCAAATTGGACATAAATGGAACCAACGCAACTCATCTGAGACCAAAAAATATTCAAAGCAGTTGATTTCTCTGGGCGCACGTGCATCAAAGGAGGCCAATATAAGTATGTCGGCTAAAAAGGTCATTGCGAATGTTTCTTGAGATCCATGTGATTACCTTGAAAAGGATAAAACCACAGATTTGACATTGATTTCAAGCAAAAATTACTACATTTAGCGAAGAAAAATGTGTTCAAGTTGTAGTCGCCATGACAAAAATCATAAATTGGGCTACGAGCATATTCGCCAGATATCGGCCACTGCAATAAATCCCTGTTTCCAAAGCTGGAAAAATTGGTTGGCAATAAGAGCTTTGGGCCAAATGCAGAGGTTATCACTGACGCAGACGCCTATTTTGGGGACGTTGAGAAAACCCTTTATCGGAAGGAATAAAAAATTGGAAAATATATCGAGCTAAAAGGACACTAAAATTTTCTTTTTCCAAACAAAATATCTTTTCTTCAAAAAGTCACTAAGCTATCAAACTGCCCTCGTATGAATATGTTTTCCTTGTAGTATACACTCAAAAGTTTTGATAATTTCAAATACTGTGCTTCAAAACAAATATGCAATCAAAATAGCATATGGTCGAAAAAACCTTTTTGTATAGATATAGGAAGGTTAGCGAGGAATATGATTAATGTTTAAATCATTTCATAAAAGTTCAATGGGATAAAACTTTACGAGTTTTTGAAAATAATAATATAAATAACAAATATTGCCACTCACCTTGTGTGTGTGGAGTATGACAGGCGATTCCATTCACGTGCATGACGTTTTTACGATTTTTTTTTAATCAAAAATTTTCAATCTCAGTTTTACGGGTTCATTTTATTATATATTGAAAACAAAAGATTTGTATACGAAATAAAGTAAGCAAATTTTACAACATAATATCAGGGTAATTTACATAAAGCTAAATTTATATAAAATTGCTGTACATAAGACAATGATATTGTATTTTTATGAAATTTTAAAAAATTATCACAAATGCTAAAAAAAAAATAATCTTACAAGAAAGTTTAAGAATACTACTTTGGTCTAAACTATAAAAATAAAATATCATAATTCGAAATAGGCCCACAAACAACTACAAATGTATTGGATTTTGGTGACATTTTTAGCATTTCACACTTTTCCTCCAATTTAGTGAACGATTTGTTACACAAAATCTTATGAAAAGACGAGCTAATTATATTGTGGTAAGGATTTCTACGTGGACAGGGAAATATGTCCGTGGCTTTTTAAAAATTCCCTCGAAGTTCGGTTAGGGTTAGTTTAGATTGAGGAGGTATGTATACACATTAAGGTGGCCCTTATTTTTTTTTTCAATTTTCCAAACAAGCAGGTCATTTTTGTGTGAGGTTAGGAGAAAAAAAAATTTGACAAAAATTTGGGCTCGATCGGTTGAATATTCGCGTGCCGCACGAGGGTTAAAATTCATGAGAATGAACAAAATTTATAAAAAGAAGCTCATAACTACTAAGGGGTCACCACTATGGAGGTAAAAAGTATGAGCAACCCCCATTATTTTTGTATCCCCAATATTTCTTTAGAACAAACTTACCCTCTATCTCCAACCCTTAAGGGGGTTCCCATACAAAAAAAAAAAAAAAATCCACGAAAATGTACCAAAATAGAAAAACAAAATATATGAGCATTTCAACGAGAATTATTTCTATGGTCTCCGATTTTGATAAAATTTGGTGAGTGTGCTTGGAATCGAACGCATATTTCCAAAACATTTTTTATTTTTTTTTTTGAAAACTGTGGCAACCCCGAAGCTTTGAATTATCGCTAAATTTATTGTTATACTTTTTTAGTTTGTGGAATCCCCGAATTATAGTTTAAATTTTTTGTTTAAGTTAGATACGTTTTTTATGTACACGTATTGACCTTCTAGTTGTTCTATGACATTTGCAATTAAAACATACAACCTGTGAACGGAAAATTAAAGCTAAGCAGTGTTATTTTAAAGTGTCTTTATGTGTTGTGATAGTGAATAATTCATCTTTTCAAGTAAAACTAAAAGCAACCCAGGAAAATTTGAAATAAAAAAGTGAAATAAAAGGAAAATAAAACATTTAAAACTAAAAGATAAAAACTACATTAAAAAAATAGCAGGTGCGCTTTTGATTTTCAATGGCATCATATATGAAAAAAAGTAATTTGAGATCGCAACAGCCCAGCATTTATTTGATTGAACATGTTATTCCGCAGCTGTTGGGATCAAAATTGCCGTCTAAAAAAGAAGTTCTTGGTGTATTTTTTTTTCACACTCGTACACTAAAATTGGAAGTGCGAAAAAGTATAACAATGGCTGCAAACGAAGTGCTCGTTTTCTGGGATAAGGCGCGAATTCCGACGCGAGACAAATCAGCCATCATAAAACAAATTGGCAAATTGTACCAGGATTGGAGGAAATTAAACAAGAGCGCAACAAGAGGAGGACCTTCTCATAAGGTAAAAGAAGAAAAGTTTGTCGAAGAATTAGACGACCTCTTCGATATTGCCCATGTTAATGCACTTAAAACGATTACAATACCGGAGGATATAGAGTTTTTGCTTGCGCAGAGGAAAAAAGGCCGCCCAGGCAGCACGATTGGCATTGACATGGCTCTAGTCGGCTATGAATAAAGAAAAATGGAACGAGGAGAGACAAAAGAACAACGGCGATTACGAGCGACTACTGAAATTAATACCTTATCAATGGGTAAGTATTGTAAATTGCAGAAGACGCACAATTTTATTATATATACTCAATATTTATTCAACTACAGTGCAAGTAACATCATCTACCGAATCGTCAGACAATGGTGGCAATGGTGGAATGGAATGGGAAGTGGACGCTCTACCGTCGACTTCGAAAATTGTAAAAAGAGGAACACAGTCATTTATCAATGAACGGATCGTTTCTGCTTTGGACAAATGCATGATATCAGACCGAAATGCAATGCATTTAATGACTGCAGTAGCTGAAGGGCTTGGCCACAACGTATCAAATTTGTTATTGAATCGCTCGTCAATTCAAAGATACCGTAATGCAAATCGACAAAAAATAGCTGGTTTTGTAAAGGAGAACTTATATGTAATATTATTCTTCTCATACCTATTTATTTTCAATATTAATATAAATATTTTTTCATTACAGTTAAAGGAAGCAGCATTTTTTGTAGTGCATTGGGATGGCAAAATACTGGAAGACATTACAGGAAAGAATAAGATTGATCGCCTTCCAGTTATTGTTACTAATGGAGAAATGGAACAAATATTAGGCGTTCCAAAATTAGATTGTGGAAAAGGTAAAAACATTGCAGCGGCTGTTCAACACCTACTGGTAGAATGGAAGATTTCGAATCGAGTTCAGGCAATGTCTTTTGACACGACATCGTCAAACACTGGTGAATTCGGAGGAGCTGCAATTTTACTTGAACAGTTATTAGAGAGAGATTTGATGTATCTACCGTGTCGACATCACATATACGAATTGGTGCTAAGAGCAGTCTTCGAAGAAAAAATTGGAAACACTTCTGCGCCAGATGTTGGCCTGTTTCGGCGTTTCCAGCTAAATTGGGAAAATGTTAATCAAAAGTCATTTGAAACTGGAGTAAGCGATGAAATCGTTGTTTCGAAATTAATAATTTCACCAGATGACATCATTACATTTTGCATGGCCAAACTACAGAAAAGACAACGTCGCAACGACTATAAGGAACTATTGGAATTGGTTGTTTTATTCCTTGGCGGTGATTTGGGCGCATATAAGTTTAAACAACTCATACCCATTCACCACGCACGATGGATGTCCAAGGCAATCTACTCGTTGAAAATATTTATGTTCAGAGACCAATTTAGACTGTCAAAGTCACAATTGGATGGAATTCGAGATGTCTGTATATTTATTGTTTGTTTGTACGTAAAAGTCTGGTATAACTGTACTGAAGCTGTCAAAGCGCCGAATCAGGACTTGAACTTTTTGAAAGCTCTTCACTCGTATGCAGACTTAGATGAGAAATTCTCGAAAATAATGGTAACAAAGTTTATTAGACATTTGTGGTATCTAGCGGAGGAGGCTATAGCTCTAGCCTTCTTTGATTCAGATGTTTCGTGTGACATAAAACGAAAAATGTTGGCTATTATGTACATAGAGGATGGAGAAGAAAGCCTTGAAATAAAGGGAAAGTCAAACTACAAAAACATACTGATGAAGAAACTGGAAAAGATGATGATTATGGTACCTCTGATGGCTCTGAAGATGTTGAAGGCCCTATCCGTAGTAGGAAAAAAATTGTGCTTAAATTTGCAGAAGTAAATGAACAATTTTTGTCGAATAACTTGAGCGCTTTCGTAACCTCAAAAACTAAAAACTTTTTCCAACGCTTCAACTTGTCGCATGAATTTTTACGATATCCACCGGAAACGTGGCCACAGCGTGAAGATTATCAGCAAGCATTGAAAATTGTCGAAAAAATTCACGTTGTAAACGACACCGCCGAGAGAGGTGTGAAAATGATGGAGGACTACAATAAAATATTGTGCAGGAACGAAGAGGAGAAGCAATATTTAATTCAAGTTGTCAGTGATTATCGCAAAAAATATCCGAGTTATGGCAAAAGTAATTTAATTTAAAGCATTAATAATTTTGTTATACATAAATAAACCTATTAATAGCATCAATAAACCATTTTATTTTATTGCAATAATTGTGTATGAACATTTCCATTTTACTTCAGTGGTCTCCGATTTTGATAAAATTTGGTGAGTATGTTTGGAATCGAACGCATATTTCACAAACATTTTTTTCCATTTTATATATTTTATTTTATAAAATATCAGAACCCCAAAACTCTCACTATTTTTACACAAAAAGAATTTTTGAAATATCTCTTACACAACAAGTTATTGCCTTCTGAATGATGTCCTAACAACTAATTTTACAATATTTCGAAGATTCGGGGTTGCCACAGTTTTCAAAAAAAAATAAAAAATGTTTTGGAAATATGCGTTCGATTCCAAGCACACTCACCAAATTTTATCAAAATCGGAGACCATAGAAATAATTCTCGTTGAAATGCTCATATATTTTGTTTTTCTATTTTGGTACATTTTCGTGGATTTTTTTTTTTTTGTATGGGAACCCCCTTAAGGGTTGGATATAGAGTGTAAGTTTGTTCTAGAGAAATATTTGGGATACAAAAATAATGGGGGTCGCTCTTACTTTTTACATCCATAGGGGTGACCCCTGAGTAGTTATAAGCTTCTTTTTATAAATTTTGCTCGTTCTCACGAACTTTAACCCTCGTGCGGCACGCGAATTTTCAACCGATCGAGCCCAAATTTTTGTCAACATTTTTTTTCTCCTAACCTCACACAAAAATGACCTGCGTGTTTGGAACAGATGAGTTTTAAATTTGCCCATACATTGAAGGGCCACCTTAATACACATAGCGCATATCCGTTGTACCTGGATATACACTTAACCCGTACGTCGACTTTTTTGTGCTCTACATCTCCACATTCATCCGCTTTTTTAACCCTATATTAACCCTGAGTGTTTTCCAGCTTATCCCTAAGACCCGGTTGGCTAAGATATCGTTGGATAGATGTCTGACCCCCTGTTCTCGCAAATGCAGGACAGTAACAAAGGTAGCGAAAGAACCCTTATTGGCCAGTTCGTCAGCAATTTCGTTTCCCATTATACCACTGTGTCCTAACACCCAAACAATTTCAAGTCTGCCCCTTCTAGAGAAGTTTGCAATCTCCTCCTTACATTTGCGGATAGTCCTTGATCTAGTTTTACCCAAAGATATCGCCCTAATAGCCGCTAGAGTGTCTGTAAATATTCTTACGTCTCCAGGACTTGGAATTCCCCGTGTGTCAATAGATCTAATACATTCCGTTATCGCGACCAATTTAACCTGAAAGAGAGAGTTGCGGTCCGGAAAGCGGTGGTATTTACTCATCATAGAATCTATGCCAGTCTTACTTTGCTATATCCACTATGTTGCATCCCGGTATTTGGTCCAAAATTGTTTGGCGTCTGGTCATATGGTCGGTGATATATTACCCTGTTGCCCTTAATCGTAGTATGGCCAGAGCTGCCTCATATTTAATTCCAATCTTGAGGGTTTTTCAACAGGGACGCTACAAAAGTAGAAAGACAGGGACAGCAAACGACGCCATATTTCTTGCCGCTCTTTTGACATTTCTCTTCAGTAAGGCTTGCCATTTCATGATGGAAAGATATACGAGCCAACAACGAGTCGAAATTATTAAAATTTGCTACCAATTTATGGTCGTCATAATCGTCCTAGCAGATCAACAATTGAGCGTCTAGTGGAAAAATTTGAATCCACAGGCACAGTACAAAATGTTCCCGTGCCAGTGAGACAAAGAAGTGCCCGTAGTGTCGAGAATATTGCTGCCGCTGAGGCTTCAGTTGAAGAAAGCCCAAATGTGTTTCTCACACGTCGTTCTCAAGCGTTGGGCTTCTCTGTAACGTCGTTGTGGCGAATTTTGCGAAAAGATCTTAGCCTACATCCTTACAAGATCAAATTGACGCAAGAACTAAAGCCGCTTGACCACCAGAAGCGTCGTATGTTCGTGAATTGGGCTGAGCAACAACTTGAAAATGATTCGTATTTTCATCGAAAAATCATCTTCAGCGATGAGGCTTATTTCTGGCTGAATGGCTTCGTCAATAAACAAAATATGCGTTATTGGTCAGACAGCAATCCACACGTACTCCATGAGTCATCATTGCGTCCCGCAAAAATTTTGATTTGGTGCGGTTTATGGGCCGGCGGCGTCATTGGGCCGTACTTCTTCCGTGATGACCAAGACCGGCACGTTACTGTGAAAGGGAATCGCTACCGTTCAATGATAACCGAATATTTTTGGCCCCAATTGGATGATATGGACTTGGAGGACATGTGGTTCCAACAGGACGGCGCCACAAGCTACACAGCGAATGTAACAATCAATTAATTGGAAACCAAGTTTGGAGAACGTGTTATCTCACGAAATGGTCCAGTCGATTGGCCGCCTCGGTCGTGCGATTTGACGCCGTTGGACCATTTCCTGTGGGGCTACATCAAGTCTATGGTCTATGCCAACAAGCCAGCGACGATTGATGAACTTCGTACGAATATCGAACGTGAAATTGCAGCAGTATCGGCCGATTTATGCTTGAAAACCGTAAAAAATTGGGTTCAGCGTCTGGACTTCTGCAAGCGTGCCCGTGGTGGCCATGCAAAAGAGATCGATTTCCATACATAATGGCATCGAACGTACTTTCACAGGAATAAAGAATTTCATTGATATCCAAAACCGTTTTTGTTTTATTTAAAAAAAACTTTTATAGCGCTCTTATTGAAAAACCCTTTACATAGAATAGTCTCTAAAGCCCTCATAGTGATAATCCGTATGGCACCACTGATTCCTATATAGCAGAGGCACTGTATCTTCTGAAGTGGTTTACGTAGCATCTCCTATTCATTGATGTTCATATTACTACGGAGGCGTAAGTTAGAATAGGTCTAACTACGCTTTTGTATAGCCAATGTGTCATCCTCGGGTTTAAACCCAATTTTAAACATATAGCTCTTCTATAAATGGTCCATATACGATGAGCTTTCGCTACACTGCTCTCGCTATGATTCTTCCATGTGAGCTTTTTGTCGAGAATCACCCCAAGGTATTTCACCGTTTGGTAATTCTGATTGGTTTGCCCTGGAAGCGTGGTTCATCAAAGTCGATATTCTCGTCTTCCTACTAAAAAGGTATATTTCAGTCTTCTCCGGGCTCACATTAAATTCCCTCGGCTGTGCCCAGTTATATGCTAATTCCAGTGTATCCGATGCCCTCTTACATAGATATCTAGGATCTTTACCCCTGAACAATATCGCTACGTCGTAGAATAATAAACAGAGAAGAGGGGATCAAAGTACCCCTTGAGGTGTCCCATATTTTAATGCCAGCAACCTCGCAACTTATCTATCAATTCCCTAGCAGATCGAGCCCTTATTCTTCCTGTCTATGCCGAATTTGTTCAGAGATTGGAGTAGCTCCTTATATATCAATATATCAATAATATATCAATGACTAAAGGACGGGTTTAGGTCATATATTTTGGTAGTGGTAATGGCGAGGGTACACACGTGTGTTGTCGCCATAGTAAAATTTCATGGATTGGCCAATGAATTGCTACCTCATCCGCCATTTTCTCGCGACTTAGCCGCCAGTGGCTATATTTTATATCCAAACCTAAAGAAATGTCCTGGCGGAAAGAGACTTAGCTACACTTATGAAATCAAATAAATGCTCGTTTTTAGGACCTTCAGAAATCCTCTTATTTGGTAAGGATAACACAATTGAAGAAGCGGTCTGCAAAGCGAATTGACGTAGAAGAAGACTATGTTTTGATTATGTTTCATTCAAAAAGTCACGTACCTATTGATCCATCTTAGTGCATTACTTGTGTCTTGAGTATAGAAGAGTATAAATTCCAATTCCCTGTAATTTGCAATTCGTTTCGTAACTACTAAAAATAATTCACCTATACCGACTTAATAATTTTGTAATGTCCATCCATTCATATATTATTCAGAGTAACCACGTAAACCTTGTATATAAGCTACAGCTTGCAAGAACGAATCCTTTGAAAATGATTAAAATTGATCCACGTTTAGATGTAGCCACACAAATGTGGTTTTTGACTTAGCCAACACACTCAAATTGTTTTTAATTTTTCTTAATTGAAGATTCAACAGAACAACCCGATCTTTCGTACAGATGTCGACAGTAGTTTAAAAAGAAGTGACTTTGGTGTAAAGTGGCAACCCTATAAAACATATGTTTTAATTTTCAAGATGCCACGTTATTTAGTGTTTTTTTTCGATCTAAGTAAATATATAAACATGGTAAAAATTGGTAACCGTTAATTAACTCACTCCTTTCATATGAAAGCTCTCAGTCCAGCCAACATTAAAGCCTAGATTATGCTCTGGGGGAGTCTGCTCATTTGTTTAGGACCATAAAAAAATGAGGCCGTCCGAGATGCCACCACGAACACAAAGAAAATCCACAAAATGGTATTGGATGATCATCAGCTAAAGGCGCGTGATCTAGTTAATACGGTGGGCATTTCAAATAGTGCTATACATCACATATTGACAGAATATTTGGAGATGAGAAAGCTGTCCGCAAGACGGGTGCAGCGTTTGCTCACAATAGAACAAAAAAAGCGTCCTGAAGATGTTTCAATTGAGTGTTGGGCGATGTTCCACCGCAATAAAGTAAAATTTTGCGTCGATTCGTATCCATGGATGAGACATGGGTAAACCACTTCACACATGAGGAATAATAGTCAAAACCATGGACTGAAATGGGAGAATCGTATCCAAAGTAGGTGAAACTAGTTCCATTTGCAGGCAACGTAATGATGTCTATTTTTTGGGGTTGCGTGTTGAATAACTTTTATTGATTATACTCAAAAGCGAAAAACAATCAATGGCGAGCATTATGCTAACTTGATGAAATTAAAACCGCATTTGGCGAAACAGATCGCTTTTGGCGAAAAAGAAATTGTTGTTTTATCAAGATAACATACCAAGGTCACATATCCACTATTGCCATGAAAATCCATGAATTTAATTGCGTCATAACACACCTAATTTGCCATATTTAGGTCCCTGCAGTTACTATTTATTTCCAGACTTGAAAACATGGCTTGCCAACAATGAAGAGGTAAAGTCTGACTGTAGACAGGGTATCGTAGCTATTTAATATCAATAGGAAGAAGAGATTACATAGCAAGATAAAGAAGATTTTTCACAAAATTTGTTGTTTTCTTCGTCGGGTCGGGTTTTTCTAGGATCGTATAACGTATCCAAAATGTTAAGGTTCATTTTGGTGGGTGGTCTGGTGTTAAAAACCATTTCTTTTTGTGGAAACTATCTAGGGAGAGCCTAATTTCATTTCGGAGCACACCTTGAACGTTGAACTCTACGAATTCATCTGAAAATACTTATTTGCCTACACAAAACAAGGCCTAAGTATCGATTACTTTTGCAACCCTATAATTGTCTAAATTCCCAATATCGATAGGACTTCCTATGGTGAGACAAAATAAAATTTAGATCCCTAGATATAGGCCTTTGATATATATTAGAAATTTATGGTCGGATAAAAACAATTTATATGTCATACTAGCTGAACCCGTTGTGCTTCGCTACCCCCCATCGTTATAAAATAAAATAAAATAAAAAAAAAAATATTTATATATTAACAAAATATTATTTATTTAATTTAGAATTAATCATTGCTCTAACAACTTTATATAGTCAAGGGCTTAATAGAAGTTATTATGGATTTTAATTTTTCTAAAAAGGGCGTGGTTCTGCCCAGTTTTCTTGTAGTACTATTTCAATTAACTTCAATACGATATATATCAAATATCATGGCCGTAGGTTAAAAAATGGCCGAGATATGACGATTTTTAATTTTGGGTTGTATGGGCGGGACCACGCCCCTTTGCCCACTAACCACTTTATATAGTTAAGGACTTATTATTTCACAAAAATATCCTTTTGTGAAAATTTCATGACGATCCTTCCAGTAGTTTAGATGATATTACGATTTTTTATTTTTCTTTCTAAAAAGGGGCATGGTCCCGCCCACTTTTCTTTTGGTATGTATTTCTATTCATGCCAATACCATATGTACCAAATATGACCGCTGTAGGTCAAAAAATTTCCGAGATATGACGATTTCAAATTTTGGGTTATATGGGCGTGGCGTGGGCGTGTCCAATCAAAAATTTATATAGATTATTATTCCTTCCAGAGCCACAGTAACACGCTCTGAAAATTTCAGGAAGATCGGTTCAGGGGTTTGGCCTCCTATATAGCACAAACAAACACACATTCATTTATATATATATAGATAGATTGAAAGCAGATTCATTATAATTTAAGGTAAAATGGGGCGAAAAAGGGGGATTTGGTAAAAAAGAAAAGTGTATGGCTACCTTACCTGTAGATCAAAAGTAAAATTAGGTAAATACATATTACAAAAAAAGTATTTTGTATAACAAACATTGTTAGTGGTATAAGTAAGTATCTGAATTTAAAAAAAAGGGGGCGGTGAAGAGGGCGTGCTTCATAGTTATATGGCGACGTTAACAGTATTTAGAGCAATATACTACCAAATAAAAAAAATCCGTTGGAAGGAACAAATTTGTACAAAGAACAAAAAGTTTAAAACTTTCAAACAAAATTTGGCGTGAAAAGGGCGTGAAAGGGGGCGTGGCGTAAGAAATGTTTATTTCTACCTCGCCTGGAGTATAATGTGTATACAATTTGAAGTAAATCTGTTAAAAACTATATGGGATCAATTACATAATTTTTAAAAAGTGGGCGTAAAAGTGGGCGTGGTCGAAAAAAAAGTACCCTATTAATCATGCCAGAGTCCCAGTTAAATGCTGTGAAAATTTCAGGAAGATCGGTCCAGAGGTTTGGTCTCCTATAAGGTACAAACATACAAATAAACAAATAAACAAACACACATTCCATTTTATATACGTATATAGATATCCTTGACAAGCATGACATATGAATCCAGCAGAAATCCAGCTCAATAACCTTTTTCTATCAGAACAGAACATCTTTGCTTCTTCTGGGTAGCAGGAACTTTAACGGAGTCCATGTCAAAATATAAATAAATTCTTATAATTTTTGTACGGGTTCACATAAAAAACATGTGTAGTAATTTGAAACTTTAATCTTGTCAAAAGTTTTAAAATTTACATGAAGACGGATGGAGGGACAAGAATAATTAAATCATCTCGGTAGTGTCTCAAAAAACATCGTGTTATTTTCTTCATTTAAAAAAAAAAAAAATATCCATATTAAAACAAAAATTTTAAAACATAAATTTGAAGATAAACATGTCTTATTTTTCCATGAGTCTTAATTATTATTCTGGGCATAGAAGTATTTTTATATTATTTTACATAATTTTTTTGCACTTTTAAACATGTTAAAACTATAATATTATAAAGTAGCTATATAGAATTTTATTATATTGTCTCTACATGTATATGTATTTCTATATACATACATGTATATATTTCTTTAATAAAGAATTTCGTATTGTTTTATTTATAAATTTATGGAAAATTTTTCGCAATGAGCCGTAAATGTTTGCATAAATCCACTTCATTTCATTAAGTTACAAACCAAACAACAACCTTTTATAAATCTTTGTACTTATTATGGAATGGTTTACACAGTCTTTGAACACAGTCTTGAAACAAAATATCACAATGTTTTGTTTATAAATTATTAGCATTCGCATACACCAATACCTTGATATACGAAATAATATGTAATGTTAATTATTGGTCCTTCGAATGAAAAGTGCGAGTTCGAAGAATTTCAAAGAAAAATTCAGGCAATTTTCTTATGTGCTTAAAATTGGCATCCATAAGTTTGGTTTTACAAAAAGCAAAAAAGAAACGGTGTAGTCTATGTTCCCATAGAACCAGCTAACTAGCAATCCCAACTTAGTGCTTTTCGCACTAGATTTAGCGCTAAGTTAATACACCACTTTATGTTAAACAATATTGTACTTCCCTTCAAATTCAAACTTTTTGGTCAAAGAGACTCATAATTGGTTCTCTAACTCGTTAGTAAGACAAAAATTATATAACAAGATTCCGATGGCGCAAGGAGAGAACCACTGAAGCAATTCTGGATATATGGCTTTACTACATTACACTCATAAATGGGTCATACATTTGTGCAAAAAAAAAAAAAAAAACAAATATCAAACAAAATTTAACGGTCAAATACACAAATGAACTGGCGAGTGCAGGAAAGTGTTTGTTATCGAAAAGCCGATAATAAAACAAGAAAATAATTTTTTCGTTCAATAAAGAAATTTCTCGAAAAAATCGCAACGTTATCCTATTTATTGACAACGCAGCACCTAAAAGCAAGCCGATTTGCCACTTAGTCGAATAGAATATTTACCTCCTGCTACCACTCCGATAGCTCAGTCTCTTGACCAAGGAATAATCAGATTAGTTAAGGAATATCGTGAAGATATTATTAGAAGGAAATTGACAGCCGACGAATTAGGAAATACTGTTGAGGAATTTTAAAAACCTTGCATTTAATAAAGCGGGCTTGGTGGCTGGTAAAATTATTTTTTATTCAAAATTGTTTCAAAACATCGAAGCTAGTCACAAAAGGAATAAATTGAAAAAGTACAAGAATGGAAGAGTTATGAATCTTCACAAGAATATGAAAATTTTGTAAGCTTTTTTGAAGATTTACTCAGCGTTGGACCAATTACCGATGAAGAAATTATCGCAGACTCAAGCGACTTGTTTATTGTTGTTTCTTTTCAATAAATAAATAGTAAAGGGTCCGCCATATAACGTTTTTTCTCAACTTAATTAGTTTTATCCTTCCGCTGAACGAATATGGTTGTGTATACGCTTGAACAACGCTGGGAAATATTGCGACATTACTTTGAAAATCATGGTAATGTTGCATAATGTGTGCGAAAATTGCGTTCGGATTTTGGAAGAAGAGAAGCACCGTCAGCTCCGTATGTTCGTTATCTTGTGAAAAAAGTGAAAGAAACTGGCATCCTCATCGATAAACCAAACCGTGAAAAGCCAAAAACAGTGCGTACACCCGAGAATATTGCTGCTGTGGCAGAAAGTGTGCGTGAAGCGCCATCAACATCAATTCACCGTCGTTCTCAGGAATTGAACATTTCGGAGGCATCATTGAGACGAATTTTGCATAAAGACCTTATTACGACGCCATACAAAGTCCAATTAGTTCAGGAGTTGAAGCCAACTGACCATCCAATGCGTTTTCGTTCCGCTAAGTGGGTCTGCGATCGACTTATAGAAGATGCCGATTTTGAAGCTCATTTTGATCTTGGCGGGTATGTAAACAAGCAAAATTGTCGCATTTGGGGCACAGAAAACCCGCACGCATACATTGAAAAGCCGATACACCCAAAACGAGTCACTGTTTGGTGCGGATTTTGGTCCAGAGGAATAATTGGGCCATTTTTCTTCGAAAATGAGCAAGGAGTGGCCGTTACAGTCAATGGCGATCGTTATCGGGCCATGTTGAACGAATTTTTGTTCACAAAAATTGAAGAGGAGGATATTGGCAACATTTGGTTTCAACAGGATGGAGCTACGTGCCACACAGCCGAAGCTACACTCGATGTTTTGCGCCCTGTTTTCGAAGATCACATTATCAGCCGCAGAGCTGGTGTCGTTTTGCCACCTCGGAGCTGCGATTTGACACCGTTGGACTATTATTTGTGGGGTGCCCTCAAAGATAAGAGTTACGCCAACAAGCCAGAGACAATTGACGCTTTAAAGGACAATATTCGTGAACCCATTGGTGAAATACAGCTGCACACAATCGATAATGTGCTTAAAAATTGTACCGATCGTGTAGGCTACTGCATGGCCAGCCGAGGCAGCCATTTGAATGAAATTATTTTCCATTATTAACCGGAAGGGTTGTACTTTCAAATAAAAAAAGAAATTTGAGATAATATTCAGTAGTTTTTTTTTTATAGGATTTTGAAAAAAAAAAAAAAGTTATTTGGCGGACCCTTTATATTCATTTAAATTACAGTTTCCATAACTGATTTGTGGACGCAGCTAAGAGACAATTCTGTTAAGTGAGTCAGTAACGCACTTAACCAAGATTTTTTTAAATGCGTCAGCAACGCATTTTACCGATATTTTTTAAGTGCATTTCTCGCTTAAAAGCGTCCAGCTTTTGGCATTTCCTATGAACGCATTTATCCGTGAATTACTGTATAATAAAATAACTAATAATAACACAGTACAACATATGATTTTGGGACTCAATTCTGACAATTGCACGTCTGAAAGTAGTTTTGTCAAGTTGGTTGCCATTATAATTTAATGGCCATAAGAATTTTTTTGCTCAAGGTGGATTTTTATCACTTTTTGTATATATTAACGCGGTTATAACTCGGTAACCATACGGAATATCTCTTTTGTGTCTGAAACAAAGTTGTAGATAATGAATAGGAGAAAAAAAGCGGAACAAACCTGTCCGAAAATAGTGCATCCAGTGCCTTAAAAATCGCAAAAATGCCCATTTTCCCCCATTTTCACCTTTTTTTTTGCTAAATAACTGGATTACAAATCCACAAATATGCTGTTTTTTATACCCTCCACACGTCAGTGGCAGAGGGTATATATAGGTTTGTCATTCCGTTTGTAACGCATCGAAAAACAAATTTCCGACCCCACAAAGTATATATATTCTTGATCCTTATCACAGCTCGAGTCGATATAGCGATGGCCGTCTGTCCGTCTGTCTGTTGAAATCACGCTCATTCAAAAAAAAAACCATCTAACTGAATAAGGCTACAACAATATCATTTGCCATAATTCCCAGCTGGTAGATATTGAAAATGGGCTAAATCGGGCATCATCGTGAATAGAAACGAGCAAAAATATGTAGATACCTCTAAAAAAAAACATAAAACCCAGTGTGTTTGTTGTAACAGTTTAGTGGTTGAACATTATAATTGTACAACAACATAAAAAAATGTCACAAAAAACTTATGCATATACATATATTAACAATACCAAGAACACAATAACATACCTCTTATTAGTACTATTGCCACATATATTTTTATCGTTATCCCGTTATAATAAAAAAAAAATCGCCAATATGAAAGAAAAAATAAAAACGAAAAATGGAAAATGAGAAATGGTAGATGAAAAATGAAAAATGAAACTGGAAAATGGAGAATGGAAAATGAAAAACAGAAAATGGAAAATGTAAAATGAAAAATGGAAAATGAAAAATAGAAAATTAAAAATGGAAAATAGAAAATGAAAAATGAAGAATGGAAAATGGAAAATGAAAAAGGGAAAATGAAAAACGGAAAATGAAAAATGGAAAATAGAAAATTAAAAATGGAGAATGGGAAATGGAAAATGAAAAATGGAAAATGGAAAATGAAAAAAGAAAATTGAAAAATTAAAAATGGAAAATGGATAGTGGAAAATGGAAAACAAAAACTGAAATATGAAAAATGGAAAATGGAAAATGAAAATTGCAAAATGAATAATGGAAAAAGAAAATTGAAAAACTAAAAATGCAAAATGGAAAATGGAATGTGAAATTCAATGGAAAATTAAAATTAAAATTAAAATTAAAATTAAAAAAGGAAAATGAAAAATGAAAATTGAAAAATGGAAAATGAAAATTGAAAATGAAAAATGAAAAATGATAATTGAAAAATGGAAATTGAAAATTGAAAAATGAAAAATGAAAAATGGAAAATGGAAAATGCAAAATGGAAAATGGCAAATGGGAAATGAAAATTGAAAATTGAAAAATTAAAAATGGAAAATGAAAAATGAAAAATGGAAAATGAAAAATGAGAAATGGAAAATGGAACATGGAAAATGGAAAATGGAAAATGAAAATAGAAAATGAAAATTGAAAAATGAGAAATGGAAAATTGAAAACGCAAAATGTATAGATGGAAAATGGGAAATGGAAAATGAAAATTAAAAAATGGGAAATGAAAAATGGAAAATGAAAATTGAAAAATTAAAAATAAAAAATTGAAAAATTAAAAAAAAAAAATTGAAAAATGCAAAATGGAAAATTGAAAATGTAAATTGAAAAAGGGGAAATGAAAATTGAAAATGAGAAATGGAAAATGAAAATAGAAAATGAAAATTGAAAAATGAAAAATGTAAAATGTTAAATGGAAAATGAAAATTGAAAAATGGAAAATGAAAATAAAAAAATGGAAAATGGCAAATGCAAAATGGAAAATGAGAATTGAAAAATGGAAAATTGAAAAATGAAGAATGGAAAATGAAAATTGAAAAATTAAAAATGGAAAATTGAAAAATAAAAAATGGAAAATGAAAATTTAAAATTGAAAAATGAAAAATGGAAAATGAAAATTGAAAAATGAAAATTGAAAAATGAGAAATGGAAAATGGAAAACGCAAAATGGATAGATAGAAAATGGAAAATGGGAAATGGAAAATGAAAATTAAATAATGGAAAATGAAAAATGGAAAATGAAAAATTAAAAATGAAAAATTAAAAATGAAAATTGAAAAATGAAAAATGGAAAGTGGAAAATGAAAATTGAAAAATGAAAAATGTAAAATGTTAAATGGAAAATGAAAATTGAAAAATGGACAATGGAAAATGAAAATAAAAAAATGGAAAATGGCAAATGCAAAATGGAAAATGAGAATTGAAAAATGGAAAATTGAAAAATGAAGAATGGAAAATGAAAATTGAAAAATTAAAAATGGAAAATTGAAAAATAAAAAATAGAAAATGAAAATTTAAAATTGAAAAATGAAAAATGGAAAATGAAAATTGAAAAATGAGAAATGGAAAATGGAAAATGCAAAATGAAAATTGAAAGTAGAAAAATTAAATTTGCAAAATGAAAAATGGAAAACGCAAAATGGAAATTGGGAAATGGAAAATGAAAATTGAAAAATGGAAAATGGAAAATGAAAAATTAAAAATGGAAAATGGAAAATGAAAATTGAAAAATGGAAAATGCAAAATGGTAAATGAAAATTGAAAAATTGGAAAATGGAAAATGAAAATTGAAAAATGAAAATTGAAAAATGTAAAATGGAAAATAAAAACTGAAAAATGGAAAATGAAAATTGAAAAATTAAAAACGGAAAACGGAAAATGGCAAATGAAAAATGGAAAATGAAATAAATAAATATGATAAGTTTGAATTTCTATATTGAGTTTCTTACCTTATTATGTACTTTTTTTGTATTGAATGTAATGCAGATAAAAATAAAAAATAATTCAGATAAAAATATTTTAAAATTAGCTTACTTTTAATAATAATAATTTTTAGCCAAGAATCATTTGAATTTTGTTATTCGGAATTAATGTTTCAGTGTCGGCAAAAGTTTTAAAGTGTAGTCGTACTCAACATTGGGTGTAATATGGAGTTTAAAACTCAGGTGGAGGGTATCAACAAATTCGGCACAGCCGAATTTAACACTCTTACTTGTTTCTTTATAAACTTTGTTTTGCATGAAAATAAAAATTCCGATTCATATTACAGCTATTCTTACATAGAAAATAAGAGATTTTTATTTGTTATTTATGACATGGAGACAAAATTTAGAACCTTTTCAATTATTGTCAATATCCATCCTCGTTGAAGTTGACGCTTGTGGTTCTGATGATCTTGCTTTCTTCGTAGGTTGTTCATATTCATGGTCTGAGTCTGCATCATCATCCGAGTTAGACATAATATTCAAGGGCATGTTTTCTTCAGTGTGTCCACCAATTTCAGTGTCATCTTCTTCATCTTCGGTGCTTTCATCTTCAAACTGCATAATTTTAGAACTCCACCAACAAACCGCTGCAAGCAATGTATCTAATTTTGAAGGATTTTTAGGAAAGAACCGTGTACAGCGAGATGACATAAAGACACGAGTGGACAAGGTAATCACGAAGAGTTTTTTTACCATTTTTTCTGACAACAAATTCACCGAAATTTATAGTAAAAATAGTGTTTTTCACTTCAAAATGCTGTTAAAAATAAAAAAAATAAGTTTAAAAAAAATCTTCGTGATTACCTCGGGAAACATATCACCTTTTAAACGCATTTCGTTTTTTTTTTTTTGTATATCACATGATCCGGTAACGAGTTCACCTCAAAACAAGTTTTTTTCGAGGGGCCTCCGGAGCTTCGCTGTAACGGACTTGTTTCTTAAAAACTTTTAATTTTCAAAGATACTTCAAATGTTATACTGTAACATGTATATGAAATAATTAATCCAACATTATTCATATTTTCAAGAAAAATTATGAAAATACGCCTTTTATCGATTCCTAAAATTTTGATAACAATTATTTTAGGTCCTTGAGTTAAATACACCAGACTTTAATCAAAACATACATTAAATACGCTTAATGCTACCGTTGTCTAGTTTTTACATTTAACAAATAAAAAAATCATGTGAGTCCGATCAGAGGGGAGATGTGTAAACATCTAGTAATTAGAGATTTACTTATGTCACTTTTTAAAATTTTTAATTTTTTATTTTTCAATTTTTATTTTTCATTTTTAATTTTTCGTTTTTCATTTTCCATTTTTTATTTCTCATTTTTCATTTTTTATTTTTAACTTTTTATTTTTCATTCTTTATTTTTTATTTTTCATTTTCCATTTTTTATTTTTCAGTTTTCACTTTTAATTTTGTAATTTTCATTTTTAATTTTTTATTTTTCGTTTTTCATTTTTTATTTCTAATTTTTTATTTTACATTTTTTACTTTTAATTTTTCCTTTTTTATTTGTTATTTTTCATTTTTCATTTTTTGTTTTTAATTTTTTATTTTTCATTTGCCATTTTTCATATTTTATTTTTAATTTTTTTTTTTTATTTTTCGTTTTTCATTTTTCATTTTTCATTTTTTATTTTTCATTTTCAAACAAACAACCAGCTCTCAAAATTTAAGTTTCAATATTTACAATTTGCACGTCATCACGAATTCATTTCACAAAATTAATGGAATAACAAACTATTTCAACAGCAAGTGCCATCTATGTATCACTTATAGCAAACAACTGCATGGGCTCTGGTTATACTTGTGGGGTTGTTGATTTATGTATATGTTATACGTTTATATTGCGAAATTTTTAACGTTTTAGACCAAAGGGTTGTTGACTTAGGTGAAACAATTTCATATCATAATTTTTTCACCAATACAATCAAAAGTCACCCCGATTTTGTCTTACAGCTCACATGTTACGCTGTTTTGGTGATTGTATTGTGAAATAGAAATTTACCCCCCTACGCGTATAGATGTCTACACATCAAAATATATTTTAGAACACGCTAATGTCTAAGTGGGTAAAAAAAATAATTACAAGCCACAGGTTTGTGTGTGACAAATTAAATCAAGTAAGAGTGTTAAATTCGGCTGTGCCGAATCTTTGATAACCTCCACCTCGGTTTGAGTCTTGATAATAAATGTAAATGAAAAAGTAAACAATTTGTTAAACTTAATACCAAATTATTTCAGCAAATTCTTTGGGTTGGTTTTCGTCTTTTCTATTATTTCGGATTTATTTCGGTGTTTGCTTTTTGGTCATCGTGGTTGCTGATCGGCATGCATTTAGGTTATATACCTATATGCATGCGTTTCCGGTTATATGACATAACTTCTCTTTTAATTTAGTTTTTGCTAATTAAATAGCTCGCCCTAACCTCCATTGCAAAGGTAATGGTTGTGTAGGGTGGCTATATGCATTAAATCGTGTAATTGGACATGGCTGTATAGTTTCTTTTAATTGGCCAAATATTTCTTCATTGCGGCCATATAGGTCGGATGGAGTAACAAAATAATAACCAAAAAAAAAAAACTCTCTCAATTTTTTTATTAAAATATTGCCATATTTGGAAAACATAGAGAATAAATTTATAATAAAAAATATTCAAATTATGGATGCCAAACGCAAAAAACCAAATGTCCCAAACATTTTCAATAAAATAATTTGTTCTTTTTATTTTCTGAAAAACTTCAAATTTTCATCCAAAAAAAAATTGTGAATATTTATATATAAAAAATAACATTCTATCAAATTGCGTTTATTTATGTAACAGTTTTTATGTTCGCAATTCTTAAATATCATTTGACGTTTTCTAAAATTAATTGAATTTAAATTAATGTTTTCTGTAGTACGACTCTGTAAATTTCAACGATCCTACATTCACAAAATATATCGACAGCTATTGTTGTTTGCACTAAGGATTAAGTGATTCACTAAGTACATACATCTTATCAACAGTCGACAAATCTATTTTTCTATTTATTTAAATTGTAAACGAGTGGCATCTCTGTCAAAATAAGCGAAAAACACAAAGAAGAATAGAAAAAAACAAATTACTTCGTGTTTGACAGGATGATTTTATGTTTATGTTTAATATCTTTATTTTTTTACTAATATTTCTGTTTATTTATTTGAAAATGAAATAATGAATTGAATATGCTATTTAATTTTTTTATTTATATAAAAAAGTTTTTTTAATAAAAGCAAAATATTTTCACTATTTTATGATTTTTATTTATGCATGACGACATTTCAACCTAAAAATTTAAGTTTTTATCGATTGAATAAACAACACTAAAATGGTTGTCGTCTAGATAACAACAACAGCTGAGTTTAACAATAGCGAATATCGTTTAAAAATTTTACTGATAATTTTGCTATTTTCTTTTTTAACGATTCGACTATCCTTAAAAGAAGTTACTGAATCGCGGTACTGAAAAGCTATTAATTTTTCCTGAATGTCAATATTTTTTTAAATGTAAACATATTTGGTGTTTTTTTTTTTTTTTTGGAATTTCAATTTGTGTTTAACGAATAATATTTATATATTAATAAAGATGCAATTGATGTTTTCTAAATTTAAAATTAAAATTTCCGACGTTTTGATATGATTTTCTGAAATTCAATTAATTGTAATTTATAATTGGAAATTTAATTCTAGTTTTTAGAATTGATATTTTCTTAAATTTGAATAGAAAATTTAAAAAGTGCAATTTTGTATTTATGTGACTAATAATGCTTTAGTAAATTATAAATAATTTTTAAAAATAAGATGTAATCGCAATCAGATATTTTATAGGTAAAGCAGAATAATAATTCTATATTACTATGTAGAACTGTTTTGAAAGCAAAAAACTCATTGATGAACTCGGTAACTCTATTTTGTAGAGACAACAAAAAGTTAATATGCCAAACTTATGTTCATATTTGTAAAAGAATAATGAAAATACGTATGAAATAAAAGACCAGTCCGTGTATACTCTTAACATTGTTCTGTATAATATCTATTTGAAAATATTAACATTCATGTTAAAATAGAAATAACTATTGCAAAGCTAATTAGAACAAAAATTGTGGCGCCATCTGCTGCGGCATAGTCACGGTGAGCAAAATGAAGTGACACTCTGTTAATGCAAAAGAAATGTATTCTCCCCACAACAAAATATTGCAGAATTTTATGTAAATAAAATAATATACCGATTTATTTCTAACATGCAGTTGTTATGGATATACATATCCATATATATAAAAACGTTGGTGCATTTGTTTGTAACGAATGATCTTCGGAACCATAAGAGCTGTCGAGCTAAGATTTGCACCATAGGTTCGGTTCGAGCTCTTCTGTGTTTTTTGAATGTTAACCCTCTAGCTGGCTTTGGGGTCAAGTAATAAACAAAATTCTTATTTTCATTGCGATGTGACTGCAGTTCAGAACGTATGTATGTTTCGTCATAAGAAATTTTTGTATGCATAAATGGACCCAATAGGTGGCGCTGGGGTAAAATTATTTCGAATATTCTTATTGACGGTGCGATTTTACTGAAATTAAGAATGTACATATATGTATGTTAGACAATGTCAAAAAATTTTTTGTTGGACCCGGTAGATGGCGCTGGTGTTCGAAAAATAATGAGTTGTCAAATTTATTTAAATTTTATAAGTTACAAAATTCATAAACGTTTTTATATATAAATATTCTAACCAAAAAGGAAGGAAAAATTGCATTGGCTATTGCTTCGTCCGGAATAGCCGCAATATTATTACATAGTGGTCGTACAGCTCATTCAGCACTCAAATCACCGTTAAACGTACAAACAAATGAGAATATCGTATGTAATATCAAAAAACATTCCGGTATGGCTAAATTTCTCCAAAAATGCAATATTATTATTTGGAATGAATGTACCATGGCTCACAAACATTCCTTAGAAGCATGACATTGAACTTTAAAATATTTGAAAGGCAATGAAAGACTTTTTGGTGGAGCTCTCATTTTATTATCTGGAGATTTTCGTCAAACATTGCCAGTCATACCAAAATCAACCTATGCTGACGAAATAAATGCCTGCTGAAAATCATCAACATTATGGAGTCGCGTTCAAACTATAAAATTAACAACAGACATGCGAGTACGATTACAAAATGGCCCAACGGCTGACCAATTTTCAAAACAACTACTTGATCTGGGTAATGGTGAAATCAATATCCACAAGATTTTTGTCAATTTATATCGTCACGCGATTAATTAATTGAAAATGTATTCCCCGATATTCAAAATCAATATCGTAAACATGATTGGTTAAGTGAAAGAGCTATTTTAGCCGCAAAAAATGTCGATGTCGATAATACTAATGTTGTTATTCAGGACATGATTGATTCCGAAACGTTTTCTTTCAAATCTATGGATAGTGTTGTTGAAGAAAATGAAGCAATCAATTCTCCAACAGAATTTTAGAATTCGCTTGATGTTTCCGGCCTACCGCCACATTTGTTAAAATTAAAAGTTGGTTCTCCAATAATTTTGCTACGTAACCTCAACGCTCCGAGACCATGTAATGGAACCAGGTTAATTGTTGAGAGAATAATTCCCAATGTTTTGAACCACAATTCTCAAAGGAATATTTAAAAGAGAACATGTTTTGCTGCCAAGAATTCCTATGATAATAATAAATTTATAAGTTAATAAATCTCAAGGACAATCATTGCAAATATGTGGTTTGGACCTCGAAAACAGTTGTTTTTCCCACCGGCAACTATATATGGCGTGTTCCCGTGTCGTAAAGCCAGAAAATTTATTCATTTACTGCGAGAATAATGAAACTTAAAATATTTCTCACTCTTTAGCATTACAATAATAGAAATATATTGGTCATTCTTATATGTTACAATAAATATTTATTTTCATTTTTATAAATAAGACATGGTTTTTTCTTTAACAGTTTTCAATTCATATTAACAAATGCACAGACGTTTTTTTTTATATAGGTATACACAGATTCTAACTAAAATAAAAGATTCATTGAGGGCAAAACAGCGTTTGCCGGGTCCAGCTAGTACATATATAATATACATATATTATTTGTATTATTTAATATGTTTATATAAATTTATAAATTTATACATAAAATTTTTTTTTGCTATATTTACATTATTTTTTTTTTTTATTAACAACTAGGTATTTTAGCATTATTTGCTTGCTTTAGATGTTGGTGAATTTTTACTCCCTTTATATTAACTCGTAGTGTCTGCTTGTCGAAAAAATTTTGGATCGATTTTAACCAATTTCCCGTCAGCCATTCAATCTGAAATTTTGCAGGCAGGCTCGTGGTAATAACAGAAATGATATAACAAATTTTTAGAGTGATGCCAAAACAATGGAAACTTTTAAATTTTTCTACCAGAGTTAATAAAAAAATGTACAAAGGGTTAGTTTTTATTATATTATTACCACAACGACCACAAAAACAACAAGTCCAGCTATGACAACAACACAACATTTAGAATAACAACAAGAACAATATAGAAACATCATATTTTTCATTTTTTTTTTACTTTTTCAGAGATTTCTCTGGACCTGTTCCACCGATTTTAATTATCTTTGAAACAGAAATCTTTCCATGAATCATTCTCACTAAAAATGATCACTGTAGCTGCACTATTCAGGGCGTGATCGTGACAAGAACAACATAGAAAATTATATTTTTTTAAGACTTTTTTTAGTTCTTCATTCAAATCTCGGGCCCTAATCGATCGATTTGGACGATTTTAAATAGCAAACTTTTCAGGATGTTAGCGAATCACTTTTTATATCAACGAGCAGCCTAGCTGCCCGATTGATGCCGTCATCGTGATTTCCACAGACGGACAGACGGACATAGCTATATCAACTCCGGTTGTTATAAGGATCACAAATATATATATTTTATGGGGTCCAAACATGTAATGGTGCGGCATTGGTGGAAGATCCGCTTCCGTTTCCCTGAGCCTTTGCTGGTCGCACGTGCTGGCGTAGGGGCCTAGCTCGCCGGATGGGTGGGGTCTTGCTCAGGCCCAGGGAAACCGCACTACAGATTTTCACGTGCGATTAAAAAAACAACTGTCAAAAAAACGGACGCTAAATGGGACGGATGGCCATACTTACCTTGGGATTGGGGACGAGGTGTTCTGCCCCTTTTGCCCTCCCTACCATGTTACCTCGACTCCATCTTAATTGGAGGTAGCCCACAAAATGAAAAGATTTTGGTTTGGTTTTGGTTTTCTACATTGAGTTAAAAAGACTTTTTTATTTACCCTTCATTTTAAGGGTTTTTAAATTTTAAATTAATTCTAGCAAAAAATTTTTTTTTATGTAATTTTAGAAAAATTTTGTATTTAGGTAAACTTTTATATTTAGAATACTTACACTTAGCTAATTTTTAATGACAAAAATTTGGTTTAATTAGAAAACCTCACATTTAGAAAACTTTTAAATTCTAATTAGAAAAACTTAAAAAAAAAAATTTCTTAAATTTCTATAATTTTAAATTTAGGTTAATTTTAAATTTTTATTCCTAGCAAAATTTTAAGTTTAGCAAAATCTAATTTTAGGGAAATTTTAAATTTATGAAAATGTTAATTTTAGAAAAATTTTAAAGTATAGCATAATTTTAATTTTAGGAGAATTTTTAAATTTAGCTTAATTGTATCCATAATTAGGAAAATTATTTTAATTTATGAAATTTTTAGTTTTAACAAAAGTTGACTTTTAGCACTATTTAATTTTTAGGACAATTTTTAATTTTTAGGAAAATTTTTAATTTTTAGGAAAATTTTTAAATTTTAATAAAAAATTTTTAATAGTAGAAAAAATTTTTAATAGTAGAACAATTTTAATATTAGCTCACTTTTAATTTTTGCACAACTTTCATATCGCCATATCGCTGGTGTTGCATTCCGATGAGGTACCGATGAAGCTGCTGCCGCCGGACGCCGTGGTTGTGTCTCGCCATATGCCATTGGAAAATGTTGGCCATAGTTAAGTTTTTTTATTCAATTGAAATTGTTTTTTTTTATTCAATTGAAATTTTACGATGAATTCTTCGTATTAATAAAGATGAGCATTAATTGCAGATTTAACAAAATAATTTTAATGATGATATTATTTTATCGTTATTGACGATAATTTAACATAAACTTATGAATAGTTGTAATTTTTTTTTCTACGTTTGAGTTTTTAGTTTTCTTATGAATTGTTTATTTAATAGATTTAATATTCTAAGTAGCTGGTGGTTGTTTAAATATTTTTCACGCAAATATTAAAAATATAATTAATAAAAACCGAACAACAAATGTCATTAAAATCTAGTTTTTTTTTTCTTAAAGTTTATTTAATTTTTTATTTGTTTTATTTCTTAAATTTTACACTTTCTTTTTTTTCTTAAACTTATCTTTTTTTTCTAAACTTAATTTTTCTTTATTTTTCTGAGACTTAAATTTAATTTTTCAAACTTTTTTTATAACTGTTCTTAATTTTTTAAAATTATTCTAAACTTCACTTAATTTTAATTTCGAAGGAGGTTTATCCTCAACCTTGTATTTCAGCAAACAAAATTCAACTCCTCGATTTAAATTTAACTTTATTACATTAAACCTTCTCATCTTCATTCATTCATCTGCAGATAAAAACCTGTTTATTAAAAAACAAAATCACCACCTATTCATTGAGAACATTCATATGCATTCATAATATTCTCTAGTATTTATAACACTCCCACTCATATATGACTATGAGAGCAAGTGAGATCAATACAAGAAAATACGTGGTTTGACCAGCATGATTGCATATGAATGAGTTCATGATTTAATACAACACAATGAAGAGAAAAAAAACACGCCATAAATCAGTTTGCCAAAAAAAAAAATGCCATCAACATATTACCATATAAGGTGTTGTTTACATGTACATACTTGAACTTGAAAATAATTTCAAGATCAAGGTTATTATTTTTTTTTCTTCTTTCTTATTCTGCTTGTAACAGAAATTCTTTGGCTACAGTGCAGAGCAAAACTGATCACCGTCACAAACATTTTTTTTCTAATTATTACAAACGGAATGACAAACTTATATATATATATACCCTCTGCACACTGGAGTGGAGGGTATAAAAAATACTACGTCAAGTACTTTGTCATTTAAATGCACAAAGTTTGTGTAATAAACTTGATAAGTTTCGTCTTTTATTTGAAAACTCGGGTGTTGACGCTATATGTATGTGTTTCTCAAACATAATTCTGTGATAATGTTAGCGACAATATCTATGAACTTAAGGGGTACTGTGTCTTTCGTTCTGATAGAAGTAGTCATGCAAGTGGTGTCGCAATTTATATAAAAAATAATATTTCATGTAAATTAAATTGTACACATAATGTAGCTAATTGCGTGGAATATGTTTTTATAGACGTAAATTGTCGTGGTGATGAACTTCTTCTTGGATGTGTATACAGTCCACATAAACGGATAAAGTTTGACAGTCTTATGGTGAAGCTGGAGCTTTCATCAATGTCATACTCCGAAGTCATTATATCAGGTGATTTCAATAACAATCTTTTCGATGACACAAATCTTACCACTATAATGTCCATTTTTAACTTGTCAACTATCAACACAACGAGACCAACACACTTCACGTCAACAAATAGCACTTTGCTTGATCTTTTCTTTACCAATAATGAAAGTAAAGTCCTTAATTGTGATTAGTTAGCGGCATCAGTATTCTCGAAGCACGATCAACTCCTTTTATCATATGATTTTGCAATAGAAACCCGGCCCCAAACATTTACTTGTTGTGATTTTAATAATATTGATATCTTGGCTTTGGGATATGATCTTTGCTCTACTTCATGGGATCTAATTTTCTATTTAGCGACTGTTGAAGAACAACTTTAATTTCTTAATTGTAAAGTTTTAGGAATTTACAACAAACATATCCTCAACAAAACGAAAACTATTAAAAATAGAGATAGACCTTGGTTCACAATGGAAACCAAAATGCTAATAGAACATCGTGATAATCTGTATCCGAAGTGGAAATGTTAAGGATATCAGAATATCACGACGAATATAAGATGGCTAGGAAAGCGGTTATTTCCAAAATAAAGAGCTGTATGCAGCTTCTAAGGAATCTTAGCAGAAAATTTTCATATATTTCTTAAAGAAAAAAAAGCACAAAAGTACCTTTCAGTGCAACGCTAGCAGTCAGCTGTTTTCCGTCAATTATTAAGAATTGTGAAATTGAAATTGAAAACAACCATATTTGCAACTGAAAAAGAACTTCTAATTTTTTAAGCTTATTACATTTTGTTTATGCTTACCTCTACTGTCAAAATTCCGTTCAGAAAGAAAGAAAATTTTAATATTCCTGCTCGAAGCCTGGGTTGCCTAACTTAATTTACGTCAAAAAAACAGTAGTAGAGACAATACTACTTTTTTTAAAAAGCTGCAGACTAACAACAGAAATTTTTAGACAGAAAAATTCCTTAAGCATTTCTGAAGCGTTTTTTTATATGAAGTTTTTGATTCCTTAGCAAGCTGCATACAGCTCTTATGGCAAGATAAGTCTTCCTATTATTTTAATAAATTTAATATAGCTAATGGAAGTAAAAAAAACCTGGAAACAAATACGCGAAATTGGAATAAATAAGACAATTAATCAATCAATGAATGTTGACATCAATGTGCTAAATGAAGCTTTTGTAAATATTCCTCTACCAGCCGTAAATAACGAATTTTATGATGATTTTCCCTGTCATAATTTAAACATTCCCAAATTTAACTTTCAGTGTGTAACACTAATAGAGGTAGTAAAGTTCCAATGCTATTAAATCGAATACAATGAGCCTTGATAGTATACACCCCAGATTTATAAAAATGATTTTACCATGGATTATCCGTTTCATAATGTACTTGTTTAACTCCATAATCACTACTAGCATCTTTCCAATGGAGTGACAACATGCGAAAATTATACTAGTACCAAAAACGGGTAACGAATACCGGCAGATTGCTGTTCTTCCATATCTCTCAAAGATTTTCGAGCCCGTTTACACAGACATATCTTTAAGTATTTAAATGGCAACAACTTACTTACAGAGCGTTAATCCAGTTTCAGACCACAACATAGCTGTATAAGAGCTTTATCTGATGTAGTTGAGGAGATAAGAAGCAATAAGGATGATGAAAAAATATATTTTTTGGTTTTAAGGCATTTGACACGGTACACCACTCAATTGTATGCTCCAAACTGAAGAAGTTTTTTAACTTTTCTGCATTAGCAGTTAGACTCATGTTTTCGTATCTCACAAACAGATCCCAATCTGTTGCTAGTGCTCTAGCTCTATCCCAAACCATCTCTATCTCTATCTTAACCATTTCTGGTAAACTTTTAGCCGTATATTGTTAGCTCAGTGTGTCGTAAAAGGGCTTCTTCGAATTTCTTGTATTAGTAGGTTCCCTAAAAACGAAACTGAGAACCTTCAAGCGCTTTAAGTTCGCGACCTAATTAATTTTGGTCAATTAAAAAAATTATTTTTTTTTACTTTTTTGGGCTCCAAATATTCAAAGAGATTCTGACATACTACAGCATCTTTAAGTAGAGTAAAAACTTTAAATTCATTATTTTTTTGTTGGTCCAAAAATTTTTTAAAAACTTCATCAATGGTTTTTTATTATTGTCGCTAGTTAGTTGACATTTGTGAGATTTAATATAAAAATTAGAAAACTATATTTGTTCAAAACTCTTTCATATTACTACTACTAAAGTCTTTCCGACGGGACACGCTAGTGTATTTGATTATTTATGCATAAAGATATACCCAAAAAAAATTCATTAAACCTACCAAAGGCGGTTTACACAATAAAGGACTCAATAAGAAGCACATGAAGTAAATTAAAAACAAGTCTGAGAAAAATTAATGATATTCTGATAGAAATCGATTGTATGTTTAAATTTGTTTTAACTAAGAACAAGTTACAATCCCTACATAAATTTATATACATTATTAGACCGGCAAAAAAAATAAAGCATAACCAATATGAAGATAAATAAGCACAACTTCTGAGCTCGATGAACTTAAAAAAAAACATCTAAAAATTTGTATAGATGCCATGTTAAAATTAAAAAGTAAGAGTGTTAAATAGGTACATTAAATTAAAATTTTTAATACTTCACTCTGGTTTTATGATAAATTAGCAAAGTTATTCTTTTGTAAATAACCTTAAAAAATTAATATTTCCACGAATGAATTGTTTAATGTACATAAATTAGTTATTTAAAAATATAACTTGGGACGATTTTTTTGTGTGTAGGAGTGAAATAATTCTTTTTAAAAATTTGTCAAGCGGAAAGATGTTATTGCGTTTTGCATCTGTTGATGTTTCATATTTTAGCTGTATATTAAATATTAAAAAATTGTCTGGCCTTGGGTTTCTTGTGTCATAGTCTATTGCCATTTATTGGCTAAAGATGGCGACTGGCGTATGCAAATTAATTTGTTTTTGTGTGACTTTGTGTTTTTATACCATACACAACACTGTGCAGACGGTATATGTATGTAAGTTTGCTATTCCGTTAGTAACGCACCGAAAAATGAATATGAGACTCCACAAAGTAAAAGTATTTGCCAATTGTCATTTTTAATAATTTTGTGTTAAATCCGAAATCACTCTTTGTGTGTTCTCTATGGAAAGGGAAAACAAAACATACAATTAAAAAAAAAATACAAACGAAACTGAAAGTATTTTTTTGATGTGTAAACATCTATACGCGCAGGGGGGTAAATTTCTATTTCACAATACAATCACAAAAACAGCGTAACATATGAGACGTAAGACAAAATCGGTGTGACTTATGATTGTATTGGTGAAAAAAATATGATATGAAATAACGTGTTTGAAAATGAAAATTTAAAATGAAAAATGAAAATAAAAACTGAGAAAGGAAAAATGATAAATCAAAAATAAAAAATGAACAAGTAAGAAAATTATAGTCGGTCTAGACCGACTATACGATACCCTATACCATGCGTTTAGAGACCCTATCTCTCAGGCCCAACGAACTGGATATAGAAATAAGCATAAACCAAATTTGAGTGGGATTTTTATTAATTTTTTCGGCTGCAGATATGAAAAAGTTCATATCGGATGCTATATATATATATGGGGACTAGGCCCAAAAATAGACCGATCCTGACCATGTTTGGTAAAGTCTCTTGTATTTTGCAAAAATTAATACAAACAAAATTTGAGATGAATCAGTGCAATATTTTTGTTTTTTGATAGATTTAAGTGAAGATCGGGAAGCAGCTCTATAGGGGGCCTATGACTAAGAGTTGTCCAATAGGGATCATTTTTAGACTACTGATTAATGGATGTAATATATATATACAAACCCAATTTGACTAAGATTTGTATGATAATTTGGATCTTATGGCAATATATGTTGATTTCATAGGGGTCATTAGTATGGGGGCTAGGTCTGAACATGGACCGATTCTCACCAATTTCAATAGCGTTCATCCCATGGCCAGTAAAAGATGAAATACCAAATTTCGTCAAAATATATTCATATTTGCGACCTGCAGTTTGATTACAAGCTTTACATGGACACACAGACGGACAGACGGACGGACGGACATGGTTAAATCGACTCAGATAGTGATTCTGATTCGATCGGTATAATTAAAGATGGGTGTAGGTCAAACCACATAGTGGTATAGGGTATAAAAATGAAACATAAAAAAATTAAAAATTAAAAATTAAAAATTAAAAATTAAAAATTAAAAACTAAAAATTAAAAATTAAAAATTAAAAATTAAAAATTAAAAATTAAAAATTAAAAATTAAAAATTAAAAATTACAAATTACAAATTAAAAATTACAAATTAAAAATTAAAAATTAAAAATTAAAAATTAAAAATTAAAAATTAAAAATTAAAAATTAGAAATTAAAAATTAAAAATTAAAAATTAAAAATTAAAAATTAAAGATTAAAAATTAAAAATTAAAAATTAAAAATTAAAAATTAAAAATTAAAAATTAAAAATTAAAAATTAAAAATTAAAAATTAAAAATTAAAAATTAAAAATTAAAAATTAAAAATTAAAAATTAAAAATTAAAAATTAAAAATTAAAAATTAAAAATTAAAAATTAAAAATTAAAAATTAAAAATTAAAAATTAAAAATTAAAAATTAAAAATTAAAAATTAAAAATTAAAAATTAAAAATTAAAAATTAAAAATTAAAAATTAAAAATTAAAAATTAAAAATTAAAAATTAAAAATTAAAAATTAAAAATTAAAAATTAAAAATTAAAAATTAAAAATTAAAAATTAAAAATTAAAAATTAAAAATTAAAAATTAAAAATTAAAAATTAAAAATTAAAAATTAAAAATTAAAAATTAAAAATTAAAAATTAAAAATTAAAAATTAAAAATTAAAAATAAAAAATTAAAAATTAAAAATTAAAAATTAAAAATAAAAAATGAAAAATAAAAAACGAAAAATTATAAATTAAAATTTAAAAAAAATAAAAAATACAGAACTAAAAACAAAAAAAGAAAAATTAAAAATAAAAAATAAAAAATGAAAAATAAAAAATGAAAAATAAAAAATGAAAAATTTAAAATAAAATATTAAAAATTTTAAATAAAAAATGAAAAATAAAAAATTTAAAATAAAAATTAAAAATTAAAAATGAAAAAAATAAAATTAAAAATGCAACATAAAAGTAAAAAATTAAAAATAAAAATGAAAAATGAAAAATAAAAAATGAAAAATAAGAAATAAAAAATGAAAAATAAAAAATGAAAAACGAAAAATGAAAAAAAGAAATGAAAAATAGATGAAAAATAAAAAATGAAAAATGAAACATGAAAAATGAAAAATGAAAAAATTAAAAATTAAAAATAAAAAATGAAAAATTTAATATAAAAAATTAAACATAAAAATGAAAAATTAAAATAAAAAAATTAAAAATAAACAAGTAAGAAAATTATAGTCGGTCTAGACCGACTATTCGATACCCTATACCATGCGTTTAAAGACCCTATCTCTTAGGCCCAACTAACTGGACATAGAAAATAAGCAAAAACCAAATTTTAGTAGGATTTTTATTAATTTTTTTGGCTGCAGATATGAAAAAGTTCATATCGGTTGCTATATCTATATAGGGACTTGGTCCAAAAATGGACCGATCCTGATCTTGTTTGGTGAAGTCTCTTGTATTTTGCAAAAATATATACAAACAAAATTTGAGAAGAATCAGTGCAATATTTTTGTTTTTTAATAGATTTAAGTGAAGATCGGGAAGCAGCTCTATATGGGGTCAAAGGGATCATATTTGGACTACTCATTAATGGATGTAATGAACGCATACAAACCCAATTTGAGTAAGATCTATATTACAATTTGGATCTTATGGTAATTTATGTCGATTTCATATGGGTAATTTGTATGGGGGCTAGATCTGAACATGGACCGATTCTCACCAATTTCAATAGCGTTCATCCCATGGCCGATAAAAGCTTATGTACCAAATTTCATCAAAATACATTCATATTTGCGACCTGCAGTTTGATTACAAGCTTTACATGGACACACAGACGGACGGACGGACGGACGGACGGACATTGTTAAATCAAATCAGAAAGTGATTCTGATTCGATCGGTATAATTAACGATGGGTCTAGGTCAAATATTTTTGGTTGTTACAAACAGCAGCACAAAGTCATTATACCCAAACCACATAGTGGTATAGGGTATAAAAATTAATAGTGAAAAATGAAAATTGAAAAATAAAAAATGAAAAATAAAAAATTAAAAATGAAAAATAAGGAACGAAAAATTAAAAATAAAAAATGAATAAAAATAAAAAACGAAAAATTATAAATTAAAATTTAAAAAAAAAATGAAAAATACAGAACTAAAAACAAAAAAAAGAAAAATTAAAAATAAAAAATAAAAAATGAAAAATAAAAAATGAAAAATTTAAAATAAAATATTAAAAATTTTAAATAAAAAATGAAAAATAAAAAATTTAAAATAAAAATTAAAAATTAAAAATTAAAAATGAAAAAAATAAAAATTAAAAATGCAACATAAAAGTAAAAAATTGAAAATAAAAATCAAAAATGAAAAATTAAAAATAAAAAATGAAAAATAAGAAATAAAAAATGAAAAATAAAAAATGAAAAACGAAAAATGAAAAATAAGAAATGAAAAATAAATGAAAAATAAAAAATGAAAAATGAAACATGAAAAATGAAAAATGAAAAAATTAAAAATTAAAAACAAAAAATGAAAAATTTAATATAAAAAATTAAACATAAAAATGAAAAATTAAAATAAAAAAATTAAAAATAAAAAATGAATAAAAAATTAAAAATAAAAGTGAAAAAATTAAAAATAAAAATTAAAAATTAATAGTGAAAAATTAAAATTGCAAAATAAAAAATTAAAAATGAAAAATAAGGAACGAAAAATTAAAAATAAAAAATGAAAAACCAAAAATGAAAAATAAAAATTAAAAATGAAAGATAAAAAATTAAAAATAAAAAATGAAACATAAAAAATTAAAAATTAAAAATAAGAAATGAAAAATAAAAAATAAGAAATGAAACATGAAAAATTAAAAATGAAAAATGAAAAATGAAAAATAAAAAATAAAAATAAAAAATGAAAAAGTAAAAATAAAAAAGGAAAATTAAAAAATTTAAAATAAAAAATGAAAAATGAAAAATTAAAATTGAAAAATAAAAAATGAAAAATAAAAATGAAAAATACAGAATTAAAAACAAAAAAAGAAAAATTAAAATTAAAAAATAAAAAATGAAAAATAAAAAACGAAAAACGAAAAATGAAAAATAAAAAATGAAAAATTAGAAATAAAAAATGAAAAACAAAAACGAAAAATGAAAAATAAAAAATCAAAAATGAAAAGTGAAAAATGATAAATAAAAAATGAAAAAAAGAAAAAAGAAATGAAAAATAAAAAATGAAAAATTTTAAATGAAACATAATAAATGAAAAATTAAAAATAAGAAACGAAAAATTAAAAATAAAAAATGTAAAATTAAAATGAAAAACGAAAAATGAAAAATAAAAAATTAAACATGAAAAATGAAAAAATTAAAAATGAAAAATTAAGAATAAAAAATGAAAAATTTAATATAAAAAATTAAACATAAAAATAAAAAATTAAAAACAAAAAATGAATAAAAAATTAAAAACAAAAGTGAAAAAATTAAAAATAAAAAATTAAAAATGAATAGTGAAAAATGAAAATTGAAAAATAAAAAATTAAAAATAAAAAATTTAAAATGAGAAATAAGGAACGAATAATTAAAAATGAAAAACCAAAAACGAAAAATAAGAAATGACAAATAAATGAAAAATAAAAAATTAAAAATGAAAGATGAAAAATGAAAAAATTAAAAATAAAAAAGGAAATATGAAAAATTAAAAATGAAAAATAAATTAACAATGAAACATGAAAAATGAAAAATTAAAAATGAAAAGTAAAAAATAAAAATAAAAAATTAAAAAGGAAAAATAAAAAAGGAAAATGGAAAATTAAAAAATTAAAATAAAAAATAAAAAACGAAAAATTAAAAATTAAAATTGAAAAATAAAAAAATTAAAAATACAGAATTAAAAACAAAAAAGAAAAATTAAAAATGAAAAATAAACGAAAAATGAGAAATAAAAAATGAAAAATGAGAAATAAAAAATGAAAAACTAAAAACGAAAAATGAAAAAATTAAAAATAAAAAATGAAAAATGAAAAACTAAAAATTAACCAGTTTAAATAATAAATAATAGTTAATATTTTATATTAGCAGAGCCCCTGCAGTTGTTTGCTATAAGTGATGCTAGATGTTTACACATCTCCCCAGTGATCGGACTCACATAATTTTTTTTTTTTTTTTTGGTGATGACAAAACAATGAAAACTATTAGACTTCTATACTAGGGTTGATTAAAACATTAAAAATAGATGGTGGTAATTGGATAAAAAATAAAAAAATAAAACCCTAAACCAAATTTGTATTACATATTATGAATTTGTTGCAAACAGATTTGAAAAAGTTCATATCGAATACTTTTTTTTATATGGAGACTACGTCAAAAATGGACCAATAATGGTCTTATTTAGTAAAGGCACTTAATTTCGCAAATATATACAGTGGGTTATAATGCGTTGGAAACTTTTTCAAAATTGTTAATTTGCCAATTTTTTTTTTTAATCATTTCGCATTGTCCTAAAATTAAATATTTTTTTTTTCAAAATCACTAACACTGTGACACGAGTCTCTAAACTTTTGCACAAATAGATCAAGAAGAAGACAAAATGTGATAAAACATTACAATAAAATAAGGGAAGGGAATATAGAATATAGAACCTTTATTTTTCAACTATCACCATGGTAGAACCTGCAATGGATAGTCGCGAATACCGAGCATGCACTGTATATATAAGTGAAGGTCAGTAATCAGTGTTAGATGGGGACTATGACTATGAACTTCTGATTTATAAGTGTAACAGACACATACACCAAATTTTATCGATATACTGTAACCCGATGCGCTTTGCTACACCCATCAAAACGAAATATGCAACTTAGGAGCATATTTTTTAGAAAACTACTTTTTTTATTTTTTGCCGGTTTTGATTTTGCCGATTTTTGTTTCTTGCCATTTTTGACTTTGGCTATTTGTGATTTTGGCGACTTTTGATTTTAGCTATTTTTGATTTGGCGATTTTTGATTTTGGCGATTTTTGTTTTTGGCGATTTTTAAGTTTGGGGATTTTTGTATTTTGGCATATTCGATTTTGGCGATTTTTGTTTTTTGGCATTTTTGATTTTGGCGATTTTTGCTATTCTCGATTTTCGGATTGGGCGGTTTTTGATTTTGGCGATTCCGCCCATAATTTCAACTTAGTACTTTATTCTTTTTTTCGTATGGGGGTACCACGCCCATTGATCTGAACCCGCCCATTTTGTCTTATGCAATACGACATGATAATATTCATCCAGTTTTTGTGAGGATATTGCTGCCCTTTCTAACTGATTTCTTTAACTCTATCATAACCACAAGCACTTTCCCTTATAAATGGTAACATGTCAAAATAATTCCTCTTCCTAAATCTCCTAAGGAATTCTGCCGCATATCAATCCTGTGCTACTTTTCCGAAGTACTCGAAAAGCTCCTTCACAAACAAATAACTACTTACATAAATGAGATTGGTTTGGCTACGGCCAAATGTTTCATGATAAGTAAACGACTAAGCATAAAAAACCAACCATGGTTTCTTATTGTTTCATCTGCCAAAAGTCTAGGTATTATCTTCGACAGCTCTCTAATAATAATAATAATATTTCACACCTTTCAAAGCAAGAATTCTACTAGTCAGAACATATATAATTTCTGGATTTTTGTATGGCTGCGAAATTTTTGCTAATTGCGACTCCTTGAGCAAACGTCGACTAAATGTTGCATATAGTAACATTAATCGTTATCTTTTTCGTTTAAGAAGATAATCACATATGACTCCCTTCTTTGAAAGACTACTTGATGTGTCTTTTGAAAATCTTTTTTTTTTTTAAATTTGAGTTTTTATTTTTATTTTTTACATTTATTTCAAGTTATTGTGTCATTTATGCAGCTAATAATTTTAATCAAATCTTTTTGTATATAACATTGAAGAAAACGTTTTTGTAAGGCTTAGCAATTTCATTAAATGTTTGTAATCAGTTGATAGTTATTAAAGGTAAGAAAGGTATTTAATAAACAATCATACTTGGATATAACAATGACAGCTGTCCCTTTAAAATTTAATATGAAAAGCCATTAATGCCTTTAGGTGTCTTTCTACTTTCACTAAATGACTATGTGACTTAAATATACAATAAACGTACAAATTTGCACAATTTTTTCTGAAAAAAATATATATTTTATAAGGCAACTAGTATACAATTATTTATCAACTTCGCAATGGCTTAGAGGTAATATGACGCCAGTGATGATAAATTAAATTGGAAGAAATTTAATTTATGGTTTATTAAATGAAGTTCTGAAATATTTATTCTAATTTTTGTTTGACTTATTAACTTTTCTTTTTAAACGTTATAAAATGATAAGTTCAACTTACTTATATATATATATATTGATTCCTATGGTTCCAAGTTGGAACAAAGGGCCGTAACGAAATTCTTCCATTGGGATCTGTCCCGTGCGATTGTTCTGATCTCAGACCAAGTTCTTCTTGTTTCGCTAATTTCGGAATCTAGCTGCCTTCTCCAGGTGTTAGCTGGTCTACCTCTTCTTCTGCTGCCATGAGGGTTCCAGTCAATTGCCATCTTTGATATGTCATCATGGGGTCTTCTCAAAATATGACCAACCCAGCTCCATTTCCTCTTTGCAATTTCTATGCGAATTGGTGTTTCACCTGTTCTTTGCCAGAGGTCTCTGTTGGAAACTACGTTCGGCCAAAATATTCGCAAAATTTTTCGCAAGCAACGATTAACAAATACTTGCAGGGATTGAATGTCGTTTGCAGTAGAGTTCCAGGACTCACATCCATATAGCAGGATAGAGCGAACATTAGAGGAGAAAAGGCGAAGCTTAGTTTTTATATGTATTTGTGGTGACTTCCATACTCTTTGTAATGCACCAAAAGACTGTTTTGCTTTCCTTATGCGATATGCAATATCATCACGTGAGCCGCCTGTTGTTGATATGATACATCCTAAGTAGCAAAACGATTGGACGTCCTCGAGTTCTATGTTGTTTATTCGGAACTTGGAGAGATTAGTCGAATTGATACGTAGAACCTTAGTTTTGTCGAAGTTAATGTGAAGACCGACACCAGATGCTAGCTGATGTATCTGATCCAATTTGGCTGACATGTCGGTAAAGTTATGTGCGAGCAGGCAAATATCATCAGCATAGTCAAGGTCTTCCAATCGACCATTCATACCCCATGTAATGCCTCTTCTTATTCGGGTTGCTTGCTGCATAATTGAATCCAATACAATATTGAATAACAGCGGAGATAGGATACATCCTTGTCGTACCCCAGTGCTTATACCAATCGTATTGCTTAACGTGCGTTCATGCAGTACTCGACTTGTTGAGTTGCCATACAAAGCTTTGATTAAGTCGATTAGCACAGGTGGAACTCCCTTGCATCGAAGTGCGTGCCAAATTGCCTGATGGTGGATCGTATCGAATGCTTTGGCGAAGTCGATAAATATCAAGTATAATGGAGATCTCCATTCCACCGACTGTTCCACTATGATCCTTAGACTATTTATATGATCGGTGCACGATCGGTGTGGTCTGAAACCAGCTTGCTCGTTTCGAAGATCTGCTGAAATTGATGATGCCAGTCTAGCATGGATTATATTCGCTAACACCTTATTAATCATGGTTAAAAGAGTTATACCCCGCCAATTTTTACACTCTGTTAAGTCTCCTTTCTTGGGTAGTTTTATTATCACTCCTTCACTTAGTTCAGCAGGAAGAGAGTGTGATGTCCAAAAGTCTCTGATAATAGGGTAGATTATTTTAGCGCTAAGAGTCGGATCAGCCTTAAGCAGTTCAGGGTTAATGTTGTCTACGCCTGGTGCCTTGCCATTCTTCAGTGCACGTATTGCAATGACGATCTCAGTTTCGTCTGGACAAATTGTATTTATGTCGGATCTGATTTGGTGTGAAGTACAGTGACATTGCCAGACTGTTGTGGGTTGCGGAATTGACAGTATGCCGGCATAATAGTCGGACCATATTGCCAGTTGCCGCTCCACGGACGAGGCAGTTCCTCCCAACGGATCTTTAAGGGGATATGTGGTTGAACGGTAGTTCCCTGATATTTGCTTTGCAATTTTGTACAAATCTCTACTTCGATGTGTATCGGCAGCTGACTGTGCTTCTATGGCCATATTTTCCACCCAAACCCGCTTGTCTCGTCGCGCACTTCGTTTTACCTGGCGATCTAGACTGGTATACTGTGCCTGTAGGATAAATTCTCAGTTGCCGCTCCACGGACGAGGCAGTTCCTCCCAACGGATCTTTAAGGGGATATGTGGTTGAACGCTAGTTCCCTGATATTTGCTTTGCAATTTTGTACAAATCTCTACTTCGATGTGTATCGGCAGCTGACTGTGCTTCTATGGCCATATTTTCCACCCAAACCCGCTTGTCTCGTCGCGCACTTCGTTTTACCTGGCTATCTAGACTGGTATACTGTGCCTGTAGGATAAATTCTCAGTTGCCGCTCCACGGACGAGGCAGTTCCTCCCAACGGATCTTTAAGGGGATATGTGGTTCAACGGTAGTTCCCTGATATTTGCTTTGCAATTTTGTACAAATCTCTACTTCGATGTGTATCGGCAGCTGACTGTGCTTCTATGGCCATATTTTCCACCCAAACCCGCTTGTCTCGTCGCGCACTTCGTTTTACCTGGCGATCTAGACTGGTATACTGTGCCTGTAGGATAAATTTAGAAGCTCTTGTTCGGGCAACGTTAATGGAGCCTTTAAGTTGTCTTCTATCTTCAATAAGTTGCCAGGTAGCGTCTGAGATCCATACTTTACGCTTAGGTTGAGGATGACCAAGATATTGCTTCGCACTGTCTATGAAAATGCTTTTTATAGCATTCCATTGGCCTCTATTGCTGTTCGGGATACCTTCATAGCGAGTCGTTAGGGAGCCTACGTAACTTTCGAGAGTATTTGAGGATTTTAATTTGGATACATCGTATCGTCTTGGCAAAGACTGTGTTGTTTGTCGTCGGATTGCACATATCCTTAATCGTATCTCTCCTACAAGTAAATGGTGGTCTGACGCTCCATCTGCCCCACGTCTATTGCGCACATCTAGTAATGAACCCCGCCACTTCTTGCTTATCGCAATGTGGTCAATCTGGGTTTCTGTTCTGTGGTCGGGGGAAACCCAAGTTACTTTATGCACGTCCCTGTGAGGGAAAATAGTGCCACCGATTGTAAGACCACAGCTTGCACATATTCCGGTAAATAATTCGCCGTTCTCGTTCATTTGCCCCAGTCCATGAGTTCCCATAACGGACTCAATATTCATGTTAACTGAGCCCACTTGAGCGTTGAAATCACCGGTAAGAAGTAAAATATCACCACTAGGTGTGTCTTTTATTACCTTTTCCAGGAGGCTGTAGAAGTCTTCTTTGTCATTGGGGTCTGAGATTTCAGTGGGGGCGTAGCATTGAATGCATGTGATGTTACGAGCACGGGTGTGCAGACGGATGGATATAATCCTATCAGAATGTGGTTTCCATGCCATTAGGGCGCTCTTGGCCTCTCTAGAAAGAAGGAATCCTACGCCGCTCGATCGAGGGAGTCCACTTGGCTTGCCAGAATATAAAAAGGTTATGTCACCGTCGGTTGTTATTGTGCCATTATCAGGCCACCTTGTTTGACATAAACCAAGGAAGAGAAGGTTGTAGTTCTTGAATTCCTTGCAAATTTGGGCCAATCTTGATGGCTCCAGAAGCGTTCTAATATTCCATGTTCCGAATCGTGTCCTTGATTTAAAGCTAAAAGTCGTCAACAGTTGGGGATCATTTTGGTTTCCATTCGTTGTAGTTTCTGTAATCAGTAGAGTTTAAGATGAACCGATGATTAGCCGATCGCATCCGATTCTGGTACCGGGATTGCCGATTGTAGCATCCAGAAATGTTGTTTTTTTTTTTTTTTCAACGAGTTGTTGAGATTGGCTATTGAGTGGCGCCAATTACTCGCCACGTCGTTCCAAGGATCATTGGCAACTCGGGTATTTACAGGTGCTCTAAACGAGACCCCCCGAGACTCTCCCCTCCAACTTACTTCGTTGTATTATATTTTCCACTACTGCATAATTACATGATTTAAGAAAAATAGCTGATAAGATCGACAATTAAAACATTCATAAGATTATCAAATATTCTAAAGTCTTTATCTCATAAAATAATTGCATTTTTCAATTTGCAAACAATGAAAAAACGATTGAAATTCTATAAGCTAATAAACATTTTTTCAAACAGTTGGTGTATTGAAATGAACAATTAAATTAAAGACATATTTGAACCTAATACCTAATATCACGCCGTAACTAGTTAGTGCTGATGTTTGTAAAATAGCGCTTATCGCGCTTGATGTAGGGCCTTTATCTACCCAAAAAGCTTATTTTATTTTATTTTGAGACGACGCACAGGGGCTGGAAATCGTTTTTCATTGGCCAAAATTCTGTAACTTTTGAACCGATCAAAATATTTAAGTAGTTTTTCTTTTAATGGATAGATATTTAGTTCAGCTTGACTTAGTTTTAATTACATTAAAATTGATTGAGGACTTTCTAAGGAATTCTAGGTCAAATTTGAACCTTTAATTTTTTTTAACTTTTAGAGTGAAATATGTGTTTATTATTTTTTTGTTTATTAAAAAATTTAATATTTGGATTTTAATAATAATTATAAACATTTTTTGTAATAATGGGATTTTTTTAATGTTACACTCAAAACAATTTTTACACTCAAAAAAAATAGTAAAATCAACTGGAGATTTTGCTATTATTACTGAAAAATTAAAAAATTGTTGTTGTCAAATTTGCAAATTTATTTACACTCAAAGAATATTTACATTTAAAAAAAAAAAAACTTTAATAAAATTATCTAAAAATCTTGCTATTACTACAGAAAAATATATTATTTTTTGCTGTCAAATTTGATAATTTTAAAAAACATTTTAAAAATAAAAACTGCAATAAATTTTAATTGCATTTGTAACAATGGTAGGTTCTGTTTATTATTATTTTTTACTAATACTATGTTTTTCGTACTTAAATAAGAATGAAGGCAATTATAATTACTAGCAGATTCCAGCCCTCGAAATTCGAGTGCAAATTCTAGTAATTTTTTTTCCCCCCATTAAATAAAGACCCTAAAGGTATGCTAATCAATAATAGTCAATTCACAAATCAACACAAAAAACAACCTCGTTTTTATTACAAACACTTAAACAATTTAATAAACACACACAGATTTAAAAATCTGTAAATCTTCAAAACAGCTAAAAAGAAATACCTTTGAAATAATATACGCTTGGTCAAAATCGGGATAAAACGGTAGAACAAAACATCGGTCACAAGAAGTCGCCTAGCTTATTAATATTATAGATTATTCAGTTAACTCAAATATTGATTGCAAATATTCCATATTTTGTTCTGTGTTATTTCTGTTCTTTAGTAGGTTTTTGACTTCTTCATCTAAATCCCGATGTTCCACTTTCCATTGATTTCGAATACTGGAGATGAACGGATCTGACATTGCCAATAATATATTCAATATATCTTCATTTGTGGAATTTCGTGAAATTTTTCTAGTATTATGCTCTCTATAAAATCTGTATTCCTTATTCCTTTTTTCCCAAGCCTCCTCTGTTAGATCTCCAAGTGTCACCAAATGATATTTAATGACATCTTCTGCATGATAAAGAATTTTGTGAACTGTTGCAGACATATTTCTCCATGGGTAGTTGGTTGTATATATTTTTGCAGTTTCCTTAGCATAATCTCCAAATTTTCTAGAGTCAATTTCTTCATTGCACGCCTTCTCATAAGCCATCATACTATGTTTCTAGGTGAAATGATAAGGTAAGAAAACGGCATTAGTACATTACTACCTAAAATAAAAAACCCACTATAAAAATGAATTACCTGTGTGTGTTTTCTTTACTAGTTGCATTTGTGCATTGAGGTATAAAAAAGGTATGATAATAAAAAAAAAACCCAGGTTACTAATAATTACATCCTCTGTGTATTGACATTCTTACTTACAAATATATTATGGTAATAGAACAAATAATGACTATTATAAGCTATAAAATACCTATAGCACAAATTTAATACACCTTTGTATACGAGTACTTTTATATGTCTGTTAAAATTATCGTAATTTGAATTTTTTTTTAGAGCAATTTCATTAAAATGAAAAAAATGTTCTACCCACGGGTCGTCACGGGTGCAAAAGTATATATAGGGTTAAAGAGGACACTTTCACTCCAGGTTGTATACGTTTCTTGTTCCCTTTTGTTTCCTAGAAGTTCTATTCCACTAAAGTTTAAAATTTGAGAAAAATATAGTAGTTTCATAACGCCCCCAATATTAAACGGTAGAGATGTGACCACCTACAACAACTAAAGACTATAATCCTACCAACATTATAAAAAAAGACCGCAGGTCATTGTCGATGACAGCTTGCGAGTATTAACCATTTATTTTTGATAAAAAACAAAAAAAAATCACCTTTTTCTGAAATTAAAAAAACAGTTGAGTTTGACAGCATGCCACGCCCACAATTAGCAATAGTTTAACCTAATTTTTTGGCTACCTTAATCTAGATATATTAGCTACAAAAAGGCGTTAAAATTTTAAAAATCGGTGACAAAAAAAATTAGACTTTTGGCCAATGAAAGCATAATTTCAACCACAGTGCGACGCCGCACAGTGGTCAATTTCGCGAGATAGCCGTCAAAACTCTATAACTTTTGACCGGATTGGTATTTTTTTACGCAATTTGTTTTGTTCAATAGGAGGGACTTTAAGCTTCAATTTGCGTGTTCAAACGTAAAAATCGACTGATAGGAACGTAAGTAATTTGGAGTTAAAAATGCATTTTAATTTTTTGTTGAGTTTCCATGTAAAAGTTGAATATTTTGACATTTTAAATAGGTATTTTTTTTATAATTTCTTATTTTCTTCAATCGTATTTAACAACCAATACTTATTTATTATTCCTTAACTTAATTTTGGTCAGAAAATGCCAACATTTGGCCCCTGACATTTATTTAGTCTCAATATTCACAGGGGCCAAAGGTTGGTTTTTTTTGGAAGAAAGCTAATTCTTGTGAGGATTAAACTGAAAAATAACACTGAAATTCCCAACAATATCAATACCGTTTGGATATATTATATACAGAACACAACATCGATAAAATTTTAAGTAAACTTTTACTATTGATTTAAAGTGCACATATATTTTATTTAAATGTATTAATAAAAATTTATACTAAAATTAGAAACAAATTATAATCTTTAAACTAGTATTAATTAAACAATATTAGTAAAAATTTCTTCCAAATAGCTTTGATTTTCATTTTGCAGTAGTTGTTTAGCTTCTTCATCTAACTCTAATGAGGTTGATTTCCATTTTTGTCGAATACTGGACATATATGGGTCTGATGTGCACAACAAAATATTAATAAGATCTTCATTAGTACAATATCTGGAAATTTTTCTTGTATTGTGCTCGCGAAAGAATCTGTAGTCTTTGTTCCTTTTTTCTTGGGCTTCTTCTGAGAGATCTCCAATTGGAAGCATATTGTGCTGAATTATTTGTTCCCCATGGAACAAAATTTTGTGAACTGTGGTTGGCATATGTCTCCAAGAATATTTTTGGTTATAAAGGGTTGCTGTCTCATTAGCATACTGACCAAATTTTTTTGCATCTATCTTTTTGCTACACGCTATAACTTGTAATATGATTTGGAATCGTCGTATTAAATCATAATCTACTCCAGTTATAGAAGCTGCAGTTTCTGGATCGGAAAAAAATCTCCTTGCTGTGTTTCCATCATTAGAATTTCCTTCTCCTTGCTTTGGCTGGTCAATTATAAGGCCTATCTCACGGTATTTTTCTTGAATATCTTTTTTTTTTGCTTTCTTTTTTCCAAATTTTCTTTGTTGTTTCTCACTGTTTCGCCTAAAGGGCCAAATTCCAAATCGTATCCCAATTTAAGAATATGCTCCATAAAACGAATTCTAGCATGAAGAGGTGACATTCCAAATTCATATGCTTCATTAAAACTATCGTCTTGTGTTGGTGGTTGGCTCAATTGACTTGATGTTTTTTGGCATATGGTGCAGCTTGACGATGACTTTGTTTTGGTTAAAGCTTGTGCAACTTTTCCATCAATCATTGTGAGACACATTTTAAAATTTACTTCAATGTCTTGGTCATCAAATTTAAATGTTACTGGTTGAAGTTCTTTAATTTGATCATATATTTTTCGAACTTCTTCATCTATGACAATTTGAGTCTCCTTTTTGTAAGCAAACTTTATTGGTCTACAAAATTTTGTTGACGAGGGAATTTCATTCTTCCATACATCTATCTCTGCAGCTCTACTAGTTGACGGCTCTGAACCAATATAAGTTTTTGTTAAACGTAATGGAACGAAAGAAATCATGAATAAATTGGCATCTGATGAATTTTCCGCATAACATTGTTTGTATTGTTTCTGGCCAGAGGACCCATCACATCCCCATTTAGAAATTAAAGTCATGCTGCAATTTTTAAACTTCTTTAAATAGTCAGCATCAAATGTCTTTAATAATCGTTCTGCAGTGTGTTCAAGAAGATCCTGCAATTTTATTTCTGCTGAACTTGAAGTTACACTAATAGCAGTTGGTGAAGGTAAGCAATCTTTTTTGGCAGAAACTATATCTCGATATGATGGAAAAATTCCACAATTTTTTTCATTGGTTCGCTTCCGCAATTCTGTATATTGGTTTTTAGTCATTTTCTAATCCAAAAATAGTGCAAATGCTTCTTCTGGAGTAAATTTATTTTCTTCAGTTGGTGTCGGCATACTTTCTAAAATCCTTTTTGTGTGTCTGGGGCTTGCTTCCACTATTTTTTCAATGATAGCAATTTTACCCTTTTTAGTTTTCGATGGTTGAATTTGATGTAGAAATGAATCCTTTATGATGCTACAAGAAACTTCTTCATTGATATGTTTAAGCTTGCGTCTTCGTGATCTTTCACTACAATTATCAATTGGCTTTGCTGGTCGACCACCTTTTCCAGTTTCCGTGGTAGTTACTGATGGCTTTTTAAAAATAAGTTTATTTCTTAGCCATTCTTGGTTGCGTGAGTAAAACAATTTCTTGTTTCTGGAACATTGATTGTACCGTTTTCTTAAAGTATTTAAAAAGTTTATTTTTAAGTTATGAATTTTAATTTCTTGTTTGTCGCATATTTTGAAGAATGGATTATTCATTATATGTAAAATAATGTCGTTTTCATCTTTCCCGTTCAAAATATATATCAGATAGAACACTTTAACTGAATTTAGCCATTGTTTAAACAATAATGAAGAAAAAAAATGAATGCATGGATTAATATACTATTGCTCGAAGTTTCAACATGATCTTTTTTACCTCTTTGAAACATAATATAACAGGTAGTTGGTTTTACCAGTTATTTCCATTGGTTTTAAATTTATTTGCAATTTTCACGTATTTAAGTTGTGTAATATTAGATGGCAATAAAATCTTTTTTACCTTTTCCAAATGAATTGCCAGATACCACATAATTTGAGAGTTCTATTGTCATTTTTGTCAAAATTTTGATACACCCTTCTATGTGGACTAGGTCCAAATATGGGCCAACTTCTCTTAATTTCAACAGAATTATTTTTTGGGTCAATAAGAACTCTTGTACAAAATTTCATCAAAATATATGCATAATAGCCACTTTCACATACAAATAACTTCTCAAAAAATATGACGTGCATTTGTACCGAATATCTTACCTTGGGTCAGAAAAATTGCTGTAGCTCAAAAAGTGCAATCCCGATGCATGGATATGTATATATAGGAATGTAGGGGAGAGTTAGGACTACAAAATGGTAAATTTGTGTTTTGACTCAGCTTGACTCACAGGAGTTGTGCTCTATGAAGTAGGAAATTTCCGAGAAATTTGACCTTTTTTAAAAAAAAAAATTTAAATTGTTCTGAAAATAGTAGAGCTTCAATTTTTTTACCAGTTATAGGAAATAAGTGAAGTTACAACACAAAATTTATTTCGTCCAAAAATCTTGAAAAACAAAAAATATCATAAATTTACTAAATTCTGAAAAAGCCCATTTTGGACCACCCTGTTCTCAGTGAAATAGTTGAAACAGAGTTCTAATTTTTTGGCTCCCGAGGTTTACTACTGTCTACTTTCATATGAATCTAATAACTTTAAAATCGGAGAACAAAAACCAAAAGGAGTTTTGGCCGCTATCTCAAAATATTGACCACAGTGCGCCGCACAGTGCTTTTCAAAAAAAAATTTTTTTCCAATTATGATGAGATACATCTTATTCGACAGATATGAATGTACCTCAGTAAAAATTGATAGAATTATTTTTGTTAGATTCGCTTTATTGCCACCAGAGGTCGCTAAAGTCAGAGAATTTTAAGCAAAAATTACGGATCAAAAAAATGGTTTTTTGTTGTTTGAAGGAAATAATTGTCAAAAATTGATTTTTTTTTTAAACTGCTTTGAAGTTTTGCATTTTTATTGCTGTGATATATTTGTAATTAAATAAAAATAAGTTTTTAAAATATATTTTTGAAATATTTTTTTTATTTCGAATCAAAAAAGCTTTTTATTTTTGGTAGAAATTCAAAATTTACATAAGTTCGATGGAGTATTAAAAAAAAATATATAAAAGTTACCATTTTTTCTTTGGGTTTTGTAAGTTTATACTATTATCTAATAGACCATTAAAAAAATGAGTGCCTATTTTGTGCCACAAACTTAAAAAAAAGGTTAAAAGTGTCTAAATTGATTATTTTACTTGAATTTAATCAATTTAAAAGAGTTTAATATTCAAATAGAGATTTAAATTATGTTGAATAACCCTTAATTTTAAAAAATAGTGGAAAACAAAATAAAATGCTATTAGTGTAATGTACTAAACCTTTACAAGAGGGTGCTAAATACGATGTTCTTCGCCAAGCAATCAATGAATTACATCCAAATTGTTTGCCATATCTGTATGCGTTGAGAACCGAAAACCAAAAATTAATACCACCTGTTATAGCAAATAAAATTTCAGCAGAAGTAGATTTAAAAACTATATTGCGTAGAACCGCAGAAGTTGTTTTAAAAATTTGTGAAGAACAAGGTAAAACAAGCAACTTCTCGTTAATTTGCAAATGGGGTATGGATGGAAGCTCCGGTCATAGCCGTTATAAACAAATATTTGAAAATGAAAACCAAACGGATTATGTTTTTCATAGCATTTGTGCCACTCAGGTAATTTATCAAGCATTTTTTTATATAATAAGTATGTAGAAATAAAGTTTTTTACTTGTATGATTTAGGATGGTAAACTTTGAATCAAAAGAAGTGTGGGTTAATAAAACATCATATTCTACGTTATATTGTAGGCCTATTAAATTTGTTTTAGAAAAAGAGAATCCAAACTTGATAGTGAAGGTTTTTAATGAAATGGATGAGAATACAGGTATTAAAAATTTAGAGTGTGATAATTTTGAAGTAAACGGTTCAATAGTACAAGTTTCGTATGATATGCATTGTACAATGATAGATGGTGCAGTAGCAAATATTTTAAGCAATACAAATGCAACAAGCAGGTGCATTATATGCAAGTCCAATGGAGATGAACAACATAAACATATTGAGGACTGCAAATGTAGACAATTTTAAGTATGGACATTCAACTCTTCATTGTTGGATTCGATTTTTCGAATGTTTGCTTCGGCTTCCCTTCAAAACTTGGCCGGTATGTAAAGAAAAAAATCAGTTTTTAGTAAATAAAGCAAGAATTCAAAATGAGTTTAAAAAAAAATCAATGTGAGTCCGATCACAGGGGAGATGTGTAAACATCTACACCTTTTCCAATTGTATTTCAGAAAGTATCAAATATATTTCAGAAAATATCAATTGAATTTCAGAAAGTATCAAATACATTTCAGAAAACATCAATTGAATTTCAGAAAATATCTATTGAAATTCAGAATTAAAAAGTAGTTTACCCTACAATACCGAAAAGTTATTATTGTTTCTATTAGTGAGTTGGAGTCGCAGAAAATGTTTAGCAATATTTGGACTTACATATTTGTTATGCACTGGAAAATATACTATCAAGGGCGGCCTTTTAATCGAAAGAAGAAGAGGACTTCATTTGTTAATCAGCTACAATATAAACACCAGGATAGATTTTTGACCGATTTTGAAGTCATCATTTTGAAAAAACACGTTTATATCGCCACCTAAAATGTAACTAACAAAAAGTTCAAAATTATTTTTTTGTATTGTAGTTACGGCCTTTTACTTAAAAAGTACTATTTTACCATAAATTTGTTTTCATAAATAAAAATCCATTTTTATTTTTCAGCTTGATTCTAAAATTTGGGCATTAAGTTTAAAGTAATTTTTGTTTTATGATGTTTTTTGCTTTTCCTGTAAAAAAATAAAAATATTAGTTACGGCCTTTTGCATTTTAGCTGACGATATATAGTTTTTAAGAAATATTACAAAACCAGTGTAATACTTAAAATAATATATTTTTATATTGCGTTCTGACTATTTTTCTGAGACTCAATTGATATTTTCTGAAATTCAATTCATATTTTCTGAAGTAAATTTAATAATTTCTGAAATACATTTGATGGTTTCTGAAATATATTTGATGTTTTCTGAAAAACTTTAGATAATTGCTGAAATACATTTCCTGTTTTCTGAAATACATTTGATGTTTTGAAATACATTTGATGGCTTCTGAAATACATTTGATAATTTCTGAAATACATTTGATGTGTTCTGAAATACAGTTGATATTTTCTGAAATACATTTGATAATGGCTGAAATACATTTGATAATTTTGAAACTCAATTGATATTTTCTGAAATTCAATTGACATTTTCTAAAATACATATGATATATTCTGAAATACAATTGATATTTTCTGAAAATCAGTTAATGTTTTCTTAAACACAATTGATACTTTCTGAAATTGATTGATTTTGTCTTAAATACAATTGGAAAAGGTGTAGTAATTAAAAAAACACCTCAGTTTATTTTCGACTTCTTCAAAGTTTTCTGAGTATTTATCTTTTTATACTCACAGCACACCAAGCGGTTCTACTTACTAAAAAAGTTCGGTCAATAGCAAATATACACTGGAATATAAAAAAAAAAAAAAAAACAACTCTGTAAGTTTGTGAACTTGTTAAACCCGCAGCACACCTAGCGGTCAATAGCCTGAATATTTAAAATTAACAAAATGATATGTGATGTTGCTAAACAGACAGCGAACTCAGCGATTCTGCTTACTAAATATACCAATACACTTACATATACCACACACCGATTTTCCCTTACGCTGTTTTTGTGATTGTAGTGCGAAATTGGCCGGTACGAATCATATTGCGACCTTTCCTGGAGTACAGAGATCTTTTACCAAATTCTAGAGAAATCCGTTGAAAAATAAAAAGGATCGTGTGTACCGAATTTCAGAGAAATCTGTTAACAAATAAAAATTTGTATAGTGAACAAATATGAATAAAACAGAAAATGAATTTTACATAAAAAGTGGGCGTAAAAGTAGGCGTGGCCGGTAAAAAGTATATGGCGACCTTTCCTGGGGTATAGAGATCGTGTGTACACAATTTCAGGAAAATCCGTTGAAAAATAAAAATTTGTATAGCGGTCAAACAAACAAACAAACAGAAAATGAATTTTATATATATAGATAACAACACGTGTCAACTCTACCGTTTCCTTTTTGTGTGAGTATAAAAAACGAATAAACTCACGCAAAAAAATACACGGTTCGACCAACAGTTATATTCATAAAAAACAGACGGACGGACGGACATCGTTAAATCGACTCAGAAAGTGATTTTGAGTCAATCCGTATAATAAATGATGGGTATAGGTCCAATATTTTTGATAGTTACAAATATCAGGGCAAATTCATTATACCCTAACCACATAGTGGAAAACTTTTGTATTCATAAAATTTGCACAAAATATCTGACCTTGGGTCAGAAAAATTGTTCTTGTGCACACGGGCGGAAACGGTCGGGTATACAATGGGCTATAGGGGTATAGGAGAGTGTTCGGCTTTTGATGGGCAGGAGTTATGCTCTATTAACTGGGAGATTTTCGGGAAATTTTGACCTTTTTTACATTTTTTTTTTTTAATTTCTAAACGACTCAGTGACTTTATATTTCTAACAATAGCTTGGAAGTTACGAAATTATACAAAATTTAATTTACTTTAAAATCCTTTAAAAGGAAAAAGTTATAGTCATTATAAAATTAAAATTTACAAAGAAATTTTTAATTTTAGCAAAATACTGAGAAAGTCCATTTTCGAAGAACCTGTTCGCTGTGATATATTTGAAAATAGGGTCGTAATTTTTTGTCTCCCGAGGTTGACTGGTATTCACTTTCAAATGAAGAACATAACTTTAAAATCGGTAAACATAAAAAAAACTAAATTGTTTTCAGGGCATTAAAATGTTTTTAGCTTAACGAAATCTGTGGTTTTCTAGAATAACCGCGTATGTCATAAAATCAAAATGTTCAGGGGAGCCAAAAAACGTTATATTTGAAATTATGGGCTCGATGTAAAGTTTTTAGAGCTTTTTATTTAACAGTCCTGTAGATATGGGCAATAAATACTTTATATAAAATTTTGAGTTAAAAATCTTCAGAGGAATAGATGCTAGAGAAGGACGAAAAAAACAATATGTAAATTACACTTGAAGTGTGTGCAGATAAAACAACTTATGTCGACAAACACTGTTTCCTTTGAAAAAGAAAACTACTAATGCAACCACCCACATAAGTTGTTGTTGCTTGAAAAATTGATCTTTTTGTTCGTCAACAAAAAGTTAACGGGTCTTAAGATGGGAATATAACAACGTTTCAAGAATAATAGTGACAAAAAATAACAGAAATAAACACACAAATTTTTATAAGTGGTTATAAACTGAAAAATAATCCAAAGTTATTTTGCATTTTTTTTTTCATTAATAACAATGTATGTCGCTATGTATCGTTTTCTGAGAAAACAATTTGTCAGCGATCAAACGTAGGTTGACATACGTCGTTAGTGCTGCAAATTAATTTAATAAACACTTAAGTTACGTCATTATTTAAAGAAAAATCTCAGAAATGGTCAATATTTTTTTAAAAAAAATTTAACACATGTAAAGAGCGTTAAAAATTAATATATATGACATCGTTAACTCAAAACTGACAAAAATGGATTCCAGAAAATGGATTCCAGAAAACCACAGAAATGTAAGTTTACCAAAAACAAATTGTTTGTCTTGTTTTTGCAAGACAAAAATAAACATGTATGTATATTGTAGTATGCAATGTGTACTCATATACAAACATATTTGTTTCAAAGTTGTTCTATATTTTAGTTTGTTATATTGGAAGACGCTCAAATAGTATAATTTTTGCTTGAATTCTCATTTGGTTGTTTTCACCGCAAATATATATGAATTTAACTTTTTACCAAACAAACTATCTACTGCTTTTGGTTACTGATGAGGGTTGGTGACTCTTCCCGAAACAGATCTATAACCTGTCATGCAGAATATAGATACATTTTTTGAAACAAAAACATTTGATCTTGAGCCTGAATAATTTCAAACTCAATCACTAAAATAATAAAGATCGAAAATAAGATTTTATATTTGTGTAGAAAATAATGAGATTTTTGGATGTTTGCACTTAGACGTAAATTTGATTATTGGGAGGATGAGATCTATCCTGTATTTAATGAAATTTGCTATTTAGGTTATAATTCTGAAAAGGTCTGTTTTGACAATAATATAAAAGTGGCACAAATAATTAATCCAACAAAAGCTAATTGAATTAACAAGATCTATTATTTACGAGCAAAGAGCTAAATTGCTCTCTACGCTTGCAACATTAAAATTTTTTAACTTATCGTGGACAACATTAAAAAAAAAAACTCTGAAGAAAGCTGAAAGCTTATAAAAGAATTTGGAAAAGATAAAAAAGGAAATCGAAGAATAACTTAACCTCAATAACTCAATCAATGAATTCCTGATCTTTATATTACCAAGTTTCGTTGTAGATACATTTCCAAACTCAAACGCTAAAGTCAAAATAGTGTTCAGTGCAAGGAGTACTTTGATAAATTAAATATGGAATAGAATATCGATAAATACTGTAAATTATTAAATACATAATAAATATGGACTAAAGATTAAAATGTCTGTTCTATTAATTATAAAATTCCATCAAATGTTTCTGTGAAAATTAATTCTCTTTAAACATATTAAAAAAACAGTGAAGTTGAGAAAGACCATGAACAGGTATAAGAAAAGCTTTTACGTATTTTGTTTTTGATGTGTAAACATCTGTACGCGCAGGGTGGTAAATTTCTATTTCACAATACAATCACAAAAAACACAGCGTAACATGTAAGACGTAAGACAAAATCGGTGTGACTTATGATTGTATTGCTGAAAAAATTATGATATGTAATTACATTTTGTCGCTGTTTTGTGAATTAGATTTCCTCACTTTTTATAATCATTTATAACTAATTTCCTCAATAATTTAAATGTAATCTGAACGTTATAATTTATTCCATATAAATAACACAATTATCGCTGAATTTAATATTAATGCTAATCAAACATAAATACAAATAAAAAATAAATGAATGACAGTAAAAAGGAAGTGCTGAGAGATAAAATAAAGGCATGATTTCATTAGGAAGTGTTTGGAGATAAAATTAGGGAGCGAATTACATTATAAAATCGTTTGAAAAATAAAAAATTAATAATAAAAAATTTTATATTTTTGATCTTTTTGTAAACTATTAATGCTCGTCTAAAACCCTCATACAGGGCTAAGCCCCTGATAAAACCATTTTGTCCAATTATGTCAATAAGTTTTTTCATATAGTACTAGGGAAAAAAATTCATATTTTTTTAAATCGATATTTCTCAAAAACGTAACGAGCGATTTTCATATTTTTGATCTTTTTGTAAACTTTGTAAGATTTAAATGTCCGTATGAAGGGAATTTTATTTTAAAAACAATAACTTCATTTATTAAGGCTAAAAACGATGTGTTACGATTAAATTTAATTGGGTTTGACAGTCAAAATCCTTTTTATGTCCATGAAAACCTAACACCTGAAAATTATCGAATTTTTCTACTAGCTCATCGTTTAAAAAAACAGAAAAATTTTAATCTATTTTTATATTTTATTTAATAAACCAAATTATTTTTACGTTTTCTTAATTGTTTATGAAAAAATTTTAATTTATTCTCTTTGTGGCAAAACTAAACAAAATATCTTTGCTTGCATTGTTATTAAAATTTTAATTTATTAATTTATAATATGTTTCGAACTCTTTCTAAAAGAACCTTGGGCCTTAAAGTTTGCCATGTTGATGCGTAGTGTTTAAATAATAAGATGGACAAATTTCGATACATCTTTGAAGAATCTGACGTCGATATTATATGTGTTTCAGAATCCTGGTTTCATGTTGACATTTGCGATAGTTTTTATCAATTAAATGGCTATCGTCTATTTCGGTCGGATAGAAATACGAATGCAGGTGGCGTTGCAATTTATGAAAACTGTCAATTAGATGTAAATTTAAATGCAACAAGTAAGAAAATTATAGTCGGTCTAGACCGACTATAGATACCCTATACCATGCGTTTAGAGACCCTACCCCATAAGCCCAACTAACTGGACATAGAAAATAAGCTAAACCAAATTTGAGTGGGATTTTTATAAATTTTTTTGTCTGCAGATATGAAAAAGTTCATATCGGATGCTATATCTATATGGGGACTAGGCCCAAAAATGGACCGATTCTGACCATGTTTGGTCAGGTCTCTTGTATTTTGCAAAAATATATACAAACAAAATTTTAGAAGAATCAGTGCAATATTTTTGTTTTTTGATAGATTTAAGTGAAGATCGGGAAGCAGCTCTATATGGGGCCTATGACTAAGAGTTGTCCCATAGGGATCATTTTTAGACTACTGATTAATGGATGTAATAAACACACACAAACCCAATTTGACTAAGATTTATATGATAATTTGGATCTTATGGCAATTTAAGTCGATTTCATAGGGGTCATTTGTATGGGGGCTAGGTCTGAACATGGACCGATTCTCACCAATTTCAATAGCGTTCATTCCATGGCCGATAAAAGCTTATATACCAAATTTCGTCAAAATATATTAATATTTGCGACCTGCAGTTTGATTACAAGCTTTACATGGACACACAGACGGACGGACGGACGGACATCGTTAAATCGAATCAGATAGTGATTCTGATTCGATGGGTATAATTAAAGATGGGTCTAGGTCAAATATTTTTGGTAGCTACAAACAGCAACACAAAGTCATTATACCCAAACCACATAGTGGTATAGGGTATAAAAATCCTGTGCAAGATGAAAAAAAATCAGAGTGTTGTCTCGGAAACTACCAAAGTGGAATATCTATTTATTGAAATTGTTAACAGTAACCAAAGGCTTTTGCTAGGTACTGTGTATAAACCTAATAGAAATATTAATATTTTTCCGCTTTTTGACAAGCTAACAACTCTTTCTCTTGGTTACACTGATGTTATCATAACCGAAGACGTACTAGTAGACAAAAGTCTAATAGAAGAAATTAGTGTCATTGGATTAACTCTAATCAACAGTTTAACACCAACACACTTTACATCTACCTCATCTATGGATCTATGCTTTACGGATAATCCTTCTAAACTACTGCTATATGACCAGCTATCTGCAATAATGTTTTGAAAACAGGATCTAATTTTTTTATCATACGACTTTAAATGTCCGGTCCAAGACCAAACGACAACTTTTAGAGATTTTAAAAATATTGATTTTCTATCAATGGAAACTGAACTTGCTACAATGAATCTGAACCAAATTTTTTATATGCCTTACGTTGGTGATCAAACAAATTTTTTGCAAATATAATAATAATATTCAAAGCTTATACAATAAATTTGTCTTGGTGAAAACAAAGAAACTTAAGAGTGAAAAACCATGATTCTCACCAGAAATAAAGTTCTTAATTGATAAGAGAAATTTAGCATATGAGCGTTGGAAAAGATTTGAAACAACCGAACTTCATACTATTTTCAAATCCTGTAGATCTCAAGTGAATTTAAAGATACGAACTGCTAAGACACAATACTTCGATGACAAGTTTAAGACAGCTATCTGTTCTAAGAAAAAATGGAGAGAAATACGTAACATGGGTCTCAATAATAATGCTATAGCAACTGACAACACAATTAATGTAAATGAGTTAAATTCTCATTTTGCCAATATACCAATGCCAGATATTGATGAAAACTTCTACAACTCTTCAAGTACAACAAATAATAATGTCCGAAACAATCTACAGACGATGTGCTTCGAATTCAAAAATATTACCCATATAGATGTCTTAAAATCTGTTTTAAGTATTAAATCGAGCTCTGCTGGATATGAAAGTCCACCCTAAATTTATAACATTAATCCTAAGTTACATACTGCCGCACATAACACACCTTTTTAATACAATAGTAACCACATCAACTTTTCCGTCAATGTGGAAACATGCGAAAATAATTCCAGTTCCTAAACAAGATAAGAGCTATAGGCCTATAGCAATATTGCCATTCTTATCGAAGGTCTTCGAACGCTTAATTCATGCACAGATAAGCCAACATCTTTATGAAAACAAACTTCTAACTGATAGGCAATCCGGATTTAGGCCAAAGCACAGTTGTATCTCTGCTCTTGTTGATGTCTCAGAGGAGATAAGAACTAAATTAGATAACAAGATGATGTCATTTTTGGTTCTTCGGGATCACTCTACAGCTTTCGACACAGTCGAGTACTCAACACTTTGCTTTAAGCTTAAAAATATGTGGAATTTGTCACCTACCGCTACAAAGCTTATTGGCACATATCTTGATGGTAGAAGTCAATCTGTTTACAATTGCATTGAGATATCAAACACTTTACTAATTAAGCGTGGTGTACCTCAAGGTTCAATACTTGGTCCACTTTTGTATTCCCTATACTCCAAAGACTTACCTTCACAACTAGAAAATTGTAAAATACAAATGTATGCAGATAATGTGCAGCTTTACATCAGTTGTATGCAGTCGGATGCCATAAACTGCATAAGAAAAATTAATGAAGACCTCCAAAAAGTATCTAGATGGGCATCAGCCAATGGGCTTTGTTTAAACGCGAAAAAGTCAAAAGCAATGATTATTGGAAACTCTAACATTCTACCTACCACTCTGCCACCACTACTTTTAGATAACTCAACTATTGAGGTTACTGAAACTGCCAAGAACCTCGGGATAATTTTTAACAAAAAACATAACTGGTCTGATCATGTAAATGCTACCTGTGGTAAAACGCATGGTATGCTGAGAACTCTGTGGATGACTCAATATTTTACACCATTAAATATTCGCATGCTCCTTGCCCAAACCTATATACTGCCGACACTTCTATATGGATCTGAGCTATTTGCCAGTTGTGATTCAATAAGCAAACAAAAGCTAAAAGTAACTTATAACAATGTTGCCAGATACATATTTGGACGTAGAAGATTTGATGTTTCAATGTTTCATTCGAAAATCTGCTAAAATGCCGAACTCTAATATTTCTGCACAAAATAGTTAACACAAAGCAACCAGATTATCTTTACAAGAGGCTACAATTTTCCCGATCTAATAGAGGGAAATAAACTCAATTCGGTATCAAAAACAAATATCTGAAAGACATTTTTTTGTGGAAACTATAACACTTTGGAACCAACTACCTCATAATATACAAACCATTAGCAATACAAAGCTCTTTAAAACAGCAATATTTCGCCACTTTGATTAACTTAATTTTTTGTGTTGCACTTAAATTTTTTTTCTTTCTCATTTTTAAAAAAAAAAAATTTTTTTTTTCATTTATTTAAAATAAATATTTATGTGTAACTACCTATCAATTTTGAACAAAATTATTTTTTTTAAAAAACTTAAATTATTAACATTATTCTTTAATATGTCGTATAATATTATGCTTTTTTATTTTATGTTAAATTAAATAACACCTTCTGTCTTAACTTTATCTCCCCAGTACTGTAATATTAATAAGATCTATTTCTTGTTGTACTGCATTCTTCAAATAAGTAATTAATTAAATTAAAATTAAACTATTAGTGCTCGTCTATAAACCCCCATATAGGGCTGAGCACCTGATCGAACCGTGTTGTCCAATTATATCATTTAGTTTTTCCAAAAAAATCATACGTTTTTTTTAGCGATATTTCCTACTTCGATCTTTTTGTAAAATTCAATTTATTTTTATTTTTTTTATAATTTACTAGTCTTAATATATTTACTAATGCCATTATATAGCAAAACCCCTCAACTTATTTGTAAAACGTATTTAATTTTCGTAGTTATCTTCATAAAAACATATAAACATGTTAGTTAATGCATAACATTTTGTAGATCGTATTTAACTTTCGTAGTTATCTTCACAAAAATTCTGTTAATTTAACAGTCTATTTAACATTTTTGAAAAACGTAGTTATCTTTCGTCGCTAACTTCACTCCCTTCATAAAATATATGTTTCGATTTAAATTTTTTAAATTTTAATTAAAAAGTTTTTGAACTAATTTATTTTTGGATCTTTTTCCATTACATCGATCAACATGAGAAATTCTGAGTTCATTTTCTTATAAAAAAAGTTAAAAATTAATAGTTGGTTTGGTCAGAGGGTCATTTAATTTGTCATCACAGGAGTCATTTGTATGAGGGTTAGGTCTAAACAGGGACCGACCATGTCACCAATATTAATGGTATTCGTCCTTGAATCAAATTTCATCCAAATGAGTTTACAATTGCGTTCTGTATCTTGGAAGCATTTTTACTCTGCTCATTTTTTGTAAAAAAAACTACCTTTTATATTTGTAATAAAAGAAAACTATTTAGTGTTTGTAGTCAATTTTGTTACGTTCTTTTAGAATTTACATATTTAAAAATATAAAAATATTGTAAAAAAACTTACTTATCCATCTCGAATATTATATATTTTTAACAAGTATGTTAATGTTTTCTTTTTATGTATTTAAATTTCGTCATTTCACAAGTTGCAAAAAATATACATAACTGTTGTTGTATATATGTTGTTGTTGTTGTATCATATTACACTTTGAGAAATTAAAACATATCAATACAATTAAATTTAAAATTGTAGTCAAAAATAATAAATAAAAATAAAAAAAAAGATGCGAAAAGCCACTTCTTGTTAATAAAAGATGCTAAGTTAGCATCTAGCATCTTTTCATAAATTTTGGATGCTAAACGACAAAAAAAAGTTACTAAATATAGCAGCTAAAATCAGAGCTCCGAAATCTTCACTCGAATTTGAGTAGAGAGTGAAACTCGCTCGAATTCGCTCGCGATTACTCCTGCGAGTGAAAAAAAAAAACTCGAGTATACTCTATTTTTCTATGTCACTCGAAGAAGATCGCATATGCTTTGCTCGATTTTGAGTGCGAGTAAAATACGCTCAAAATCGAGCAGATTATACTCTTGCCGAGTACTCTAGTCTTTATTTTTTTCATAATTTTATTTTATAAAATATATTTATGATCATGTATACATTTTCTAATACTAGAAAAGATAATACTTTATGCAATGTAAGAGAAATTTGGAAAAAAATTGAAGACAGCTCTAGATGGAGTAGCTACTTTCGAACAAAGCGACTTGTTCATATTCAGCATCCTTCTGCCTATTACTTCAACTCATGCTTAATCAACTACTTAACTCAACATTAGAAAGAAAAGAACATGAGAAATGTTTTTTCTTTCTTTTCATGCGAGAGTTAGAACGAACAAGCAGAGTTTTTTCCAATTTATAGCTTTCTCTACATTAACATCGCTTTGATCAATTACAAATCTCGTAATGTGAAAAAAGCTCTTTTGTTTTGCCAACCGTCCCATAGATGGGAACTGTAATGGCATGTGAAATCTTAACTGATTTATCACAATTGCATTGGAACGTATGTTTTGTATGTTAGTTTTTTATTTATTGTCGATCTTGGGTTGTAATAATAATTAGTTATTTATAGATCGATTCGAGATCAAGTATACATTTTCTAATACTAGAAAAGATAATACTCATATTCAGTATGAAAAGAAAGAAAAAACATTTCTCATGTTCTTTTCTTTCTAATGTTGAGTTAAATAGTTGATTAAGCATGAGTTGAAGCAATAGGCAGAAGGATGCTGAATATGAACAAGTCGCTTTGTTCGAAAGTAGCTACTCCATCTAGCGCTGTCTTCAATTTTTTCCAAATTTCTCTTACATTGCATAAAGTATTATCTTTTCTAGTATTAGAAAATGTATACGTGATCTCGAATCGAACTATAAATAACTAATTATTATTACAACCCAAGATCGACAATACATAAAAAACTAACAAATATATTTATGTATATGTATGAATGAATGAATTAATGAATTTATGTAATTATGTATGTTTGTATGTAGTTCTTTGAAGTTAATAACACAGCTACATAGCACTCGCTAAGAATTTTGCAATCATAATTAATGACAGTGGGTATTGTATCCTTTTAGGTTTTTTAATATTTTATATTTTTCAATATTTTATATTTTTAAGTAGTTCATTATTTAATTTAAAGCCAAAGAATAAAATGCTTTAAACTGCAAAATGTTCATTCATTACAAGAAATACCTTCAATTTATATTTTTCCACTCGATTTCACTCTTAAGAGTAAACTCTCACTCTATATCGAAGATTTTTACTCCCACTCTTAATTTTTAAAAAGGAGTACTCGCGAGTACTCCCACATAAAATAAACGAGTGGAGAGTAAACTTTTTGTAACACTCGTACTCTTCGAGTACTCTTCTTCGCGATTATTTTTCACTCGCGAGTAAAATCGAGTAAATCTGAGCTCTGCCTAAAATGCTAAAATGGCAACACTGGTCTACAGCCAAAAATCCGCACCAAACACGTTGTGAATGCATTTGTTTTTCAACAAACACATGCGGATTCTCTGATCCACAAGGCGGCAACTTTGACGGTTAACGAAGCCATCAAGGACAAAATGTTGCCGCCAAACTTTCATTATTTTTTAAATATTTTTCTATCATTTAATGCTCCATTTTTACTAACCCTAAAATGTCAACTATCAAATTGTCTTTTTTATTTGTTGCTAAAATTTTACTGCGCAAATGGCGAGAAATTTAAATCTATCTATATATATAAAAGTGAAGGTCTGTGTGTTTAAAGTTTGGTTCGATCTTCGCCAAGTGCCACTATGAGAAAGTAACATGGGCTTTAAATTTGTTTGATAAGTCAAATGGGCGTGGCACCTTCCATACAAAGTGAGATTTTAATATCAAATATCTGGAGTACTCTGACTGCAAAAGTCCTCAAACTTTATGTGAGTATATAAGTTATCAGCCAGTGGACGTGGTGCTCCCCACACAAAGCAAATATTTAATACCATATTTCTCAAGTGTGATAAAACATATGTATCCTCAAATTTTGGTCAGTCGTAGCGAAGCAAGACAGGACATACTATATAACATAAAATAGGTCAGCTATAAAGACTTAACTTAATTAATACATGTTTTCTAAGAAAATAATTTTATTTTTTTGTTTACTTATTCATTAATGGAATTAACATAAGAAAAATTTATAAGGGAAATATATATATATCCATACAAGTATGTTATAGAAAAGAATCTAAATAAAGCACTTAAAAATATGTTTAATGTTTTGCATCCACTACTAATGGAATTTATTTTTTTTTTTTTTTTTTTGAAAATAGGAACAAAAAAGTTTCTTACAAAAGTTTTAAAATTTTTATGATATAAAATCTCAATACAAATTTTCAACGAAACGTAGTAACAAGTGGAAAAATGTTAAGAGAACAGGATTTACTGAATGAACAAATTTACAGACCATACTTTTCTCTAATACACATAAACGAATGCTTCAAATAACAAAAGGAACTTTTTCTAAATTCCATGGTATTGCAAAAACTTTTAGCATTTACGTGGTGCGATTTAAAATTCGTAATTTTAAACACATTCGTTTTTAAATCCTATGCCACCATATGGTGAGGGTATAATGAGTTTGTCCTGATGTTTGTAACTACCAAAACTATTTGACCTAGACCCATCTTTTATTATAGCTAGAGACTCTGAATCACTTTCTGAATCGTCTGATCTGCCTGTCCGTCTGGCTATCCATAATAAACTTGTAATCAAACTACTGGTAGCTGATATATATATATATATGATGAGATTTGATATATACATAAGCTTCTATGGACTATGAGATTGGTGAAATTTGATGCATGTTCAGACCTAGAAGCCGTACAAATAACCCCTATCAGAGCGACTAAAATGGACGTAAGATCCACATTGTCATAAACATATACATACATATAACGACAAAATTTTTTGTATCTATGTCTATTATTCCCATTAATCAGTAATCAAAAAAATAAATCTTGTAGGGCCATTTTTAGTCATAGTCCCCATATAAAGCCGATTCCGATCTTAAGTAAAATTTGGGAAAAATTAAAATATTGCATAGATTTTTTTCATATTTGGTTTATATATGTTTTTCAGAGAAAAAAAAGTGACTTTACTAAATATGGTCATGATTGGTCCATTTTGATGTGTAAACATCTAAACGAGCAGGGGGGTAAATTTCTATTTCACATTACAATCAAAAAAACAGCGTAACATGTGAGCCGCATGACAAAATCGGTGTGACTTATGATTGTATTGGTGAAAAAATTATGATACTCGTATGTAACAACCTGTTTGAAAATGAAAAATGAAAAATGAAAAATGAAAAATGAAAAATTAAAAATTAAAATTAAAAATTAAAAATTAAAAATTAAAAACTAAAAATTAAAAATTAAAAATTAAAAACTAAAAATTAAAAATTAAAAATTAAAATTTAAAAATTAAAAATTAAAAATTAAAAATTAAAAATTAAAAATTAAAAATTAAAAAAACAGCGTAACATGTGAGCCGCATGACAAAATCGGTGTGACTTATGATTGTATTGGTGAAAAAATTATGATACTCGTATGTAACAACCTGTTTGAAAATGAAAAATGAAAAATGAAAAATGAAAAATGAAAAATTAAAAATTAAAATTAAAAATTAAAAATTAAAAATTAAAAATTAAAAACTAAAAATTAAAAATTAAAAATTAAAAATTAAAAACTAAAAATTAAAAATTAAAAATTAAAATTTAAAAATTAAAAATTAAAAATTAAAAATTAAAAATTAAAAATTAAAAATTAAAAATTAAAAATTAAAAATTAAAAATTAAAAATTAAAAATTAAAAATTAAAAATTAAAAATTAAAAATTAAATATTAAAAATTAAAAATTAAAAATTAAAAATTAAAAATTAAAAATTAAAAATTAAAAATTAAAAATTAAAAATTAAAAATTAAAAATTAAAAATTAAAAATTAAAAATTAAAAATTAAAAATTAAAAATTAAAAATTAAAAATTAAAAATTAAAAATTAAAAATTAAAAATTAAAAATTAAAAATTAAAAATTAAAAATTAAAAATTAAAAATTAAAAATTAAAAAACAAAAAAAAAATTAAAAATTAAAAATTAAAAATTAAAAATTAAAAATTAAAAATTAAAAATTAAAAATTAAAAATTAAAAATAAAAAATTAAAAATTAAAAATTAAAAATTAAAAATTAAAAATTAAAAATTAAAAATTAAAAATTAAAAATTAAAAATTAAAAATTAAAAATTAAAAATTAAAAGTTAAAAATTAAAAATTAAAAATTAAAAATTAAAAATTAAAAATTAAAAATTAAAAATTAAAAATTAAAAATTAAAAATTAAACATTAAAAATTAAAAATTAAAAATTAAAAATTAAAAATTAAAAATTAAAAATTAAAAATTAAAAATTAAAAATTAAAAATTAAAAATTAAAAATTAAAAATTAAAAATTAAAAATTAAAAATTAAAAATTAAAAATTAAAAATTAAAAATTAAAAATTAAAAATTAAAAATTAAAAATTAAAAATTAAAAATTAAAAATTAAAAATTAAAAATTAAAAATTAAAAATTAAAAATTAAAAATTAAAAATTAAAAATTAAAAATTAAAAATTAAAAATTAAAAATTAAAAATTAAAAATTAAAAATTAAAAATTAAAAATTAAAAATTAAAAATTAAAAATTAAAAATTAAAAATTAAAAATTAAAAATTAAAAATTAAAAATTAAAAATTAAAAATTAAAAATTAAAAATTAAAAATTAAAAATTAAAAATTAAAAATTAAAAATTAAAAATTAAAAATTAAAAATTAAAAATTAAAAATTAAAAATCAAAATTTAAAAATTCAAAATTCAAAATTCAAAATTCAAAATTCAAAATTCAAAATTCATAATTCAAAATTCAAAATTCAAAATTCAAAATTAAAAATTAAAAATTAATAATTAAAAATTAAAAATTAAAAATTAAAAATTAAAAATTAAAAATTAAAAATTAGAAATTAAAAATTAAAAATTAAAAATTAAAAATTAAAAATTAAAAATTTAAAATTAAAAATTAAAAATTAAAAATTAAAAATTAAAAATTAAAAATTAAAAATTAAAAATTAAAAATTAAAAATTAAAAATTAAAAATTAAAAATTAAAAATTAAAAATTAAAAATTAAAAATTAAAAATTAAAAATTAAAAATTAAAAATTAAAAATTAAAAATTAAAAATTAAAAATTAAAAATTAAAAATTAAAAATTAAAAATTAAAAATTAAAAATTAAAAATTAAAAATAAAAAATTAAAAATTAAAAATTAAAAATTAAAAATTAAAAATTAAAAATTAAAAATTAAAAATTAAAAATTAGAAATTAAAAATTAAAAATTAAAAATTAAAAATTAAAAATTAAAAATTAAAAATTAAAAATTAAAAATTAAAAATTAAAAATTAAAAATTAAAAATGAAAAATGAAAAATAAAAAATGAAAAGTGAAAAATGAAAACCGAAAAATGAAAAATAAAAAATGAAAACTGAAAAAAAAAATAATAAAAATAGAAAATAAAAAATGAAAAATTAAAAAGAAATGAAAAATTAAAAATGAAAACTAAGTTATGAGAAATGACAAATAAAAAAAATGAAAAATAAAAAATGAAAAATAAAAAATGAATAATGAAAAATGAAAAATAAAAAATAACAAAAATTAAAAATGAAAAATTTTAAAATTTAAAATAAAAAGTGAAAAAAGAAAAATAAAAATGCAAAATAAAAAATGAAAAGTAAGAAATATAAAATGAAAAATAAGAAATGAATCAAGAAAAATAAAAATGAAAAATAAAAAATCAAAAATGCAAAATGAAAAACGAAAAATATAAAATAAAAAACGAAGAATTAAAAATTAACTGGTTGAAATAATAAATAATAATAAATATTTTTATATTAGTAGAGCCCCTGCAGTTGATTGCTATAAGTGCTACGCTAGATGACACTTTCAGTTTCATTTTAAAAAAGTGCCAATGTTTACACATCTCCCCTGTGATTGGACTAGCATGATTTTTTTAACTAGTCGCCAAATAAGTAACCTTTTTTATATCTGCATGCCACAAATAAACAATAATAGCCCCAAAAAAATTTTATTTTTGCTAATTTTCTATAACCAATTATTGCGTCCGCAAAGTTAGGTCCAAGACCCATTCTCGAAACATATGGTATCGTGTATTGTATAGTCGGTCTAGACTGACTATAATTTTCATAAAACCATGTATCTTCTTAAAAACACCCACTAACAAATGCGTTACTGAGCATACATACGCGCATACGAATATACCGAGTATTAATATTTAAACCTACACTTCTCTGCAGCATATGGCACGAGCGTATTATAAAATGCTCGCCTACTACATAACTACAACAAAACAAAAATCCTCTTGCGATTGTTAGTGGTAACAGTCATAAGACTACATAAATAAATCTGTGCAAGTCTGTACATTGTAAGATGTGAAATTTCACGAATTATTATTTGAATAAGTTCTTGAAATAAAATATGATATACTTATGGTGGAGACGATTGTTCAAACAGCGTTAAAAGCTTGTACGTTTCAAAATATTCCTTTTATATTAATTTAAATTTCAATAATAAACCATTATATTCAATAATTTCAATTTACAACATGAGTGTCAGTATCAAGTCTTTCGGCAGAAAAAAAACAGATAGCAACACACTTTCTGTTTGCAAAATTGCCAATAATAATATAAACATTAATAAGTTAAAAGAACAAAGAATTTCAATATTGATTGATTGGATAAATTTGATATGCGTACATAACGTTCCAGTATATAATATTACATATTATTTGTAATGTTAAATTTATATAAGTATGTATGTATATTGCAAACTAATGAAAAATAACAATAACAAAATTAATATACAAATAAATTGTTGATATTCTGCCTATACACAAAAATAAATTATGACAAATCAATTGTCAATTGTCATAATAACTACTATTTTGGTTAACACAATTAATTTTTTTAATTGAGAAGTCACCAACAACCGTTTTTGTTAATACAAAAAATATTTTTGCTACTTAAAATTGTTAACATTTAACATCTTTGATGTGCAAACATCTAAACTTGCAGGGGGGTAAATTTCTATTTCACAATACAATCACAAAAACAGCGTAACATGTAAGACGTAATACAAAATCGGTGTGACTTATGATTGTATTGGGGAAAAAATTATGATATGTAATAACCTGTTTGAAACAGAAAAATGAAAAAAAAACAAAAAGGAAAAATAAAAAATTAAAAGTGAAAAATAAAAAATGAAAAATGAAAAATAAAAAATTAAAAAAAAAAAATTAAAAATAAAAATTAAAACTGTAAAATAAAAAATGAAAATAAAAAATTAAAAATTAAAAATAAAAAATGAAATATAAAAAATAAAAAATTTAAAATGAAAAATAAAAAATAAAATATGAAAAATAAAAAATGAAAAATTAAAAATGGAAAATAAAAAATGAAAAATGAAAAATAAAAAATGAAAAATAAAAAAGTAAAAATAAAAAAGTAAAAATGAAAAATAAAAAATGAAAAATAAAAAATGAAAAATAAAAAATGAAAAATAAAAATTTAAAAATAAAAAATTAAAAATAAAAAATGAAAAATAAAAATTTAAAAATGAAAAATAAAAAATGAAAAACGAAAAATTAAAAAAGGAAAAATTAAAAATTAACCAGTTCAAATAATAAATAATAAATAGTTTTATATTAGTTGAGCTCCTGCAGTTGATTGATATAAGTGATACATAGATGACGCTTTCTTTTTGATTTTAAAAAAGTGACATAAAAAAATCTTTAATTGCTAGATGTTTACACATCTCCCCTGTGATCAAAATCACTTTCTAAGTCGATTTAGCGATACCGCTCGTCCGTCCGTCTGTCCGTCTGTCCATGTAAACCTTGTTATCAAACTGCAGGTCGCAAATATGAATATATTTTGATGAAATTTAGTATATAAGCTTTTATCGGCCATAGGATGAACACAATGGGTGAGAATCGGTCCATGTTCAGACCTAGCCCCCATACAATGACCCCTATGGAATCGACATAAATTGCCATAAGATCCAAATTGTTATATAGATCCTACTCAAATTGGGTTTGTATGCGTTTATTACATACATTAATGAGTAGTCCAAAACTGATCCCTATGGGACAGCTCTTAGTCATAGGCCCCATATAGAGCTGCTTCCCGATCTTCACTTAAATCTATCAAAAAACAAAAATTGTACTGATTCTTCTCAAATTTTGTTTGTATATATTTTTGCAAAATTCAAGAGACCTTACCAAACATGGCCAGGATCGGTCCATTTTTGGACCCAGTCCCCATATAGATATAGCATCCGATATGAACTTTTTCATATCTGCAGCCAAAAAAATTAATAAAAATCCCACTCAAATTTTGTTTATGCTTATTTTCTGTGTCCAGTTAGTTGGGCCTAAGAGATAGGGTCTCTTAACGCATGGTATAGGGTATCGTATAGTCGGTCTAGACCGACTATAATTTTCTAACTTGTTTTTTATTGAATAATACACAGAAAAAAATTACAAAAGTTATTTCTTTTCTGAAAAAAATTTTGAATATTTTTGCACTTTTTCCGAAAAGGGTATTTTTATATATATTGTGAATTAAGAACAACCTTATCTCATACACCAATAGAAAGGTCTCAAAGTGCTGTTTTCATAAAATGCAAATAAAAATATGTTAATTATTATCCTCTTTGAATTCATGGGGTGAAAATATTCAAAAAAGGGAAACGATGGGGAAATATTCTCACACTACGACCTGAAAGAAATCAATGGCTGCAATTTTTTACGATTTACGAGACCTTTTGATTGATGTATAAGACAGGGTTGCTCTTAATTCAGAATATATAAAAAAATACGCAAAGAAAACGGCATAAGGTACCTATCTAACATATGGTTTCGATATGGGCACTTTCGCAATCTAACTAATTTATAATGTGCCTACAAAGTCGATACAAAATATATTCGTCATTGTTCGCACATACATGCGTATTCTGTATATTTTCATTATAAATTCTACCAAATACTCGTACATTATAAGCTTTATTGTTAATGAATTGCACAAAATGCGACAAAGCTTTATTTGTCTTTTGTTTATCATTTATTATCATTATAATGAATTTACATAAAATTGTAATCAATTTAACTGTATATGAAAAATAATAAGGGTTTATTTTAATGATAACAGTAATTAAACTTTAATAAATTATTTTTTAATTCGATTATGTTTATTAACTATAAAATCACAATTAACGTCATATATTTCAACTACTTGTTAATAGAACAACAAATTGTATTTAAAAAAAATTCTATGAAACATCATGCGCGAATTTAGTGGTTTAAAAATACTTTCCTATTTTAGTGTTTCCATAAACAGCACAGCGCACAGTGGGCGGAACGCTTAATATAGCGGGATTTGATTAATATCTCGGCTGTTTCTTATCCGATCGTCACCATACTTTCAGGATTAATTTTCTATATCGGACAAATCGGGCTACTATAATCTGATTTTCAATATTTCGTTATTTTAAAACATTAAAATACTTTTTTTATGTTATTATTTATAATATTATTAGGCTAGGCGATTTCTTGTGACCGATGTTTTGTTCTACCGTTTTATCCGATTTTGATCAAACGTATATTATTTGAAAGGTATTTCTTTTTAGCCATTTTGCAGATTTACAGATTTTTAAATTTTTTCCTTTGTTTTGAGTAAATTGCATTTAAAGTTGCTACTAACACATACATAAAATTATACATATGCTATATGTGTTTTATTAAATTTGTTAATGTGTTTGTTAATGACTATGTTATCTTCATTCACAATAATAATAAACCATAATTGTGTTGGTTTGTGAATTGGCTAAGTTGAAAAATAAAGCTGCCTAGAAATTGCACTCGAATTTCGAGCGCTGGAATCTGCTAGTAGTAAATAATAATAATAAAAACTGTTAAAAGAAATTATTCAGAATCTGAGCTATCAATTCGTGAACCTGAACACTGATGATATAAAGTGATCTGAGGAAAACAGTGCATCAGCTAGTCCTCAATTGTGTGCAGTCGCGAAGTTTTACGTGTGTGATGCAAGTGGAAATTTTGGACGTCTTTATTTTTAGCCTCCAGTTCTTCTTCCGACATCTTGGGAATTGGTAGCGAAGCATTATTTATAATTTCTGCAGCATATAAAATTATGGATATTCATTTAAAAATATTTGAGTTGTTTCCTTATTGCTGAATACCATCTGAATTAGCATAGTATCCGCAAGCCATAGCACGCAAAATTATGCTAAATCTTATAATAATATCTTCACTAACGCCTGTTAGTGAATCTTCCAGCTGTATTGCCACAACCAGCCTTTGGTTTATCCACTATTAATGTAATTTTCGGTCTTAGCTCGGCTTGTATGTCCGCTTTCGTTTTTTCAGTGATAACTTCATCGGAACGACGAATTTGCCACTTTTTAATGGGAAGCCTGTATGAAATATGAATGACATACTCAAAACAATGAATGCACGCATGGTGAGTGGATTAATCAAACTGGAAGAAATTTTCATTTGCTAGACTTTGGATCACATTTAAATCGTTTATCATTTTCGGCGTGGCTTTCCACACTTTTATTATGATTTTTCCAGAATAGTACTAAATACTTTACCATCTATCATTGTCATGTAGAATTTATGGTGAACGTGGAATGCTCTCAGACTTGTTGGTATAGTTTTCGATATTTGAGTTTCAACACTCTCAACCTCGATATTGACTACGTTGTTCTGCAGAAGCGTGTTGAATAAGTCGCGAATTTTTCCAAATTATGTTGGATCCGAAAATCTCCTATTGCAATCTTTCCATTTTTCCACTAAATTCACAATAAAAATTCTTAATTTTCAACCCATTTCACGGAACTGTTCTTCGCTGTTATAATTTTTATCAATTATGTTGGATCCGAAAATCTCCTATTGCAATCTTTCCATTTTTCCACTAAATTCACAATAAAAATTCTTAATTTTCAACCCATTTCACGGAACTGTTCTTCGCTGTTATAATTTTTATCAATTATGTAGTTTCTACTGCCAAAAATTTTTTAAAAGGTTAAAAAAGTTCTCGTTTTGAAACCGACGTCGTACATTCACAAGATCTAGTACAAACAAAATATATAAAATTTGGACCGGAGACTTTCGGACAACAAAAGATCTGCTTTACAAAAGTTTACTAAATTACATTCAACGGAGGACCCACCGAAGGCTATTTTCTACTGATATATGTTACGACAATATATGTGGTCACAAGCATTAATCATGGTTTCGAGAAAAATAACTTTTTCTATAAATGTAATGGGGCTTCATTACGACTTAGATCAGAATGGTTTTATACCCTATACCACTATATGGTCAGTAGGGCGGCCCTTAATAAAAAAGTGGTCAAACTCTCGGTCTCAACCCCTAGAAATATTCGAATAGCAAAAAAACTGAGAAATACGAAGTTGTGGGTCAATAAAAAAAATTTTGAGCGACCTCAACGCGACTGAAAATTTCAAGTGTGTTTATACGTGGAAAATATGACCTTTTTTCAGATTTTACGAAAAATATCGTTCTATAGTTTATTTTTTTCGACAAATTATATGAATCGATATCAAAACTAAAATATCTTTTCAAAAAGCCATATAACTTCAAAATCGAATAAAAACTCGCCACGAAATATCAAATCCCCAGACCACTTTTGTGCCAAAAAACTCTGGGTGATGAAATGTGATAAACATTTTTTAAACTTTAACAAATTGATTAAAGCAATCATTTTTTTTTTTTTTTTTGGTCTCTATACCTATAAGTACTCAGATATGAAGTATTGTTTTATTAACGCCTTGCTAAGCTATTGCGATATGAGACCAAAATGGAAATTTTTTTGATAAAATTTTGAAAACTCCTTTTTTAAGTTTTAAAAATTTTCTTAAACAAAATTTCAAAAAATGGATCTGGCACTTTAAAGTTTTCTTAAATATATCTTAGAGATTAACTACGTGAATTTTTAATTAAATTCCTCTGCCAGAATTTTTTTTACAAAGAATTTTTTTTCCCGGATTTCGAGAAAAATGAGTTTTTTGTGAAATATTCAGGAAATGTAGTCTTTCTAAATACTGTGTATCAAAAATTTATCAGTTTTCTACTTTTAAATGTTACATTCTAACATAATAGCCTAGGGATTCTGAAAAAAATAATATGACCGCATTAGCCCTTTTGGACTTGGGGTCGCATATGACCCCAAGCTAATGAAAGACAATTTATGCAAAAAATGCAAACAATTTGTAAGTGCTGTTGAATTTTTAGATGTGATGCTTAAAATATAATAACCAAATGTGCACGACTTCCATGCTAGAAGTTTGGAATAAATCGAGCAACATTAACCCATTCCTTACCGAGGCCAAATTTTGAATTTTGGCATATTTAAAAAAAATTATTGTTCTAGTAAACTAGATGAAACCCTTACTATGGGTTGGGAAATATAATTGTGCTATCGTTACAAGACAAGGTTGCTCAACAGCACTTACAAAATATTTGATAAAATATAACATTTAAAAGTAGAAAACTTATAATTTTTTATACAAAGTATTTAGAAAGGGTACATTTACTGAATATTTCACAAAAAACTCATTTTTCTCGAAATCCGCAAAAAACAAATCCTTGTAAAAAAAATTCTGGCACAGCAATTTACTTAAAAATTCACACCATTAATCTCTAACATATATTTAACAAAACTTTAAAGCGCAAAATCCACTTTTTGAAATTTTGTTTAACATAATTTTTTAAAACTTAAAAAAGAAGTTTTCAAAATTTTATCAAAAAAAATTTCCATTTTTGGTCTCATTTCGCAATAGGGTAGCAACGTGGTAATAAAACAATACTTCATATCTGAGTACCTACAGGTATATAGACTAAAACAAAATGTTGGCTTTAATTAATTTCTTAAAGTTGAAAAAAATGTCATCAAATTTCATGACCAAGTTTTTTTTGGCACAAAAGTGGTTTGGGGCATTTGATATTTCTTGGCGAGTTTTTATGCGATTTTGAAGCCCTGTAGCTTTTTAGAAAGACAGTTTAGTACTGATATCAATTCATATAACAACTAGTCGAAAAGTCAAGAACGAAATTTTCGTAAAATCTGAAAAAAACTCATATTTTCCCCATATAAACTCACTTGAAATTTTCAGTCGCGTTGATGCACCTCTAAATTTTTTTGATTGACCCAGAACTTTGTATTTCTCAGTTTTTGCTATTAGCATATTCCTAGGGGGTGGGACTTTAAATTCATACACTTTTTCCCTTCCATATAATGGAGGGCCACCTAGTGGTCAGGGTATAATGAGTTTGTGCTGATGTTTATAACTACCAAAAATATTTGACCTAGACCCATCTTTTCTTATACCGATTGACTCAGAATCACTTTCTAAGTCGATTTAGCGATGTCCGTCCGTCCGTCTGCGTGTCCATGTGAGCTTTGTAATCAAACTATAGGTCGTAAATGTAAACATATTGTGATGAAATTTTGTATGTAAGCTTCTGTCGGCCATAGCACAAACACTATTGAAATTGGTGAAAATCGATTAATGTTCAGACCTAGTCCCCATACAAATGACCCCTATGAGATCGAGTTAAGTTGCCATAAGATCCAAATTATCATACAAAATTTTTCCATCGTTATATTAGAATGGATTAAACATGGTCCCATCACTACACTCCAGAGTCCAATCAACAGTCAGCAGAGTGGACTAAACTCAATGATAACTGCCAAATTTATGGCACTAGTATTCTGGGATGCTCGTTTACCTCGGAAAGGCCAAACCGTCAACAGAGAGGAGAACATAGCGTTGTTGGAGCACTTAAACGGATAAATCAGGAGAAACTGTCCCATTCTAAAATCTCGATTTGCGTCGTTTTCGAAGTTGCGTCGTCCTTGAATTTTCGTGATTTCAGAGTTGCGTTGTTTTCGAAACTGCGTCGTTCTTGAATTTTCGTAATTTCAGAGTTGTGTCGCTAAAATTTTTATTTGCGTCGTAAAATTTTTTATTTGCTTTGCTTAAATTTTATATAAGGGGGGATTTCCCATTTAATTCTGTAGGAATGCAAGGAAATGTTTTACTTTAGTACAAATTAACAAAATATTTATGTATAGGAAAATTAATTTCGATTTGCGTCGTTTCGATTTGCGTCGTCTTTTTTGGGTCCCAATTAACGACGCAGATCGAGGTTTTAGTGTACATGCATTCAATATGCATAAATATAATATGAATGATAAAAAAAACATAATTCCATTTTGAACTATTAACAAAAAAAAAATAACTCCTACAATTGTTCCCCCAAACTCTGCATACACTTGCCTATATAAATTCTCTCAATGATATTACTTCGGTTGGCACCGGTAAATTTAAAGTTGATTTTTCTAGGAATTTTTTCACTTTAGTACTTCTGTAGGAAACGATAAATTGCAACTTACCATCACAAAGAAAAATTTTAATTCGCGAAAGTCCATAATAAATTTACACATTAAACAGCAGAGTGATTGCACGCTATAAATACTAATGACGTGTGGAGAGCAGTCAGAGAAGAGGGCGTTCTGCAAAATGAATGGTGCTTCAACGATAAGTTCAGAGTGTTTTAAAAATGTATTAAAAAATAATATGAGAAAAAAACACAAAATTTTTGGGTCAGATGGACGTTTAAGAGTCTGGAAGAAGCCAGTTGAAGTACTAAATCTTAAATAGATAATTAAAACTGTTAAAAATGGTGGTGATTTTCTAATGGTGTGGGGATGTATGAGCGCGTGCGGTGTTAGAAACATGCAAATTATAGAACAAACGATGGATCAATATGTGTATATTGATATATTAAAAAAAATCTAAAAGATAGCGTTGCGTTATTGAGTCTACCCTCTGACTGAATATTATTTTCAGAAGGACAATGACGCAAAACACGCCGCTCATAACGTGAACATGTCGCTGACCTACAATACACCGCATTTATTAGTAAAACCACCGCAGAGTCCTGAACGAGCTAGAAGACAAGATCAGGACTCATGAAATTCGGAATAAACCACAACTTAAAACAGCACTGCATATTGATAGCTTAAACACAGATAGGCTCGTCAGATCAATGCAGGACCAGTTGAAAGCGGTTATAACAATGAAAAGATACTCCACAAAAATAAAGGGTCCGCCATCTAACGTTTTTTTTTTTTTTTTTTTTTCAACTGGTAACACTTAGCTCATGTCTGATTTGACAGATAATTAGTTTTATCCTTCCGCTGAACGAATATGGTTGTGTATACGCTTGAACAACGCTGGGAAATATTGCGACATTACTTTGAAAATCAAAATTGCGTACGGATTTGGGAAGAAGAGAAGCACCGTCAGCTCCGTATGTTCGTTATCTTGTGAAAAAAGTGAAAGAAACTGGCATCCTCATCGATAAACCAAAGCGTGAAAAGCCAAAAACAGTGCGTACACCCGAGAATATTGCTGCTGTGGCAGAAAGTGTGAGTGAAGTGCCATCAACATCAATTCACCGTCGTTCTCAAGAATTGGACATTTCGGAGGCATCATTGAGACGAATTTTGTATAAAGACCTTGGTATGACGCCATACAAAGTCCAATTGGTTCAGGAGTTGAAGCCAACTGACCATCCAATGCGTTTTCGCTTCGCTAAGTGGGCCTGCGATCGACTTACAGAAGATGCCGAAGCTCATTTTGATCTTGGCGGGTATGTAAACAAGCAAAATTGTCGCATTTGGGGCACAGAAAACCCTCACTCATACATTGAAAAGCCGATACACCCAAAACGAGTCACTGTTTGGTGCGGATTTTGGTCAAGAGGCATAATTGGGCCATTTTTCTTCGAAAATGAGCAAGGAGTGGCCGTTACAGTCAATGGCGATCGTTATCGGGCCATGTTGAACGAATTTTTGTTCACAAAAATTGAAGAGGAGGATATTGGCAACTTTTGGTTTCAACAGGACGGCGCTACGTGCCACACAGCCGAAGCTACACTCGATGTTTTGCGCCCTGTTTTTTGAAGATCGCATTATCAGCCGCAGAGCTGATGTCGTTTGGCCACCTCGGAGCTGTGATTTGACACCGTTGTAATATTATTTGTGGGGTGCCCTCAAAGATAAGTGGTATGCCAACAAGCCAGAGACAATTGCCGCTTTAAAGGACAATATTCGTGAAGCCAATGGTGAAATACAGCTGCACACAATCGATATTGTGTTTAAAAATTGGACCGATCGTGTAAGCTACTGCATGGCCAGCCGAGGCAGCCATTTGAATGAAATTATTTTCCATTATTAACCGGAAGGATTGTACTTTCAATTGAAAAAAGAAATTTGAGATAATATTCAGTAGTTTTTTTTTATAGCATTTTCAAAAAAAAAAGTTATTTGGCGGACCCTTTACTTATTCGAAAAAAAATTTTGCTTGACAATTTTAACATATATGGGGCATTTCATGTCAAGTGACTCTACTTTTGAAACCGATGTCTTCCGATCGGGATGAAATTTGCACCAAGGTTAGTCCTATTAGATAGTAGTTTAGACACTCTCTGAGTTAGTGGAGGTTAAAATTTGACATTTTGGCCAAACAGATGTTTTTTCTCATCCATGTAACTTTTCATCTGTTGTTCTTGGCAAAATTTGTCCCAAATGGTTTAGGTAGCTATGTCTTCAATCTTTCGAAAAAAAAACAAATTTAAAAAAAAAAATTTTTTTTTTTGACTTTTTGCTGTCACAAATTTTTCGACTTTTTTTTCAAGAAAGCTGAGGTTTTTCCTTTAAGAACTTGTTGGTCGCTTTGGAATTGTAACTTTTCGTTGCTTTGGAATGCCAGCTGAGTGGCATATTCATCATACTGCTCATTGTATAGGAGCATGTGATGATATTGGAGCAAACCTCAAAAGAAATGCAGCGAAGTTAGCCTCCAGTGCTCTCATCAAGATCGCATCGTAGATGCGACTGCTTTATTCCATTGAGCAAAGAATTATTGCAAAAAAACTAAAATAGTTTTTAGTAGCAAAGAGGATCATGAGGAAACATTGAAAACACTGAAGAGCAGATTCGATGCTGCGATAACAATCGATGGCACCGCTCAATACCATGCTTCTATACCGCTTGTCAATGGAAGACCCAAGTTTTTTGCCTCCACTCACTGCGATTACTTTCCAAAGCCAAAGAAGGAACCAGCAGCGAAATCAACAGCTAAGCGTAGTAACGCCAAGAAAAGATTGAAAAAAAAACAGCAAGTAAAGGCGATAAATAAGCTGGATGAAAGACAGAATATTTAAAAATTTACATAATTTAAATACTTCATCAGCTACAATAAATTAAATTAAAAAATTGCTAAAAATTGAAAAGCCGTTGTCTTGAGTTACAAAACATTTTGTTTGATAAATATCCCACTCGCATCCCACTAAGGGACCAAAAAGCTCTAAGCTTTCGTTTGAGCAAAAAAAAAGACGTTTTAAAAAAAAATTAAAAAAAATTTAGGATTTTGGAAGAAGAAAGTCAAAAATAATTTTTTTTATTTTTTTAAATTTTTTTTCCGAAAGACTGAAGAAATAGCTACCTTAAGTATTTGGGACAAATTTTTCTAAGAACAATAGGTAAAAAGTTACATGGATGAGAAAAAAAAACACCTGTTTGGCCAAAGGTCAAATTTTGGCCCCCTCTAACTCAGAGAGTTCTTGACCGATCTTGTTGAAAAATTGTGTCTAAACTACTATCCAATAGGACTAACATTGGTGCAAATTTCATCCCGATCGGAAGACATCGGTTTCAAAAGTTGGTGCACTTGACATGAAACGCCCCATTATAAAAATTAAAATTTGTTTGTAGGTTTGTCGACTTCACATCAATAGGTGGCTAAACCATAGGACCGATCTTCTTGAAATTGTCAAAGTGCGTAAGTTTCTATCGGGAAAGTAAAATATGCTTACTTTTGTCAAATATTTGAAGTGGGCGTGGCACCTCCCATAGGTAAACAATTTTTAACATCATATATCTGGAGCTCTATGATAGCAAGAGTTCTGAATCTTTGTAGGAGTATATAAGTTAGTAATGTGAGTAATGTGTGTGAGGCTAAAAATGGGCGGGATCAAACCAGTGATGACGCCACCTCCCATACATGGTAAATTCACATCGTCATGTATCTAGAGTACTATAATGGCTAGAGTCCTTCAAACTTTCTGCACGACAGACTTAAAACTGGATGTTAGTTCACGGATGATGAGCGTGAGAAGTTATGTGCGTCTTGAAACTTTCTGCACATCAATTGGTTTTAATGTAAATAGTCGTACCAAAAATGGGCGGGATTGGGTTAGTGGGCGTGGCACTTCCCACCTCCCATTTTTCTAATAAATATTTTCTATGTTCTTCCACGAAGTAAGTATAATATCCATAGAAAATAAAACATAAAAAATGTTTTTTTTTTAATTTTTATTTCAATGTTCTTTACGCTAAAGAAATAAATTTTATTGTGAAAATAAATGGTTGATGTTTTTTTGTTTTCATCGGCAGTCATGATCTACAGCGCTCCATTCCGCATCCTATCATAGATCGCATCCACATACACTTAAAATACAATCGTTATTTTTTAATTAACAACAAAAATATTCACTAGAAATACTTTATATGGCAAAACAACGTTTGCCCGGTCAGCTAGTAACAATATAAAATTGCTTTATTACATGAAATTGTTCTGGTGATAAGCGAATTCTAAACAAGTCTTTTTCTGTGGTGTGTAGTTATAAACATAAAAACAAACATAAAACGTGTAACATGACTATAATGTACAAATTTAGCTACTCCTCCTATTTTTTCTTTAAACTCCCTGTGGAATTAGTTGTGCTTTCTTTGTTAATTAACTTTACGGGAGTGTATAAAACAAAAACAACGAATAACACATTCTTTAAAGTAAATTGAAAACAAATAACAAGTAATTAAGTGGAATCGTTTTAAGTCACTTAAAAGAAGCCTTACACAGTACGTTCTCTAAATCGCTGAAGATAAAACCCAATTTAATTATTGATATAACCGTATATCATCCTTTCAGATCTAGCCATACCGATTGTAAAATCTGGTTTAAGGTGCTTAATATATAAACAAATACATTTTTTCTGGTTATCACCCGGTATTCAGTGATTATGAGTTCACTTCCGTGCCCTTTGTACAAAAGAGAATTAAAAAAAAAGAAATGCGCTGTAAAATTAAATTAATTTAATTATGCCTTTTGATAGGGGTTGACATGCGGCCACGTGGTGATTAACATTTTCTTTATTTAGCATAAAATTCCAGTTTTGTTAGTTATTTCTGTTAAATTTGAACTTGTACGTTCCTTTTACTAAATTTAAAATTTTGAGACAATCTGATTAAATTGAAAAAAAAAAAAGAAATCACATTTGTGCTATTCAGGCACAACATCACGTTTCTTTCTATGATAGTGTCTTAAGTAAAACACTATCATTTGTCAAAAAGTGATGACGTTGAAGCTGCATTGGCGATTTCTGATATAGACTTTACTGATGTAGACGAATTGGTGGATGAAATTTGGACCCTCGCAATTCTAATTCCTGAAAACGAAATAGACGAAAATTCGAGCGACGAGCAAACCACTTTGGCAAATGTAACTGATCCCTTAGCAAGTGCAACGAATCAACAATCAAATTTAAGTATACCAGTTTACTAAATACAGGTTCCAGCAGTCAACCACAAAATAGAAGGGAGTTATGGAAAAATTTACCAATTCCACACTGTCAACTTCCCAATACATTTGGTTGCAAAAATGGAATATTTTCCGAAATCACACTATGAAGAAGCAGTTAAGTATACAAAAACATATGCACTGGAAAGACACAAAGAAGAAGGAAAGACACAATGAGCATAAAAGTCTGCACGACTTGCAGTTAAAATACATGACAATGTCGGTTGGAGAATGCTACCAGCTTTTTAAAAAAGAAAATCTGGAAATAAAAATGGGAAAGTCTATTTTTTACCAAAGCCGGCCAGAGCATGTTCGCCTCATTTTAGAGACCCCAACAAATCTGTGCGTCTTCATTTACCATGCCAAAGGTTTATTTAAGAGGAATATTAAACATTGTAGAATGAACGTAGGCCAAAATGTTTAGAATGCTTTTTTCGTTCAAGAAATCCATATCTAAAAATGGTAAAAAAAAAATAACTTGATCTAATGTGTTTTAAAGTTCAATTCCAGAAAAGTGTAATTTTGTTTTCCAAATATTTATAACCTATACCACTATGTGAGTATGTGTTGATATTTGTAACTGCCAAAGGTATCAATATCCACCATTTGTCATACTCATAATCATTTTCTGAGTCTCTCTGTCTGTCCGTCTGTCTGTCTGTCCGTCTGTCTGTCTGTCCGTCCGTCTTTGCGTCCATGTAAACCTTGAAATCAAACTGCAAGTTGCAAATATATATTTCTATGAAATTTTGTATACAAGCTATGAGATCGATTTAAATTGCCCTGAAATCCAAATTACAACCATTGATTATCATCCCAGAAATAAATCATGTTTGATGCAAAATTGAGGCAAAAAGATCAACTATGTTTTCTCATGGTATTTATCAAACAAACAAAACAACAAAACATTTATTCACAATTTATGCTAGCAAGTCCATTGGGCTACCTTTTCAGTCTTTCGTACCGTGCGGGAGTTTTTCCCTCTTGCTGGAAGGTTGCCAATGTCCAACCAATACCTAAAAAGTGTGAGGCTACTAACCCTGAAAACTACCGTCCAATTGCAATCTGCTCTGCGCTCTCAAAGGTGATGGAAATCGTGATCACTTTCCATCTTGTGAACTACCTAGAGGCCAATTCATATCTTTATGATCTTAGAAATCTTTCTACGGGAGACCTGTTACCTCTACTTTCTGAGCGCTGTAGTCGATCCATTCACAATTTGGGTGAAAGTAAAGTGGTTGGGTAAGGTTAGGTTAGATGGGTTGCCCGCCCGAAGGCGAGTACACTCAGAGGCCATTGTGATACCCTCAAGAAAGTGTCGGATGGTAGAGATAGAAAAAAGATTATAAAAGTAAAGTGATTGCTCTAGACATTTCCAGGGCTTTCGATCGCGTGTGACACGGTGCATTGATATCAAAGCTTTTGGGGTCGAACTGACTTCTCTCGATTTATATCGAGTTTTCTCAGAGACCGCATAATACATGCTGTTATTGATCTCATCCAATAAGTTTCAGCTTAATGCAGGGGTACCCCAATGTTCTGTTATTTTTCCTTCTCTTTTCCTTATCTTTCCGAATGACCTTCTTTATATACTAATTTGTAGATGACAGCAACATTTGTCTTTCATTTTCCTTCAATTGTAGACCAAGCCTTTTGGAGGTTAGGGGTTCATTAATGATAGGTGACACGTGGGTTGTGTAACTCTGTTCTACAGATACTACCATGGGAAATGTTCTTCTGAGTTTAGCAAACTGATTCCAAGCACCCACGTTTCTGTCCGCTGTACCCGTTTCTCTAGTAAATCACCTTTGTACTCTACCATCCAGTTCAGCGCACAACGCATTACAGAGAAAATTCGTTTATCAATCGAACTAGCCCTATGTGGAATTAACTCCCGCAGAAGTTTTTCCTGACAATTACAATCTAGTAAAATTTAAGTCAAATATCCACAAACACTACTCCCTCTTTCCCCCAATTTTCCTGAAATCAACACAATACACTGCATTTGTAGGGGGCATCTCCTGAGTGTTGGTTGAAAATAAAAAAAGAAGGTTCTGTTGATTTAAATTCAACAGCTTTTCCAATATCCCTTTGTTTTTTCAACTGATCCATTTTATATGGCATGGATTGGTACAGATTTGGTACAGAAATTTGCTGTCATTCAACATGTATCCTGTTCCAAAGTTTTTTAATGCTCTTCGGGAGCTCTTCGTTTTCTGGCAGCCAACGTTTTAAATAAGCCCACATATTTTCGATTGGGTTGAGATCGGGACTCTTCAATGGGCACTCCATGACCGCGAACAGTTGTGAACTAAGCAATTCCTTGACGATTTTTGCTAAATGTTTGGGGTCTTTGTCATGCTGGAATATGACATTTTCAAGTCTATCTGCTATTTGACCGATTCCTAAGGGCGAATACCTTTGCAAAATGCCAGAGATACCTTTAAGGGATCCCCAAACTATAAGAGAACCGCCTCCGTGCTTTATAGTTTAAGTTACATGGGCTGGAATTGGTGTGGTCGATCGTATGGCCCATTACCAAACTTTTCCATCTGATTGGTGTCGGAGAGAGATCAAAATCAATGCCTTTCTCTGAACTCATGGTAAAGGGTATCGTATATTCCATCTAGATCGCCTATAATTTTGTTACTTGTTTTGCAATATTTTTTGTTTTTAAAACAGTAATAATATTTGGATGGTTTTTAAACCATCCACACATTTTTACACATTTTTTGGTTCTTTTTTCTTTTGGTTTTCAAAAATCAAAAACTGAGAAAATCAAAACTGAAAATTTGAAAAATTCAATTTTTACCACGAATTTAAATCCATCAGATATGATGGCGCCAAAACTGGTATTAGTTTGTCTCTGAGAGTTTACGAGTTATAGACCCTGTTCAAACAAAAATTATTATTGCTTCAAAAATTTTGAAATTTTCCTCATAGAATTGTGTGACATGTCTCGTAAACTAGAGCCGTCACAATAAAACTAAAATAATTTTTGAAATATACGTGTTTGCTAAGTCTAAATTGTATCTTCAAACAAAACAAAGTGATAAGAGGAGGCCTCGGTTGCCAAACAAATTAATTTCACTTCAGATTTAGGAAAATTTTATTACGAAAACGCTTGACTGATAGTTAACTCTTTATATGCAAAACAAGTTTTTCTAATAATAAGCAATAATACTTAATAATAACACTCTTAAAGCCGAGAGTGGAGTTAAACGGTTTGGCAACTGAGGCTACCAAATGAATCTCAGTGGAAAAATCTAAAAAAGGACAAACTGAAAGTTTTGAAATTTCTATCAACAATATCTTCTAAACTAAATATGATTCATCATACACAAAGTTGATTTCAGGATACAAGACCAGTGTTGGTAAATAAAGACTACAAAGCATGCTAAAAATAACCCCCTTGTACGGTATACCTCTAAAACTGAAGTTGACTTACTTTAAAAATCTTTTAACAAATACTCAGCAAATTAATCAGCATTGGACCGTGATTTAAACTTTAAAGTATGTGTAAGTATGCTGAGGTCCAAGAAAGCCCATTTTCTATTGAAATACTAAACATACTAAATTTCAAATCTGAAAAATTTTATTTTTGTAGTTATAAATTAACCAAATGTTCATTGGTACATTTACCCAAAAATTTCTTGCTGTAGAGTGTCATGTTTATTTTTTTTTTTTATTTGATTTTAAAGATAAACATTTGCTTTGCTATATCATAAATGTGTACAGCATTGCAAACATCAAAACATTTTAGTGGTTTCAAACTTGAAAAAGACAACGTGAAAGTTAACTTAAATCATAGTAATTAAATAATTTGGGTTGTTTGATACGGAAAGGAATTTAATTTGTAAAGGAATAATAATAAATTAACTTAACTTAAGAAGCCAATTTTTATCTTTTCCGTAAATGTAATTAAAAATTATAAATTGCCAACGCAAAGTTTTCCTTATTGACTTTAGAAAGAGAAAGTTTTGTTTTTCGAAAGTCTTAAAATTTAATAGGAAATAGTATACTTCACAACAAAATATCAGCTTAACTCTTATGTGTTCTTTTTAAGCTAACACCACTAGTTTAAATACGACATAATTGGCTGTTATTATGGAAATTTAAATTCTAAGAAAGTCCATAAAAAGCTGCGGTAATTAAAATATTATCAACTGTGTATTTAAAAAAGGAAAGTAACTGCAGTCTGTCAAATGTAGCTTTTGATATAATAGAAATCAGTTAGTCACTGCGTTTGTAACCCATCGAAAAATTAATTTGCGGTATAATGAAATGAGAAATAATTAGTGGTTCTTGAGTTATAACTCAAAAACTAAGTACAGAAACATCATGATAAGGAACAAATATAAAAGATCCTAAAAATAAAAGTTTAGAAAGCCAAAACCTTCGAAAGTTTTATTATACTGACCTAGTATTTTCAGCTTGACTTGGAATTTCTTCCCCCCGAATGGCTGTTACAATGTGTTATTTAGTGCATTGAGTATGAATGTATACAAATACAATTTCGTTTTTGTTTGCTTGTTTATTTTCAAAAGTAAAACAAAATATTTTCTGGATTGTTCCAACCAATTTTCATCGCTAGTATCTTTATTTAAAGAGCACAAACACAATTATCCATTACACAAGGTTCGTATATTTTTGTTTTTTTTTTAAATAATAATGCTCTTCAAACATATGTTTCGTTTTTTATGAAAAAAATATGCTGTGAATCCGATCACAGGGGAGATGTGTAAACATCTAGTAATTAAAGATTTTATTATGGCACTTTTTTAAAATCAAACAGAAAGCGTCACCTATTATCACTTATAGCAAACAGCTGCAGGGGCTCTGCTAATATAAAAATATTTATTATTTATTATTTCAACTGGTTAATTTTTCATTTTTCATATTTTACTTTCACTTTTTCATTTTCCATGTTTTATTTTCCTTTTTAATTTTTCGAATTTTTTTGATTTTTTAATTTTTTATTTTTCATTTTTCATATTTTATTTTTCATTTTTAATTTTTAATTTTTAATTTTTAATTTTTAGTTTTTAATTTTTAATTTTTAATTTTTAATTTTTAATTTTTAAGTTTTAATTTTTAATTTTTAATTTTTAATTTTTAATTTTTAATTTATAAGTTTTAATTTTTAATTTTTAATTTTTAATTTTTAATTTTTAATTTTTAATTTTTAATTTTTAATTTTTAATTTTTAATTTTTAATTTTTAATTTTTAATTTTTAATTTTTAATTTTTAATTTTTAATTTTTAATTTTTAATTTTTAATTTTTAATTTTTAATTTTTAATTTTTAATTTTTAATTTTTAAATTTTTAATTTTTAATTTTTAATTTTTAATTTTTAATTTTTAATTTTTAATTTTTAATGTTTAATTTTTAATTTTTAATTTTTAATTTTTAATTTTTAATTTTTAATTTTTAATTTTTAATTTTTAATTTTTAATTTTTAATTTTTAATTTTTAATTTTTAATTTTTAATTTTTAATTTTTAATTTTTAATTTTTAATTTTTAATTTTTAATTTTTAATTTTTAATTTTTAATTTTTAATTTTTAATTTTTAATTTTTAATTTTTAATTTTTAATTTTTAATTTTTTATTTTTTATTTTTTATTTTTAATTTTTAATTTTTAATTTTTAATTTTTAATTTTTAATTTTTAATTATTAATTTTTAATTTTTAATTTTTAATTTTTAATTTTTAATTTTTAATTTTTAATTTTTAATTTTTAATTTTTAATTTTTAATTTTTAATTTTTAATTTTTAATTTTTAATTTTTAATTTTTAATTTTTAATTTTTAATTTTTAATTTTTAATTTTTAATTTTTTATTTTTAATTTTTAATTTTTAATTTTTAATTTTTAATTTTTAATTTTTAATTTTTAATTTTTAATTTTTAATTTTTAATTTTTAATTTTTAATCTTAAATTTTTAATTTTTAATTTTTAATTTTTAATTTTTAATTTTTAATTTTTAATTTTTAATTTTTAATTTTTAATTTTTAATTTTTAATTTTTAATTTTTAATTTTTAATTTTTAATTTTTAATTTTTAATTTTTAATTTTTAATTTTTAATTTTTAATTTTTAATTTTTAATTTTTAATTTTTAATTTTTAATTTTTAATTTTTAATTTTTAATTTTTAATTTTTAATTTTTAATTTTTAATTTTTAATTTTTAATTTTTAATTTTTAATTTTTAATTTTTAATTTTTAATTTTTAATTTTTAATTTTTAATTTTTAATTTTTAATTTTTAATTTTTAATTTTTAATTTTTAATTTTTAATTTTTAATTTTTAATTTTTAATTTTTAATTTTTAATTTTTAATTTTTAATTTTTAATTTTTAATTTTTAATTTTTAATTTTTAATTTTTAATTTTTAATTTTTAATTTTTAATTTTTAATTTTTAATTTTTAATTTTTAATTTTTAATTTTTAATTTTTAATTTTTAATTTTTAATTTTTAATTTTTAATTTTTAATTTTTAATTTTTAATTTTTAATTTTTAATTTTTAATTTTAAATTTTAAATTTTTAATTTTTAATTTTTAATTTTAATTTTTAATTTTTAATTTTTAATTCTTAATTTTTAATTTTTAATTTTTAATTTTTAATTTTTAATTTTTAATTTTTAATTTTTAATTTTTAATTTTTATTTTTCATTTTTCATTTTTTTTTTTTTTTTCATTTTTAAATTTTCATTTCTTATTTTTCATTTTTTATTTTTCATAGTTTATTTTCCATTTTTTATTTTTTATTTTTTATTTTTAATTTTTTTCAAAACGTTTTTATAACGCTATTCGTTCCCTCATTTAATCTCCAAACACTTCCTAATGAAATCGTGCCTTCATTTTATCTCCAATCACTTCCTAATCTTTTCACCAAACAATCGTATCTCGCCCCGTTTTTGTCTTACTATGTTTTTGTGATTGTATTGTGAAATAGATTTTTACCCCCATGAGCGCATTGATGTTTACACATCGCACCTGTACCTCTAAAGTGAGTCAACTCAAAATTTACAAATTTTTAGTAGGGGCAAAGAACCGTTTTTTTTTTAATATTTACTATAAAATTTAAAAATAATTGTTTCGTTGTAAGGAATTGCGAATAATAAGTATACAACAGTAGTTGTTTTTGCGATTTTTTCAGTGATCAGAAAAATTAACAATTCTTTTGGGTAGAACTCAAAATATGTCTTTTTAGTGGATTCTAAAGAAGCTACTCTTATAACACAAAGAGGGTTGCAACTGTTTTTTGTTTTTTTAGCGAAAGACTAGAAAAATCGATGTAAGATTTTTACAGTGGATAGATATGACAACTGTGTATCGCTTTCTTGCAAAAAGTGAAAATTTAAAAATTTTGAGTTGACTCACTTTAGAGGTACAGGTGCGACATTAAAAATATGCAGATATTTAAAGTGTTAAATTGGTTTAAAATCTCGTGATTTTGCTATAGTACCGGTTACATATGTTTGTTATTTCACTTATTTATTAAAAATAATATTAAATGCAGTGATAATTGTTTAATATAAAGGGTCCGCCATCTAACGTTTTTTTTTTTTCAACTAGTGCTTATTTCGTGAATGGTAACACTTAGCTCTTGTCTGATTTGACAGATAATTAGTTTTATCCTTCCGCTGAACGAATATGATTGTGTATACGCTTGAACAACGCTGGGAAATATTGCGAAAATATTTTGAAAATCATGGTAATGTTGCAGAATGTGTGCGAAAATTGCGTAAGGATTTTGGAAGAAGAGAAGCACCGTCAGCTCCGTATGTTCGTTACCTTGTGAAAAAAGTGAAAGAAACCGGCATCCTCATTGATAAACCAAAGCGTGAAAAGCCAAAAACAGTGCGTACACCCGAGAATATTGCTGCTGTGGCAGAAAGTGTGCGTGAAGCGCCATCAATAGCAATTCACCGTCGTTCTCAAGAATTCAATAAAGACCTTGGTATGACGCCATACAAAGTCCAATTGGTTCAGGAGTTGAAGCCAACTGACCATCCCATGCGTTTTCGCTTCGCTAAGTGGACCTGCGATCGACTTACAGAAGATGCCGATTTTGCCAAAAAAAAATCATCTTTTCAGATGAAGCTCATTTTGATCTTGGCGGGTATGTAAACAAGCAAAATTGTCGCATTTGGGGCACAGAAAACCCGCACGCATACATTGAAATGCCGATACACCCAAAACGAGTCAATGTTTGGTGCGGATTTTGGCCCAGAGGCATAATTGGGCCATTTTTCTTCGAAAATGAGCAAGGAGTGGCCGTTATAGTCAATGGAGATCGTTATCGGGCCATGTTGAACGAATTTTTTTCACAAAAATTGAAGAGGAGGATACTGGCAACATTTGGTTTCAACAGGACGGCGCTACGTGCCACACAGCCGAAGCTGCACTCGATGTTTTGCGCCCTGTTTTTGAAGATCGCATTATCAGCCGCAGAGCTGATGTCGTTTGACCACCTCGGAGCTGCGATTTGACACCCTTGGACTATTATTTGTGGGGTGCCCTCAAAGATAAGTGTTACGCCAACAAGACAGAGGCAATTGACGCTTTAAAGGACAATATTTGTGAAGCCATTGGTGAAATACAGCTGCACACAATCGATAATGTGCTTAAAACTTGGACCGATCGTGTAGGCTACTGCATGGCCAGCCGAGGCAGCCATTTGAATGAAATTATTTTCCATTATTAACCGGAAGGATTGTGCTTTCAAATAAAAAAATAAATTTGAGATAATATTCAGTAGTTTTTTTTATGGCATTTTCAAAAAAAAAAAGTTATTTGGCGGATCCTTTACATTATACGGAATAAATTGTAATATTATTAATAATTTAAAATGATTGAGAAAATTAATTATAAATGTTTATAAAATTAAATGTTTAATAAAATAGCAACAAAACGTTTGTAAACCCTATTCGCTCCCTGATTTTATCTCCACTCATTTCCTAATGAAATCGTGCCTTCATTTTATCTCCAAACACTTCCTTTTTACTGTCATTCGTTTAATTTTTATTTTTATTTATCATTAGTAGTTTGCTCTTCAACGAATAAACATCGTTGTCGTCACGTCAATCTTCCGGGTAAAGGGAAAAACGTTCCGGTTTTTTGTTTTGTGAGCCTCGTGGTTGTTGCTTGGCATGAAGTTGGGTTATGTAGCTAAGTTCATGCTTTCTGCAGTAATTCACGTTTCATCGAATAAATGTCGAGTTCATCGTTTCTTTTATTTCTGGTTGAGGGATAACACGTTTCGGTGGTTGTTTGTTGATCCGGGCAGTTGCTGATCAGCATGCATTTAGGTTATGTGCCGAAATGCATGCTTTCTGGTTATGTTACATAACCGATCATTTTGATAGTTTTAAGGATTGAAATCAAATTACTCTCCCTCACCTCAGTCGCGAAGGCATAGGTTGTGTAGGAATCCATATGTTGTATAACCTGGCATTATGACTAGCTGGAGCTAGCGCCAACCTATTTATATCACAAAAAATAAATATTTTTATTTATATCTGATTAGCATTAATATTAAATGCAGTGATAATTGTGTTATTTGTATCTAATAAATTATAACGTTAAGAATACTTTTAAATGGCTGAGGATATTAATTATAAATTTTTATAAAAAGTGAGGAAATAAAATGCACAAAACAGCGACAAAAAGATTATTACATATCAAAATTTTTTCACCAATAAGTCACACCGATTTTGTCTTACGTCTTACATCTTACGCTGTTTTTGTGATTGTATTGTGAAATAGGTTTTTATTCCCCATGTTTACACATCAAAAATCAAATTACATAACTTTGATAGATTTCACATTATAATAGATAGATTTTTTAAAATGATGTTCAAAATTAATTTGAAGTATTTTCGTCCTTTTCTTATTTGAAACTAAATGCAATCAGCATAAATGTAAATACATACAATTAGATATAACCATCTTGTTACTCTCTTATTCTCATCTATAAATCATTCGTTAACATGTACAAAAAAAAAAAATTACAAAAACAACAAGCAAAGAAAAATGTGTATGCATCGCTGAATTTGAAGAAAAATTTGATTTTTCATACTTTCTAAACTTTTGGGCTTATCATTTTGGTGTTTTCACATTTCAAATATATTTTGTCAAAATATTATACTACTTGATATAAGTTCTCACTCTTGTAAATTAAGGTTAAATTGAAACACTATAAATTGTCCCTTTTTTTAGGTCAAAGTTCAAATTTAAGGAGATGTATATTTTTTTAAAACAAATTATCGAAATAATATTTATTTGTGGAAGGATTTCGATAAAACTTGTTGATAATATTTTGATAATTCTAAGAAATAATATTCTGGGCTTATTTTCTTAAATTAAGCCATGGGGTACTCTTGGTGTCAAATTGACTTTTTATGAAAATCTATAAATATTTTCTTCACCAAGATTTTTTTAAATAAAACAAATTTAATGTATTCATAAAATTCCTAAAATTTATTTGTTATTTTATGAAAATATGTAGATTAATTTGTTTTTATATTTAAAACAGTATAAACAAATTTGTATATCAAGGGCTTGTATTAAAAAGGTGCTATCTGTATCAATAATTGTTTTAAAGAAAGCGTCTAAAACCAATTAATAAGATCTGAAAGTATTTGTCGATCGATTTGCTACAATATCAATTAAGAAATAGTCGTACTAATCAAAATTAATTTTATATTTGACAGTTATATCAGAGAACAGTTTGAAATCAAAAATTAATATTGCTGTTAAATGTAGATAGCACATTTATATGAACTAGCCGATTCCAGCCCTCGAAATTCGTGTGCAAATTCTAGGAAATTTTATTTTTTCATTAAATAAAGACCCTAAATGTATGCTAATCAATTATAGCCAGTTCACAAATCAACACAAAAAAACAAACTCATTTTTATTACAAACACATTAACAATTTTAATAAACACACACATAGCATTGTATAATTTTATGTATGTGTTAGTAGCAATTTTAATTGCAATTTATTCAAAATAAAGGAAAAAATTTAAAAATCTGTAAATCTGCAAAACAGCTAAAAAGAAATTCCTTTCAAATACTATACGTTTGGTCAAAATCGGGATAAAACGGTAGAACAAAACATCGGTCACAAGAAATCGCTTAGCCTATTAATATTATAGATATAATAATTCTGAAAAAAATAAAACTAGGACAGATTTTGGGACATGTTAAAACTTTTTATTTCAGAAATAAATTAATTAATTAAAAAAAATAAATAATCTTATAAATCTTATGCCCGTTTTCTCAATAGGCGATTATCTTTTATCCCAACGAGAAACTGCCGATTAAAGAAATTTGGTTTTCTCAATGTCTGGTTTGCTTCTATTTTGTCGCAAAGCTAACCGGCACTCATCTGCCCATTATTTATTTACCGTACAGATAAATTATTCTCCCAAATTTTATATCAATTTTGAGAGGCATTGCCAACTGAAAATAATTCTCCCAACTTTCATACGTATTTTGAGAGGCATTGCCAACTGAAAATGATGTTTTTGTCGGTACATTGAGAAAACCAAAATTCTTAACCGGCAGTTTATCGGTCCAATAAATTTAAGTCCTGGTTAAGTAACAGGCAGTTTGATGATACATTGAGAAAACTGGCATTAATCTGTTTGTAGAGATTGTAAATTTTAATTTTTCGAATACTGTTGCCTATAATTTTGTACCTCCTGTTAAATGAAAAAAAAAATTTTTTTAACAAAAAATAAAGTTAACACAGACGTAGAAATAAATAGTTGCTTTCATTAAATGTTGTTTCTGCTCCTCATCTTCTGTAATTTTAACATGGTATTCTTGAATCAACTTTATGCCTCTTTCTGCAGTATCATTGACGGCATTTAAGTTTTAGAACTATTTTTTCCTTTCCAAGATTTCGGGGGGTTTTTTTAAATTACATTTGAATGTCAATTTTCTTTAAAACTTTGTATTCTTTGAGAATAAATCTTCTATAATTTCGGAATAATCTCTGGGTATAAAATTGTTTAAATTTTCCTTCTTAAGTACTAGTTTTTTGGGTACATCTTCATCTTCATCATAATTTTCAGGAGTGTTAAAAAAACATTTTTGCCTCCAACTTATCTTTTGTTTTATCATCAATTCTTTCGTCAAATAAGCAAAAGCCAACACATTCCTCGCTTAGATAATAAGGATGATTTATTATTTTTGAAATGGCTTTGTCGGCAATATTTTTGTAGTTTTCCAACTTCTTCAAAAATTGTATATCATTTAAAGCTGCTTTTTCCGCTTCATTAGAATCGAACCAGAAAATTGAATAACAACTTACAATAAAACCAGCCACTTCTATTAAACCACTGGTTTCAGTATCAGTCATATCAGGAAACTGATTGATTTAAAAAAAATCCTGATGAAGAAAATATTTATAGATTTTCATAAAGAGTCAGAAAATAAGTCCAGAATATTATTTTTTGAAATTATTAAAATATTATGAACAAGTTTTATCGAAATCCTTCCACAAATATATATTATTTCGATATTTTGTTTTAAAAAATGTAAATCTTCTTAAATTTGACTTTTGACCTTAAAGAGGGACAGTTTCTAGTATTTATCAGGTAGTATAATATTTACTAGGTGGTATAATATTTTCACAAAAGATATTTGAAACATGAAAACACCAAAAAGATGTAGCATAAAAATTTAAAAAGTATGAAAAATCACATTATTCTTCAAATCCGCTGAAATAAAAACTTTGCCCTCGCCAAATTAAGAACAGGATGCCTACAATGTTTGGCATTTTTAATCACATACATTTTGTTAATAAGACCCTAAGGTCCAGTGGTTGATTTCGGAAAATTTTTTGAACAAAATTTTTGAAAAAGTAAAATTTGAGTTTTTGAATGGTAGCGCTTTGACATTAATTTAGAGCAGCATAACAATAGACGAAGTGCAAAATACTTTGCATAAAATCATTTTGGGATCAGGAGAATGCAAAAATGTTGTTGTAAATTATTTCAATGTTTTTAAAACTCTGAGCTCGATATCCCTAATCAAGTGGTCTGCGGCACATTTATTGCCTGGGGAACTTGATATAACTTGGCTGTTTTTCATCCGATAATAGATTTTATTGTTTAATTAGAAAGATAATTTTCCCTAGATTATGGCCTATTAAATAATTTAATTAAATCGCAATTATTAATATCAAAATTTTTGTGAAAAATTTTCTTTTTTGATAATTTTTACATATATATGCCAATTTGAACTTTGAACTCAATACGCGTCCAGAAAGCATTGTCCGATTTGGCTCAAATTTTTCGCACTAAATTTTTAGATCCAGTGTCACAATCATCCGTCCCGCACGTCTTGAAATTCAAACAAGTAAGAAAATTATAGTCGGTCTAGACCGACTATACGATACCCTATACCATGCGTTTAAAGACCCTATCTCTTAGGCCCAACTAACTGGACATAGAAAATAAGCAAAAACCAAATTTGAGTGGGATTTTTATTAATTTTTTTGGCTGCAGATATGAAAAGTTCATATCGGATGCTATATCTATATAGGGACTTGGTCCAAAAATGGACCGATCCTGATCATGTTTGGTAAAGTCTCTTGTATTTTGCAAAAATATATACAAACAAAATTTGAGAAGAATCAGTGCAATATTTTTGTTTTTTAATAGATTTAAGTGAAGATCGGGAAGCAGCTCTATATGGGGTCAAAGGGATCATTTTTGGACTACTCATTAGTGGATGTAATGAACGCATACAAATCCAATTTGAGTAAGATCTATATGACAATTTGGATCTTATGGCAATTTATGTCGATTTTATATGGGTAATTTGTATGGGGGCTAGGTCTGAACATGGACCGATTCTCACCAATTTCAATAGCGTTCATCCCATGGCCAATTAAAAGCTTATATACCAAATTACATCAAAATATATTCATATTTGCGACCTGCAGTTTGATTACAAGCTTTACATGGACACACAGACGGACGGACGGACGGACGGACATTGTTAAATCAACTCAGAAAGTGATTCTGATTCGATCGGTATAATTAAAGATGGGTCTAGGTCAAATATTTTTGGTTGTTACAAACAGCAGCACAAAGTCATTATACCCAAACCACATAGTGGTATAGGGTATAAAAAAATGGCTGACACCCTACTCCCCTTGGATTAAAATATGTTTAAAACAGCATCTGTAGATTTTTCTTGTTCATGATGAATATTCATCATGGCTAAAACACTTAGTCTTTCTTCAGATATTGTTGATCTGCGCCGTGTTTTAATTCTCCGCAAAGTTGAGAAATAAAAATTTTAAATATTTTCCAGAGAGTAGGAACTTCTGTTAAAACTTTCCATCTGAGCTGCCAATGAATAATTTCAGATTTCAGGTTTGCAAAGAAGAATTAATATGATGAGAGTAAAAGTATTATTAGAAAACTACTCGTAGTATACCCAGCACTCGAAATTCGAGTGCAAATTCTAGGAAATATATATTTTCATTCAATTTTTGTTTTCCAATGTTTTTTTAATCTACATATATAAAAAATTTACGAATATTTAAATGAACCTAAAGGTATGTTAATCAATTTTAGCACTTCACAATTCAACACAGAGCGTCTGATATATAATTTAAATCATTCGCATTAACAGGGTGTAACGAATTTTTACAAATATTTTATTTTATTTAATTTAATATATCTTTAAGACAGATTAATTATAAATTTTATCATTCTCAGCTTCTTCTCCATATGAACTATAATTATGCCAATTTTCACACTCCTCCGTACCCGCATATTGCTTAAAAAGGGAACTAAAAATTTACCTTCAAGTATTAATATATAGATAATATAAGTATTGCATTTTATATAATTATAAATTAATATTTGTTCTGTATTTCTCTTAATAATTCAAATTTTACAATTTATCTCTTTTTAGCTTATACTAGTTAAAAATATTTGTTTCTAGAAAACTACAAAAAAAGAAATAATATGGTATGTTTAAAATTCGTTATTGCCAGCAATAACATATTTCCTTCCACATATGTAAGTTGTTTTCGTTATTATAAATTATAAATTAAAAATAAACTTAAGCAGTAATTTTTACCATCTATATTATTATTATGAAACATAATATATGAATTTCTGTCAATTCTTCTTTTGAATAAGTCTTGATCTAATTGAATAACTTTAACTGTGTAACTGTTTCTCATACAGCGATTAAAATAATTTTTTGCTTCTTCGTTATGAAAAGCTGATGAATGTTCATTTCCCATGGAAGAATTTGATTTTAACGAATAGGATTTGTTAGAAGAATGTATTAATGATGAAAAATATTTTAATTTTGTATCATATAATGTTAAGGAACTTTGTAATACGCATTTATTTTTAGCATCGTATTTCTTATCACGAATATGGGGGGTTTCATTGCTTATTGGAAATGAATAGTAATTTAGAGAAAGTGGCAACCAATAGTGTATTAAATGGTCTTAATTAAAATTCTAGTAATCTGAATATTATTCACATGAATGTTCAGAGTATTGCGTCGCGACTGAATTCTGTTAAATTGGTTGAGAGAAGAAGACACGTGATAGAAGGAAATAACTTTGATATTGTTGCTATGTCAAAATCATGGTTAAGTTAAGGCATTTTAAACAACGCTGTGGAAATTAATGGTTATCGTTTACATCGCAACGATAAATTAAGTGGACGGCGGGAGGCGGAGGAGTATGTTTGTATGTGCGTAATAATGTTAAATCAAAAGTTGTCTGCGAGATTAAAAAGGACTGACTTGTGATGCTATCTCTGTTGAAGTAACTGGTTTAAACTCTACTAAAATTGTGGTTGGTGTGATTTACATGCCTTACGGAAATATTAGTCAGTGTGAAGATGAGTTAGGAGAATTTTCTGCTATGTACAATCATTTAATAGTTTGTGGAGATTTTAATATTAATTTATTTGAGGAGAGCTCTTCTTTAATAAGAATTTTATCTGAAACACGACTAAGTGTTGCTCACAATAGTTTACCCACACATTTTGATTTCCTAAATAGGTGCAGGTATAATTGATTATTTCTTTTTATCTAACGCGGAGTTAGTTGAACGGAATGGTCAATTTTAATTTCCAGCTCTCAATTTGCACCATGCGTTGATATTTATTTCCTATAAAATTGATATCATTTGAACGAATAATATTGTTCAAGTGAGGGATTATAAAAATTTTAACATTGAGAATTGTCTTCAAGATTTAGAAGAAATAGATTTCAGGCCCATTTATCACAATAGTAATGTTGACTTTCAGGTAAATTATCAAACAGCTTTGCTATTGAGTGTTTATTAAAAACATGTACCAATAAGAACATTGTCGGTTGCAAAAAAAAGATCCATGATCCATTTAGGTTAATTACCTTGGAAAAGTTATTTAACATAGTTTCTATGTCTGCAGCGTTAGGAATCATGATAGGTGGAGGTTTTGGTTCCGACTTCTCATTATTTTATTTATTCATTATCATTACTTTTTGTAATATTATTGTTTTGATTGTCATTAAGATTTTCATAGGGTATTTAAAAGTAGAGAGAGCGTCTTCTCATGTCGATGCATTTGTGGGGATTCACATTGGGTTCAAACGGTCCCAAAGTGCCAATTAATTGAAATTTAGAATTTAAGTTTTTGTAATTAAATTGGTACCGGGTAAAAGTAGAAAAAATTCTGCATCATCAGTTGTCAAAGTCATTCAACTAGTTTGTTTGCGTTTTTTGCAGTGAGCTGTCAAATTTATCTTATTTTTCTCATTAAATCTTTCAAAAGTACAACTTTTATGATGGAACCTTCAACTTCAGGTATTTTAGTATATAGCACCGTGTCACAAATTTCAATTTTTTTTTGTCACCCATGATACAAACTATATAAAAGTGAGATTAGAGACTATACGTAGCACAACAGCATACTCAGTTTTTCATTTTGTGATCTTGTCTCCTTTTTAAAGGACTTTTAAATTTCAAAGGATATACAAGTTCGTATAATTTTTATTCGTACTTTTGCAAGTTCTACAATGGCGATATGGATATCAAATGAAAGAGGATGATCTCTGCTATTTAAAAAAAAAATTTTTATCCTTGAATATCCTTGAAGATTTCCAATGAAATTATTTTTCAAAAACATATGTTTAAGCCATTATAGTACTGTAAATATAATTCAAATTTCATGCCTTTAGCTGCCTTAGTTTAGTATTAACACCCATTTTAGTTTAATTTAATACGAAACAAGTTATATATAACACCTCAGCAAACACCTAATTTGTTATCACCCTGTGGTATTCATTGAACTTCTCATTCCCCTATAAACAAACCAAATCAGCTGTGCTATTCACTGATCTTCTCATTCCCCATGTTCAGTACATTTATGATTTAATAGAAATTATTATAAAACGTCATACATCATTACAAAAGGTGTAATTTCGACTGTGAAAAAGTGAACAAAAACTAAAAAAGAACCAATACATGAAATAAGAGTGAATATGGAGTGCCCAAACCGAAATAAATTCTGTGTTCTCTGCGGTTTATTTGTGCCTCGGAAAAATCGCGCAGTGCAACGATAACCTTCATGGAAGGTTACGAAAAATTTTATTTAATTAACTTTCCACAAAACTTATGGTATGCTCCTGAAGTCGCATGCGAATATTGTTACCGTAATATAAATGGATCGAATAATGATGGCAAAAAAAAGCATCCTGTGAAATACGCGTACCCAGCGATTTGGATCCATCGTAGTGAACATTCAGTTGAGTCGTGTTACTTTTGCCAAACAGTTACACATACCAATCGAATCAAATATGAGGCGCGACACAAAATACCGTACTTTACTTGTGAGTCAGTGAAACCAGCTGTTGTACGATCAGAAACAAATCCCATCGCTCCTTCTGAGGAATCCCAAGATATTCCACATGGGTTTGATGGTGAATCGCTGTGCGCCGAAAGTCACGTTGATAACATTTCCGAGTTTGTACCGAGTGCAAGTGCAGCAGACGCAGCTGCTCCGTTTCATCTCATAACCCAGTGCGACTTTAATGATCTCGTGAGAGATACTAATTTGTCTCAAAGAAATGCTGAAATATGGGGATCTCGCTTGCAGCAGTGGAGATTGGTTTCTGAAGATTTCCATGTAACATCTTCGCGAAAGCGCTCAAACAAAACATTGAACAACTTTTTGATGCCATCGGCCACCCGTACGTTCCTGATGAATGGCGTCTCTTTATAGATGGTTCAGTGAAGTGTCTCAAAGGAGTGCTGCTACATATTGGTAATGAGTATCCGTCAGTGCCTGTTATTTATGGAACCGATGTAGTAGAAAACTACGACAACATGAAAGCAATTTTGGAACTATTAAGTTATGAGAGACATTGTTGGGTGATTTGTTGCGACCTTAAAATTGTAGCCATTCTCATGGGTCTAAAAAAAGGCTACTGCAAACATCAATGTTTTTTGTGTCTCTGGGAGGGTCGCTGCCGCGAATATCATTATACCAACCACAAATGGCGGGCTCGAACCAGTTATCAGATAGGTTATGATAGCATTGAGAATACGCCACTTCTGCCGTCTTCTTAAATTATAATTCCTCCGCTGCATATCAAGTTGGGACTCATAAGAAATTTTGTGCGCGCACTCGACACTGGAGGTAATGCTATGGACCACTTAAAGAAAGTTTTCCCAAAATTAAGCGATGCCAAAATTATCGCAGGTAAGTTATATGGTTCGGATGATTACCCTAATACTAAGCATTTACATGTGTTACAGGTGTTTTTAATGGCCCTCAATTAAATAAACTAATGAAGTCCACTGAGTTTCCGGAGTTATTAACACCAGTGGAAAAGAATGCATGGAGTAGTTTAGAAGAAATAATACAAAATTTTCTAGGTAATAATAAAGTTGAAAACTACGAAGAGATAGTCCGCGAACTGGTGAAAAGCAACGGGAAAATAGGTGTAAATATGTCGCTCAAAATTCATTTTTTGGACAGTCATCTTAATTTTTTCCCTGATAATTTGGGAGATTTTAGCAACGAACACAGCGAACGGTTTCACCAAGACCTCGCCACCATTGAAAATCGGTTCAGAGGAAAAAGTACATTTCATATGCTGGCTGAATATTGTTGATATATATGTCGCGACACCGATACTTATCACAATCGGCAAATAAAACGCACTTGTTTTTCCTCAAAATAAATAATTTATCTTAGTGTTAAAAAGGTTTTTTATTTAAATATATAAACATTTAAATAGGGCATAACATCTACAAATAAAGAACTGAGTACGCTGTTTTACTACCTGTGGTCCCTAGTTTCACATGTATATAGGTTTGAGCGTGGGTGACAACAAATTAGGTATTTGCTCAGGTGTTATATATAACTTGTTTCGTATTAAATTTTTGTAGGGGGAAACTAAAATGGGTGCTAATACTAAACTAATACAGCTAAAGGCATGAAATTTGAATTATATTTACAGTATTATAATGGCTTAAACATATATTTTTTTAAGATAATTTCATTGGAAATCTTCAAGGATATTCAAGGATAAAAATTTCAAAGGATATTTTTCGCATATTTTCGTTCTGGTAAATTAAAACAATTTTTTTTTTAACAGCAGAGATCATCCTCTTTCATTTGATATCCATATTGCCATTGTAGAACTTGTAAAAGTACGAATAAAAATTTTACGAACTTGTATATCCTTTGAAATTTAAAAGTCTTTTAAAAAGGAGACAAGATCACGAAATGAAAAACTGAGTATGCAGTTATACTACGTATAGTCTCTAGTTTCACTTTTATATAGTTTGGATCATGGGTGAAAAGTTGTGTCGCACGGTGTAGTAAATACCTTTTTGTTTATAAATATATGTCTAAATATTTTTCATATTTTTTTTTAAAAGGTCCAAAATTTTATCATTTTCCACTTTTAATGGGCCACAATTCATTAAGTTAGTTAGTGTTGCAATTAATTTCGTAGATTTTAACAAAGTATAGGATTTCAGTTTGTATTTACAACAAAACAAAGTTGAGACAAAGCGTAGCCATTTTTTATTCGCGTTTTTTGTATAAAAAGCCTGGCTGTCATTAATTTATCATCTTCGGAATTAGAGTTATTATGGCTGCCAAATATTTCTGATGAAAATTATGATAAAGATGATGATAATTAAGATGGTGATAAAGAAGAAGGCGATAATAGCGATGATAATGATGCTGAAGATTATGATAACGATGATGAATGAAGATTATGATAATGAAGAAGATTATGATAATTGGGATATTTATGATGAGTTTGATAACGCAGAATTAAATTACAAAGTAAAAAAAAAATTTAATTTTTTGTAAAAGATGGCCAAATTTAGGCTACTTTTAAAATATATAGGAAGTTTAAAATGGCAATATGGTAAAATTAAGTAGGATTCCACATTCACCAATAATATGTTAGCTTCGGTTATTTATTCTTACCCACAATAAAAATGATAACGGCGACGATGATGGTGAAGATTATTATATTGAATTTAATAATAATTGTGAAGTAAGTGATGATTATATTAAGTAAATAATAATTTTGATATTAATGAGGACTAAAATGATAAATTGTGATTTTCCAAAAAAAACACTTACCAATGAAAATTTGTTTCAATATTTTTTCTTTGAAATGGTTATTTTTTATGTGTTTATGCTTATTCATCAACAAAAAAATATAATATTTCCTAATGTGGCTTTTTTGAGTAAAATTTGTGAAATTATGAAATGTGGAGAAAATTTTAATTTAAAATCTTACTAATATAAATACATATTAAATATTTATTCCTTTTTTATATTTTAAAAATGTCCTTTTTCTAAAAGTACATTAAATATGTATTAATTTGCAACCTAATTTACTAATTTGTCGCTTTACGTTCCAAACTTGCAGCCAAAGTTGTGAAATATGTAAGAACATTTTTTTTTCCAAAATACAAAAAAGCGCCTAACCGCTTTTTTTAAGTGCTGGTTTTTTATGTATTTATGAGTATCCAACAATAAAAAATAACAATATTTTAAAACTACGGCTACCCTGAATGAAACGCCATTTTGGGTACCTTCGAACACACTGTGCGATCGTCGTTGATGTCTTTTTTTTTTTTTGGCATTATTACTATCATCGTTGCCGTCTTCACTTAATTCGCTGCCACTACACATGCTGCTAATATAGCAGTGGATTAGTGGGGAAGCTTATGTTTGTTGTTGTTAAACAAAAATTGGTTGACTTAAAAAACAAAGGGATTAACTTTGTTATTTGTTGTTATACTGTATACATATGTAATTTAGATATGTTAAAAAATAAAGGGATTTATTTGTTCTTGTATGGTTTAGAATAAGAAATATTTATAATATTTATCACAACGCAAAAAGCACAGAATCGCGAAAGATGATAGACTAAATTATTAGCCTAGACTTAATTAATTTTTTTGCTCACAGTATAACGTCAAGTGTACTTCTATAAAACGAATTTAAAAATTCCTCTAGGCAACATGTAAAGGGTGATTTTTTAAGAGCTATAGGGAGAAAACATGTCAAACCATCATACGATTCGGCTGCACCCTCTCCGTTTTGAATGAAATTTTCCACAAATGTTGTATATTACTATACAAACTTATGGACCCCAACGACTTTCGGTTTCCGATATGTTAATATCTAAACCCTTGTTAACATATATTCAAAATTTCAGATTGGAGCCATGATTAGTTTTTGAGTTATGAGCTAAAACGTGGCCCTATATACGATTTGCGCTTGTAAAAGATGGGATAAAAAAATGTAATAGCACTCAAATGACGTACATTAATAAGCTTAACATAAAAATATTTGGTTAATTTTTTTGGAGCTCATCTTCAATTTAATTAAAAGGTTTTTCAATTTTTTTTTTAAATAGGATTCAAAAGTTTATTGAGGAACAAATACTTTTGGTCCACTGGCAGAGTTTTTAATTTTGAGCAAGTACAATTTCGTTATAAAATTTTATTTCAGTTTGAATATAAAAAACTCAAAAAATTTACAATATATATTGTAAATTTTTTGATATATTATAAACATTTAATTTTTATTTTTGCTCAAAAGCACACGTTTGATTGTTATTGCCGTTTTTTCTTAAACTAACATACAAAGCAAATAAAATTACAGTTATTTTGATTTTACATCGAAGAATGTAATGATCAGCTTCCCAGCAAAACCCAAAACTACGGAACTTGTAAAGGAAATTTTGTGAGCTTCGCCCTAAAAATGTTGTGCTGGTCAACTCAAGCGGTAGTCATAATATATGCGTTTGTACAAAACACCAGAATGTTAAATTAATGTTGCACTCCATTAATTTAAAAAAAATAACAAATACAATGGAAGATTTTAAGATAGAATCATACAAAGACTGTTTTAAAAAAATTGTTTGCTCTACAGAGTCTCCGCAGTGCTATCTTGGTAAATGCAATTTATGTCCCGGAACTCATAATTTTAAAGAGACTCTTCGTCAGTTACTCGGTGAAAACGATATTGACGAAATAACATACAAGCAATGGATTAGTACTGACAGGGATAGTTTGGAAACAATGATTAAACCTACCGATGATTTTTTAGATTTATTTATCGAAAAACTAAAAAATTTACTGCCACATTCCTTAATTTCCAAAGAGCAGAACGCATTTCTAAACTTTAGAAAAAATTCATTAAAAGAAAACGAATATGTCATTGTTTGCGACTTTTCGGAAAACGTTTCCTTTGTTGTCCAAGATTGTGTCCAAGGATTTCACTGGAACAATTCCCAAGCTACATTATATCCGATTGTCATATACTATAAAATTGATGGAATATTGAAAAATACTAATTTTATAATTATTTCGAGCTGTCTTGTTCATAATACTGTAGCTGTTCATTTATTTCACAAACACATGATTTTTTTTATATTAAACAAGTTTCAAAGAGTTCCGGAAAAAATAATATATTTTTCCGATGGATGCGCTGGTCAATTTAAAAATAAAAAAAACTTTGTTAACTTGTGTTATCATAACGCAGATTTTGGGTGTGATGCAGAGTGGCATTTTTTTGCTACGAGCCACGGAAAAGGTCCTAGTGACGGCCTTGGTGGAACTGTGAAAAGAGAAGCACGTAGAGCCAGTTTACAACGTCCACTTGAAAACCAAATTACAACGCCAAAACTCTTATTTGATTGGTGCGAAGCAAATTTAAAAAATTTTAATTTTAAATATCTTTCTGAAGACGATTATCAAAAAGAAGATCTATTTCTCAAAGATCGCTTTAATGGTTTACGTACCATTCCAGGTACACAAAAATACCACAGCTTTATTCCCGAAGGAACCAACAAATTAAAAGTAAAGATATTTTCAAACGATACTGATTTTTTAGTTGAAAACATTTATACCTAGATGTTGTATAAATTATTATTTTATATTAAATCTCAAACCTTTCAAGTTTTTAAAACTTTTTTAATGTGATAAATTTAAAAAAATATATTTAATAAATTTGTATTACAAATATGAAATACAAACTAAATTTTTAAGTTTTTGAATGTTTTGGTTGATATCTAAACAATAAAATTATATAATAAATGAATTAATTAAAATGAAATCTAGACAAATATGAATTTTATTTTACTATATAAGAAACATATCTAGGGGGAGTTACAGCATAATTTCGCAAGTTTACCATGTATGGCGCACCCTTTTGTGTTTATTATACATATCTTTTACAAGCGCAAATCGTATATAGGGCCACGTTTTAGCTCATAACTCAAAAACTAATCATGGCTCCAATCTGAAATTTTGAGTATATGTTAACAAGGGTTTAGATATTAACATATATTTTTTTAAGAATTTTAAAAAATATAGTTTTTCCCGATTTGGCCTTCTGAATTTTAGATCCGAAAAAATTTCGGTGGAAATTTCCATGAAAAAAATGCATATGCATATCATTTTAAAGAGCATATTCTTACCTTTAAAAAACTGTAAACAAAAATATTTTAGCTTTTACAGTTTAAAAGTTATAGACATTTTTATAAACACACTTTAGTGACATTTTTGAGTTTTTTCTAATATTCATGACGTCATAACTCGGAAACCGAAAGTCGTTGGGGTCCATAAGTTTGGGTTTTTTCAAGTCTAGTAATATACAACATTTGTGGAAAATTTCATTCAAATCGGAGAGGGTGATTCCGAAAAAGGCACTTTTTCATGATGGTTTGACATGGAATCAACCTATAGGAAAGTTTTCCAAAAAAAAAACACATAAAATTCAGAAAAATGCATGAAATCTTTATTTGAATCGATAGTACGGTCTATATAATTTAATGTTTGAAGATTATTTCATGCAAATGTTGACCGTGACTGCGCCTCAAATGGTCCATCCGCTTAGTCCAATTTTGGCATACTCTTTCCAACATTTCGGCCGGTATCTCACGAATAAATGCTTCAATGTTGTCTTCCAATGCGTCAATTGAAGCGCGATTGTCTGTATAGACATGAGCTTTAACATAGCCCCACAAAAAATAGTCTAAAGGCGTTAAATCGCACGATCTAGGCGGCCAATTAACCGGTCCCAAACGTGAAATAAAATGTTCACCGAACTCGCCTCTCAATAAGTCCATTGTTGCGCGTGCTGTGTGGCATGTGGCACCGTCTTGTTGAATCCACATGTCATGCAAGTCAAGCTCTTGCATTTTGGGCAAAAAAAGTCCGCAAAATTTTCCACGTTGTTGAGTAACAGAGGCCCAATTGCTGCGAACGGCGACGAATCGATAATTGATGGTCATCATTAGCACTGGCCGATGCAGCTGCGATACTTTCTTCAGTTCGCACTCTACGTAAGCGTGTTGGTAGTTTAATGTCCAACAATGTAAATTTGGTGCGAAATTTAGTCACAATAGCCCGAATAGCCGCTTTAGTGGGTCGATTAAACTGACCATAAAATGGAAGAAGCGCACAATGAACTTTCTTAACAGAGCACGCATTTTGATAATGAAATTCAATAACTTGCAAGCGTTGTTCGTTTGTAAGACGATTCATGGTTAAATTATAGACCAAACTGAAGATGTTTGACAATGAAACAAAACACAAAACGTGCGTCAGCTGTTTAAACCAGTGTTGCCAAAAAGATAATAGCTAAAAAATCACCCTTTATATTAGGCTGACACCGGTTTGTATAAAAAAAAAATTTTTTTGATCGAATTTTGAGGTGTGCGGATCGGATTATTATGGCACTAGATCTAAAACTTTAGCGCGCAAAATTTGAGCCAAATCACACAATGCTTTCTGGACGGGCGTTGAGTTCAAATTTCAAATATGCATTTATTTTCAAAAAAATTATTTTTCACACAAATTTTGATGTTAATAATTGCGTTTCAATTAAATTAATTAATAAACCATAATCTAGAGTAAATTATCTTTCTAATAAAATAACAAAATCAATTATCGGTTGAAAAACAGCCAAGTTATATCAAGTTCCCCAGGCAACAAATGCGCCGCAGACCACTTGTTTAAGAAAAACGAGTTCACATTTTTAAAGACATTGAAATAATTTACAACAATAATATTTCTGCATTCTCCTGATCCCAAAATGATCTTATGTAAAGCATTTTGCATCTCGTCTATTGTTATGCCGTTCTAAATTAATGTCAAAATCTCCAATTTTACTTTTTCAAAAATTTTGTTCAAGAAATTTACCGAAATCAACGATTGGACTTTAAGGCCTTGTTAACAAATTATATGTGATTAAAAATGTCAAATATTGTAGGTATCCTGTTCTTAACTTGGCGAGGGCAGCCTTTTTATTTCAGCGAATTTGAAGAAAAATTTGATTTTTCATACTTTTTCAAATTTTAGGCTACATCTTTTCGGTGTTTCCATATTTCAAATATCTTTTGTCAAAATGTTATACTACTTGATATAAGTTCTCAATCTTGTAAATTTAGATTAAATTGAAACACTATAAATTGTCCCTCTTTAAGGTCAAAAGTCAAATTTAAGGAGATTTACATTTTTTAAAACAAAATATTGAAATAATATAAATATTTGTGAAGGAATTTCGATAAAACCTGTTGATAATATTTTAATAATTCTAAAAAATAATATTCTGGCCTTATTTCAAATTGACTCTATATGAAAATCTGTATGTGAAGGTTCATGGTTCAAAACCTCACGGCCGCCCTAAGTAGAAAAAATTTTCATATAGAAACAATCTATTCAATTAAAACATAACAATTATCACAATGTTCAATAAATCGCTGATGAAGGCTGAAATGCCAGAAACCGGTCCGATTAACAATACAGTGTAGTTATGAATTTTTGAAATATATGCTTTCTTCTTCTTTACCACGCACCATTTAAACGAAAATCTATAAATATTTTCTTATATTCAAAAAGTGCATCTGCATCAATAATTATTATAAAGCAAATTTCAGAAAATACACACATCAAACACACAATGTTCTGTTCTAAAACTACCAACACATATTTTTAATTTCATGTCAATTATGTGTGTTTCAAAATTTGTACTTTGCCGAACACAATCATGAATGTGTTTCGTTTTATTACTTGATTGTGAACACGAACATGTTTTTATCACGTATTGTTTTATTTCATTGCACATAAACCACACAGTTCGAGTGTAGCAATATTTTAAGATCGTCTTATGTTCGTTTTCTCAAAAAAAAAAAAAAAAAAAAAAACAGAACATGAACAATACACATGTGCGTAGCTTTATTTTAAGTTCTTTAGCTTTATTTTAAGTTCGTGTTCTGGCACGTGTACTGCGGAAAAAGAGACATGAATAATAAACATGTTCGAGTTCAGTGAATAACAACAGTTTAATTTTAACCACACAGAGAAATTTTTATATTTTGTTTATGAATTATTTTCGTTTTTTTTATTAGTTTTTATTTTTATAATTTTTTTATTTTTATTATTTTTCTATTTTTATTATTATCTTTTTAGTTTTTTATGCTTGATAATGAATTATTCAAATTTTTTAAATAAATTTGGTTGAAATAATTGTTGTCGTTTTTATCGGGGTGTATCGGATTTCTATCGGATTTCCTGTACGCGTTCAGGAACACGAACTGAAAATAATGCTACACTCGAACTTCTGTTTTTTTCTTTCTTGAGGACAGGAACTTAAAATATAGCTACACTCGAAACTGTGTGGTTTATGTGTATTCGAATAAAACAATACGTGATAAAAACATGTTCATGTTAACATTCAAGTATTAAAACGATACGTATTCATGATTGTGTTCGGCAAAGTACAAAATTTAGAAACACACATAATTGATATGAAAATAAATATATGTGTTAATTGGTCTGAGCTGTGTTTGTTTACATACATGTACGAGTTTTTTATTCAGTATGTGTTTTTTTCTGAACTCTGTTTTAAAGAGAGCGTGTAAAACCAATTTCTAAATATGATCTGAAAGTATTTGTCGATCGATTTCTACAATATCTATCAGGAAATAGTCGTACTAATCATGTATGATAATATTAATTTTTAGAATTACTAAAATCTTATCAACAAGTTTTATCGAAATCCTTCCACAAATATATACTATTTAGATTTTTTTTTTTAAACATGTAAATATCCTTAAATTTGACCTTTGACCTTAAAGGGGGACAATTTATAGTGTTTCAGTTTAACCTTAATTTACAGGATTGAGAACTTATATCAAGTAGTATACTATTTTGATAAAATATATTTGAAATATGAGAACACCAAAAAGATGTAGCATAAAAGTTGAAAATGTATGAAAAATCAAATGTTTCTTCAAATCCGCTGAAATAAAAACGTTGCCCTCGCCAAATTAAAAACAGGATACCGACAATATTTGACATTTTTAATCACATATATTCTGTTATTAAGACCCTAAAGTCCAGTTGTTGATTTCGGTAAATTTCTTTAACAAAATTTTTGAAAAAGTAAAATTGGAGATTTTGAAATAGTGCTAAAAATATGTACCATTTTGATATTAATTTAGAACAGCATAACGGGATGCAAAATACTTTACATAAAATTATTTTTGGATCAGGAGAAAGCAAAAATATATTTTTGTAAATTATTTCAATGTCTTTAAAAATGTGAGCTCGATTTTCTTAATCAAGTTGTCTGCGGCGCAGTTATTGCCTGGGGAACTTGATATAACTAGGCTGTTTTGCAACCGATAGTTGATTTTGTTGTTTTATTAGAAAGATAATTTACTCTAAATTATGGCTTATTAATTAGTTTAATTGAAACGCAATTATTAATATCAAAATTTTTGTGAAAAATTATTTTTTTTTAAATTTTTACATATAAATGCATATTTGAACTTTGAACTAAATGCGCGTCCACAAAGCATTGTCCGATTTGGCTCAAATTTTGCACACTGAAGTTTTCGATTCAATGTCACAATAATCCGTCCCGCACGTCTTGAAACTCCAAAAAAAATGGCTGTCACCTTATTGTGTATGTATGATTTTTTCTATGCCTTCAAAACAAACAAACAAAAAAACTGACGCCGGCTTTTGTAATTACATAAACATAATTTGAAAATATGGACGAAATGTCAGATTTCATCAGATGAAATTTTTTTTGAAGCGAATGCCTTTTAATGACAATAGTATAAAATCTATCGCACAATGCAGACAGACGCCTCGCCTCTATGACGCTTTTTTATGTTAATGAAAATTTAACTTTTAGATTAAAAAATGTTTGTTGTATTTGTAATAATGTTGTCCTCATCGAAATGATATTTTGCATTGTTAGTGATTTGGAATAAACAGTAATTTTCCGCATCGTGTTTAGATTGCTTGAATTACATACAGTATTTGTATTTAAACAACACTGTTCAAAACATCCATTTGCGTCATTCCACAAACAATCAGTATCGATTGTGAGATTTGCCTATTTTTTAAATTTGTCGCTTGTATGTGTGTAGGTTACACTGTAGTACGAAAACAGTTAACAACAGCAAGTGCTAAGTAAATAGATCGCTTTTTAATATACTGAAATCCGTTTTGATTCGTATTTGTTTATCGTATTTAATTAAAATAGCTTAAAGAATTTCCTTTTAAGGACACGAATCAGTTGATGTAAATTCTATACCAAATGTGGCATGCACACACAGAAAAAAAGATTGGTTGGAAATATGTTAGTCAGCGTGAAAGTACTAGCCCAATATAGTAAAACCTCCAAAGAGTTTGGCGTTCTCAGGACAAAAGTTTTTTTATGACCTGTAATATTTTTTCATCCAAAGGGTTTGAAGTTCTCGGTGCAATTTTATTTTATGACTTTTTATATTTTTTCCTTTTTTGATTTTTGTTTGCTTAGTTTGCTAATATGAATTTTTTGTTTGTTTGTTTGTATAATAACACAGTGCAGCACATGAAATACAAACTGCTTCTCGTGTGCGGATTCTCGAAGTACTTATCGAAATTAAGAAACCCCCATTTGTGTTTTGTTAGTTTAGCAGCTGCTATTCAAATTTGATGGCCTCATATATATTTTGGCTAAATCTTGATTTTTCCGAAGAACATACAATTTTTCTTACGGCTATATCTCGGTAACCAATTTAAATTTCACTCAAACCAACATGTTATTGTCTTGTCACATTAATGAGAGCATGTGGCTCCATGACATTTGTATTGACCGCTAGGGCCAGTTCAATCTTTACATGCACTTGCAACAATGGGAATATCATTGCACATATTTGATAAACAAAAGTCTCGAAGTTTCTATGTAAAATATATCTATGTAAAATATAATGTTCTGAAGAATTCTGAATTATATTATAAAATGGTGAAAAAAGATATAAAAAATTAAATTTTTTTGACATTTTAGCAACTTTGAGGCGCTAGATGCAGTTTTTTTTCTCATAATCTACAACTATAAATTTGCCGAAGACTGGAAAACAAAATTCCAATTAGTAACAGCGAGATATAGCGGTGAGAAAAATTGCATGTTCTTCGGAAAAATCAAGTTTTAGCCAAATGGGGTTTTTTAGTTTCGATAAGTACTTCGAAAAACCGAACACGAAGGCGTCTGCACTCGATGAATCCAATAATATTGCATTGTGTAATTCGTCTTACGCTCCAAACTTAGTAAACAAATATCAATATAAAGGTACGGTCACATTAGCCAAATATTTGACGCAAACTTGTTTTTTCGTATTTGCCCAAATTTTTTGAAACAAATGCAGAGTTGATTTTGTGGTCACACTAGGTACATTTATTTGCCTCTTTTTGTTTGATCAAAAAGCTGCCAAAAATTTGATCAAATTTTCCAAATGTTGCACGAGGATGAAAGTTTTCTTCTTTTGTGCTGTGGAGCGGCATTGGTGATAGTTTTGGAAGTTTTCTGTTATACTATATTTAAATATTATTTTTAACTATAATTATAACTATAATTTACACAATTTTACTTACCTTTTTATACCCTATACCACTATGTGGTTTGGGTATAATGACTTTGTGCTGCTGTTTGTAACAACCAAAAATATTTGACCTAGACCCATCTTTAATTATACCGATCGAATCAGAATCACTTTCTGAGTTGATTTAACAATGTCCGTCCGTCCGTCCGTCCGTCCGTCCGTCCGTCCGTCCGTCTGTGTGTCCATGTAAAGCTTGTAATCAAACTGCAGGTCGTAAATATGAATATATTTTGATGAAATTTGGTGTATAAGCTTTTATCGGCCATGGGATGAACGCTATTGAAATTGGTGGGAATCGGTCCATGTTCAGACCTAGCCCCCATACAAATTACCCATATGAAATCGACATAAATTGCCATAAGATCCAAATTGTCATATAGATCTTACTCAAATTGGGTTTGTATGCGTTCATTACATCCACTAATGAGTAGTCCAAAAATGATCCCTTTGACCCCATATAGAGCTGCTTCCCGATCTTCACTTAAATCTATTAAAAAACAAAAATATTGCACTGATTCTTCTCAAATTTTGTTTGTACATATTTTTGCAAAATACAAGAGACTTTACCAAACATGATCAGGATCGGTCCATTTTTGGACCTAGTCCCTTTATAGATATAGCATCCGATATGAACTTTTTCATATCTGCAGCCAAAAAAATTAATAAAAGTCCCACTCAAATTTGGTTTTTGCTTATTTTCAATGTCCAGTTAGTTGGGCCTAAGAGATAGGGTTTCTAAACGCATGGTATAGGGTATCGTATAGTCGGTCTAGACCGACTATAATTTTTCTACTTGTTATTTCTATATTTTTTCTTTGTTTACAAAAGAAACAGCTGTTTATTTTAAGTAATGTAACAGTGTGGCAAATTCTGTGTTTTTAAAATGATAAATTCGCTAAAGTTAAAAATTAATTTGGCTTAAGTGGAGTTTAGGGCTAAAGCCGCGATCGGTATCAAATTTTCACCATTTATAAAACATTTTATTGCGGTTCTAGGAAAATAATTTTTTTTCGGCGGTCGAGCCTATTTTCCGAGTTATTTGACTTGTATATAATTTTGTTGTTTAGTATCGGATTTCAGCACTATATACATATATCATTTAAAAGCTCACTTGAGTGCCTTTTATTCGATATTTTTAAATTTGAAATCCATTACCGATTATGAACCAATTTAAAATTTTGTATTTTTGTAATAGAGTTTTTTTCTTAAATATTCAATTATCTCGTAAGTAGACATATATCATGTGGGTTTTTGCATAAACTGGATAAAAGTTGGGTTCACTAGCTTTATTTCGATGTACATTTTTGACCTTTTAGCCCTTTCAGGACCATATATATATCGTTATATGTAAGGTAGTTCAATAGAAAATCAAGTATTTTATTTTTAGGGAAATTAACCCATTAATAACTCTATTTGATATTATCCCCATTATATTATACTATAGAAATAGAAATAACAACATATTAAAAAAACCTTAAAATTTAAGGTAAAATCCCTAATATATCCTATCCCTAAGTGGTCAAGAGGTCAAAAAATACATTGAAATGATTCTAGTCGATCCAGCTTTCACTCAGTTGTAAATACTAACATTATTTTGTGAGATAATGCCACGTTTTCCTAAAATAACTTTAAAAAATCTAAATAGGTTCATAACCGGTTAATTGATTTCGGATTTTGAAATATCAAATAAAAGGCACTCAAGTAAACTTTCAAATAATATATGTATTGCTGAAATCCGATACTCAATAACAAAGTGATATACAAGTCTATGTCAAAACTTTGGAGGTCCATAACTCGGAAAATAGGCTAGACCGCCGAAAAAATATCAAAAAAAATTAGAGCATTGTCTCTAAACTCCATTTGTTCCACAAATTTTATATTGTACTTTTACAACTTCAAAACAATTTTAATACTACACATTTTTTTGTGATAAGTTTCTTTAAAGCCAATTTTAATAAATATTAACAAGTTGCACAACAAATGCTTTTGAGAACAAAAAGCTTTTTTTTAAAGATATAACTGAATTAAGTTTTAAAAGTTGACATCACTGCTGAAACAACTGTTGTTTGCCACTGTTTGCTCTTACAAATGTTTTGTAAGGTCAAATAATTATTTGCCCAAAATAGAGAAAAATAATTGGTCGTCCGTACCTTAAGGAAAAGTTAATAAAGTTTTCCCTTTGGAGGTTTTACGGTACTGGCCTAGCACCTACACCCTGACTCGAAATTTCAGCAGTAACACAAATTCAACCCAATGTATGGCACTAGTCAGGTATATAAAAATTCATTATATGCATGTACCAGCAAAAGCTTGGTAATGATTGGTTATTACCGTTGCATTACATGGTAATGTTAACCCTATACCTTTTGAATAATTTCACGATAAATGTAATGACTTCCTGATAATGATTTATGTAAATACTTTCTGGTAAGACCACTGTTAGCATTAATCTATATATATAAAATTCATTTTCTGTTTATTTGTTTGTTTGTTTGTTTGACCGCTATACAAATTTTTATTTTTCAACGGATTTCCCTGAAATTTTGTACACACGATCTCTATACCCCAGGAAAGGTCGCCATATACTTTTTACTGGCCACGCCTACTTTTACGCCCACTTTTTATGTAAAATTCCTTTTCAGTTTTATTCATATTTGTTCACTATAGAAATTTTTATTTGTTAACGGATTTCTCTGAAGTTCGGTACACACGATCCCTGTACTCCAGCTAAGGTCACCATATGCTTCTTATCGACCACGCCTATTTTTACGCCCACTTTTTATATACAATTAATTTTTTGTTTTTGGTATATTTGTTCGCTATACAAATTTTTATTTGTTCACGGATTTGTCTGAAATTCGGTACACACACGATCGGTACACACACGATCCCTGTACTCCAGCTAAGGTCACCATATACGTATTATCGGCCACGCCTACTTTTACGCCCACTTTTTATATACAATTCATTTTCTGCTTTTTGGTATATTTGTTCGCTATGCAAATTTTTATTTGTTAATGGATTTCTTTGAGATTCGGTACACACGATCCCTGTACTCCAGCTAAGGTCACCATATGCTTCTTATCGACCACGCCTACTTTTACGCCCACTTCTTATATACAATTCATTTTCTGCTTTTTGGTGTATTTGTTCGCTATACAAATTTTTATTTGTTAACGATTTCCTCTGAAATTTAGTACACACGATCTCTGTACCACAGGGAAAGTTACCATATGCTTATTATTGGCCACGCCTACTTTTGCGACCACTTTTTTAATGTTTTATGGGTTTCGCTCGAATTTACTGCACATTGTTCTCAAATCCCAGGTAAGGTCGTCATATACTTTTATCGGCCACGCCCACTTTTTTTAATTTTCTATATACGCTTTTAGTTTTAGTTTATTACAAATTTTCCCGTCTTATCTTTTTTACTATATGAGTTGCAACACCCCAAAATTAGGGCAGATTTATTTCATAGGTTGACTACCGCTGCAGGATTATTCCGATTGTAAATATTTGCATCTCGCCTTTTTAAATACAATGGAAAACAAAATATTACATTTATTTCCATCTTGCCTATTGGCTACATTGGAAAGCAACCTATTACAAATATTTCCATTTCATCTTTTTCACTATATAAATGAGTTGTAAAGGTGGAAAAATAACTATTTGCAATTATGCCTTGCACATGAAAGCATAGCATATAGGCCGTACTACCTCAAATGCAAAAAGGCTTAAACAAAACAGAGCTCTAGAGAACCTGATCAGACCCAAATTCGTATCGAGTCTCAATGAGTTAGACAATCTGAGTCGAGAAATGCTGAAACACCTAAGCAAACCCAATAACTTCTTGAAGCCCAAAGATCAAGACAAGCTTTGTAAGAGAAGCGGAAATGCCTGAATCTACTCCAGGACCATCTCTTACGGTAGCAGGTATCAACTTAGAATCTGCCTGTTTTTCGCATAGACAATTATTTGTCGCCTGCTCCAGAGTTGGAAGCCAGCACAAGCTTTTCGTATATGCACCAGAAGGAAAACCAGAATTGCTGTATATCCCCAAGCTCTAGAATAACTAAAATTCGTAACTTTTAGACATAATACACTCAAAATAATCCATGCTAAGTTGTAGTGGTAAGCATGCGCTCAGCACTTAGCCCCCAATGCACAAATTCCCCAAAAAATGAACAAATTCCCCAAATTTTTAAATAAAGGCCCCAAAAGAAATTAACAAAATCTCCATACTGCTCTCAATAAACGTATTTAAAATCTGTATTCTTTTCAATAGCATAATTTCGACACGATGCGCTCGCGGAACCAGTTGCGCTCAAATATCGGATGATCTGGAATATAATATTTGGCAATTAAAATAGGTTGACAACAACTGCGCGGCAGCACGGGTGTAGCTGCCAAACGCGCTGAACGGGCGCGCGGACGCAGACGCGATGCGCCCACGGAACACAGCTCAGCTAAAATATAGGAATGTTCTGAAAAATATATTTTGGGATTCAAATAAATTGACGACAACTGCGCGGCAGCACGGGTGTAGCTGCCAAACACGCGGATGCGGACGCGACTCGCTCGAGGGACATAGCTCAGTGAAAAGTCTTATGATAAATGTTATCTACGTATGTGCAATAATTACTATACATGTACTATAAGCATTTGCTTAAAGCAACATTGCGGCACAATATTAAACGTCGCATTCATTTTCTGTTTTTCTTTGACGTGTCTGCTCAATGATGATCACTTAGTGAATAAAGTAATTAAATTTTTAAAAGTTCTGATTCCCTTAATTTGCAAACGATTCCGTTATATTTGATGTTTATAAAATAAATAAAATTCAAAGAAAAAAAATTAAGGCGGTTTCGCTGCTTATTTTTTAAGTATTTTTGCTGTAGCGTCTTATAAAAAAAGTTCTAAATTAAAAAATCACAAAATTTTAAATTGAAATAAAACATGAATTTGTTCCCCCAAAAAACGTGAACATAGAGAATTTTTTCACCATGAAAAAATTCCCCAATCCCATAAAAAATTTTTTGGGAGTAAGTTAATTTTTTTGAGGAATGGATCATCGGGGACTAAGTACTCAGCGCCTGGTAAGCATAGAGAACCATTTTTCAAGTCAAAGCCCTTTGGATCCCGGGCAAGACCGGGTAAAAACAGCTAGTAAAAACTATAAATAATGAGTTAAGTTTAAAGAAACAAACTATTTCGCGGCGATAGTCATCATTGGACAAAAAATGCAGCAAATGCTATTAAATTTTACATTACATTATTTATAACAGATTGTGCGATACCAATGTGTTATTTTTACAGAAATTTACTTTACTTCCTACAGGTAACAAATTACTCAAAACCCTTCTTGTTATCTATAAAGTAATTTTTTACTTGTAGCAGTTCCTAGTAAGGTGCCGCTAAGGCCTTTCCTCCAATGACATCCCCATGTTAAAATAATGGGTTTTGAAATGGAAAGGTAACTACTCAACACTTTCGATTTCTTATTTTAAAGCTCATTACATGTAATGGAAAGTTTTACTGGGGTATTAGACAAATAAATACCTAGATTTGTGCAGATAAGACTATCCAATGTTCTACACACAAATGGTATACAATTTTGTAATGGTAGACGAGGCATATGAAGAAGTATATAATGACCAGACCCAAGATGCACTGAAGATGCTTATCACTGCGTCTTATTCTGGCTAGAACTCTAAGCGATTTGTTTGAAGGTAGTTATTGTTGAAAGCGTCGGAAGAATTTGAAAAAAATTTGGGGTGAAGAAGGGATGTCTGTTATCACTAGGGCTGCGATTTCGATAGTCTAAGGACGATGTCGACCACTTATCTTTCCGAATAAATAATTTTGCGTTAATATGGCATCGGTTTGTTTTTGCATATTTTTGCATATATTGGTACAAATGCATATTTTTGCATATTTTGGTCTTAAGTGCATATTTTTTGCATATTTTAAATTTTTATATGCATATTTTTGCATACTTTGGCATTTTTGAGTGATTTTTTAAAAAAAATTTTTAAATACACAAAAAAAATGGTTTTTCCAAAAATTTTTAAAAACAAAAAATTAATTTTTGTGTAGACTTACGTGAAGCATTTATTTCCGCAGACATATCCTTAAATAAATTGAGTAACGAAAATTTAAGAAATTTCTTTAAAACATACATGAATGACAGAATCACTTGCCAGTCTACTCTCTTAAAAAAAGTTATGTTGACAATATATGTGACTCCGAACTAGAAAATGTGTGTTCCTTTTTGAAAAGGAAATATTTATGGGTGTAAATGGACGCTACGTTCCAAATGTTGTTGTCAGAGTTTTGGATAAAAATCAAGAAGTTTGCAAAAATAAATTCTTGCTTAACGTAGTGGAATTGGAAAAGGTCAACCATGCTACGATAGCTCGTGCTTTCCATTAGTCAATAAATTTGTTGGTCAAGATTTCGACAAAAAGCAGATCCTTCTATTTTTAAACGATGCAGCACCTTACATGGTTAAGGCTGCTAATGGACTTAAAATATTTTATCCAAAACTGTTACACGTTACTTGCCTGGCACATGGGTTACACCGCGTTGCAGAGGAAATTATAAGCCAATTCGATAATATTGCTTTATTGGCTTCATACGAGAAAAAAATATTTTTAAAGGCTCCTTTCACGAGTTGCAATTTTTAAATAAATGTATCCCTTAGTTCTCCTTCCACCGAAGCCAAAATTAACAAGATGGAGAACCTGGCTAGATGCTGCAGAATTCTATTCAAAAAATTCAATTAAAAAAGTAAAAGAAATATTAAATTTAAATAACATCAAAAGTCAATTAGCATTTAATTTTCCAACTACGAGTATATTGGAGAAACAATAACTAAATTGGAGTGATTTAGTTCACTTAATACCGAAGTCAAATTAATTGATATTGCAGAAAGTAAAAGCAACAATGTGGAAAGAAGAATAGCCCAACAAATTAAGAAAAAAAAAATCCAAAAGGTTTTGCAAAAAAATTAAGTATTTCAAAAAATAAAACAAATTTAAAATATTTTTGATCTGGAACCAAATGTGGGATCTAAATGAGAAAATATTCTCCAAATGAATCGGCATGCTTCAAGTATGCCCCTATAACTTTGCTTGACGTTGGGAGATCATTTTCAATATACAAAATTTTTTGGAGTCCGAACAGACAAAGTTTCACTTTTGATAATATAAAAAAGTATTTATTTGTTTATACAAACGAAAATTTACATTAGTTATTTAAGTTTTTTAAGGGATATTGTACCTTTGAATAAAAATAGACTGAATTATTTATTTCTTTTGTTTTAAATAAAATAAAAATAAAAAAAATATTTTTTATTGAAATTTTTTAAGTTCTAGGTGCATATTTCGTAATTTTTAGTTCATATTTTGAATTTATTAGTGCATGTTTTAAGCGCGTTTTAAATTTTTTAGTGCATGAAATCCCTGCCCTAGTTATCACCTTTACTATTTGCTCTCTACATTAATGACTTACATGAATCATTGGCTGGAGGTCTTTATATAGATGATATTAACATGAGATTATTACTGTATGCAGATGATATTGTTATCATGGCAGACAAAGTAAGTACGTGGCAGAAAATGAAATAAAGATTGAGATAAAGATTGTACCTAGTTTCTGTTATTGGGGAATGACACTTACTCCGAGGATGGACTTCAGACAACATATTGAGAATAGAAATAACTCTGCAAAGAACAGTATAAACGCCACTTGAAAAGTTTTCTAAGTAAGAAGAACATTACAGTCAGTGATAAATGGCAACTCTTGGAGCACAGGTTGGAGGTCATTCACATTTTGATGAAGTCGACAAACTGCAAAGGTATTTTGTCAAGAAGATTCTATGTCTACCATCGTTCACACCTACTTACATACCGATGCACGAAACAAATATGGAAGAAGGGCACCTATATACACCAGATTTGAATATGAGATATATAGACCGAACTCTTTTTGAGTACGATTCAGACTGCCACACCAGCTATCTCTGAAGTTAATGAAGAAACAAATATCATGGGTGAGAAGCTTAAATGAACTTTGTCAACTCCTTAATCTGAGCTAGGAATATGAAAATGTATCAAATTTTTTATGCAGAAGCAAATGTAGCCAACTATTGAATAAATTGAGGATTTCAAAAAAACAAAGATACGTACAGAGTGCCCCTGATACAAACAGATTCTACAAGAACTTGAATTTCTCTAAAGGTTTATATTACATGATGGATGTAAACACGCACACCGAAATTATGTGGATCTTAAAAGCCAGATGTGATATAAGAGTTAAATGACACACGTTTTTGCGCCAAACAGGTCTAACCTATGTTCCTTATGCTACTTAAATGAGGCAGAAAACATTCAGCATTTAAAAGGCAGTTGTCCAATATTAAGAGAATTCAGATTACGTTTCTTTGGAAACAATTTCTTAGAAAATTATCAGATCGTACAAATTTTAAACGGCGCATACGGGTGGAAAAATCTGATACAATATATTATGAATGCTCTACAGTACAGAAAAATATTGATAGATGAATACAATTTTTAACAATTTAATACGTAACTATTAATATCTATTATATTAATAGGCAGGCGATTTTTGTGACCGATGTTTTGTTCTACCGTTTCATCTCGATTTTGACCAAACGTATATTATTCGAAAGGTATTTCCATTTAGCCGTTTTGCAGATTTACAGATTTTTAATTTTTTGCTTTATTTTGAGTAAATTGTTTTAAAGTTGCTACTAACACATACATAAAATTATACATATGCTATGTGTGTTTTGTTAATGTGTTTGTTAATGAGTTTGTTATCTTCATTCACAATAATAATAAACCATAAAAGTGTTGGTTTGTGAATTGTCTAAGTTGAAAAATAAAGCTGCCTAGAAATTGCACTCGAATTTCGGGTGCTGGTATCTGCTAGTGATTAATTAAAGCAAAAAGTTTAAAAGCAAAATTTGTAATGTACTTATGTATAAAAAAAAAATCATACTACCGACAGACAACTCTTGTCAATGTCGTAAATTCTTTATTAACAATTGAAAATGTAATTATACCCTATACCACTATGTGGTTTGGGTATAATGACTTTGTGCTGCTGTTTGTAACAACCAAAAATATATGACCTAGACCCATCTTTAATTATACCGATCGAATCAGAATCACTTTCTGAGTTGATTTAACAATGTCCGTCCGTCCGTCCGTCCGTCTGTGTGTCCATGTAAACCTTGTAATCAAACTGCAGGTCGCAAATATGAATATATTTTGATGAAATTTGGTATATAAGCTTTTATCGGCCATGGGATGAACGCTATTGAAATTGGTGAGAATCGGTCCATGTTCAGACCTAGCCCCCATACAAATTACCCCTATGAAATCGACATAAATTGTCATAAGATCCAAATTGTCATATAGATCTTACTCAAATTGGGCTTATATGCGTTCATTACATCCACTAATGAGTAGTCCAAAAATGATCCCTTAGGCCCCATATAGAGCTGCTTCCCGATCTTCACTTAAATCTATTAAAAACAAAAATATTGCACTGATTCTTCTCAAATTTTGTTTGTATATATTTTTGCAAAATAAAAGAGACTTTACCAAAAATGATCAGGATCGGTCCATTTTTGGACCTAGTCCCCATATAGATATATCATCCGATATGAACTTTTTCATATCTGCAGCCAAAAAAAATTAATAAAAATCCCACTCAAATTTGGTTTTTGCTTATTTTCTATGTCCAGTTAGTTGGGCCTAAGAGATAGAGTTTCTAAACGCATGGTATAGGGTATCGTATAGTCGGTCTAGACCGACTATAATTTTCTTACTTGTTTTAAATTATCGAATTTTTACGAAGTTATTTGAAAATAAAGAATACTACTACTAATATTCCAATAAATAAGGAAGTATGCGCCAAAGAAGGTATCAAACAGTTCTACGTACATTTTAAACAAGAACTCGAACTGTCGGCCTTCTTATCAGTTGGGCTGAAAAAATTACCCAAACATAGTCTATAGGGTTTAAATGAGAACTGATCGCTGGCCATTCTAAAATGGGTATGTTTCAGGTCGCAAAAAATTTTGTAGTAATAAGTGTAACGTGGATTGAGTCATTATCTTGCTGAAAAGTCCAGATGTTCCCATAGTTTTCCAGCAAAGTTAACAAGCTTGGTGTCCAACAATTCTACATAAATAGACGCATTTGTTCTGGTCCGCATGCAGCAAAGCGGAGATTTTCCGACATACCTGAAAGCAGCCCAAATTATATTTTCGAAACGTTCGATTTTCTTTTTAAAAAAAAACTAATTTTATTTTAAGTTTATTTATTATTTACAAAGTACCGAAACCATTGAAAGAGGAACTTTTTTATTTTATTTATTTATTCATCCTTTATTGGCAGATTATATTTACATGATAAGTATATTTTGAGATCTTATCGACTAGATATCACAACAATTAATATAATGGGATCTTAATTAAGATATTATTTAACAATTTGTTATTAAACATAAAAGTTTTAAAGGTAAAATAGAGGGAAATCCTTTATATAAATATTTGGCAATTCAAACACTGTTGAAAAATACATATTTATAAAAGTTGATTATAAACAATATAATTTTCAATTTGATAATTTCTGATAATTTTAAGTTAATTGTCGACATTCTCTAATCAATGGATAAGAAAAACTTTCAATTTTATTAAAATAATTACTGTTAAGTCTTGTTACAAATTCTATTATTTTCTCATATCCCGTTTCATTATGAAGCATGTACGTGGGACATCTCCAATGCTTGTTGTGTATCATTTTTAGACATTTGTTTTGAATTATTTGCAACTTTTTTTGCATTTTGCAGTTGAATACCATATAGGGCATGCAATAAGTTAAAATTGGTCTAATAACACTTTTGTAGAGTAGATTTTTGTTTTTTATGTTTAAAAAGGGACGTTTATTTAGCATTGGCCAAAGAGCTTTAAAAGTTTTAATGGCTTTATTACACGTCTCGTCTAAATGTGTTTTAAAAGTTAGCTTTTTGTCTAAAATGACACCAAGATATTTAACTTCGTTGCTTACAATTATAAAGTCACTTCCAAAGACCAGTTTTTTTTTTTTTTTTTTTTAATTAATCAACACTCAGGGGATGCCCCTACAGATGCAGTGCATTGTGTTGATCTCAGGAAAATAGGTTAAGGAGGAAAGAGGGAGTAGTGTGTTCATTTTTTTTTTTTTTTTTTTGCAGCGACAGACCAAAGCCTCTGGTGGGAATCGAACCCACGACCCCTCGCATGATAGGCGAGCGCGCTACCTACTCAACTACCGGGGCGCTTGACGTCTAGGAGCTCTTTTAGGAGTTTTATTAAACGGAAAGATTATTGCTTGAGTTTTGTTAGGATTTATCTTGATTTTCCACTTATGAAAATATTTGTTGCAGGCTAAAAGACCTTTTTCCATTTTTTTAAGCAGTACACTGGTGAGTTTGCTTGTTGTAATTAGCGCAGTATCGTCTCCATAATATGCTATATTCATGTATGGCGGAACTGAGAAATCGGACGTATATGTGACCTTCTCCGAGAAAAGGGACCTAGTGTGTCAAAAAACGGGTTGTGTCAAAAACGGTGGATTCTAGTACCTAAAAGGGTGTAGAAGCTTTAAATGTGTTTTTTTTTTTCTCAAAACTTAATTTTCACACACTAGGTCCTTTTCTCGGAGAAGGCCACATATATTGAATAAAGTAATGGTGATAAAACTGATCCTTGGGGTAACCCAGTTATTATTGTTGAGAGAGGAACGAAAACTAACAAAATTTTGAAATTTACATTCGTTTATATTTTCATTCTAGTTATAATTATGCTTACTTACTACTTTTAAAAAAATCATGTGAGTCCGATCACAGGGCAGATGTGTAAAAATCTAGTAACTAAAAAATTTTTTGTGGCACTGTATCACTTATAGCAATGAACTGCAGAGGCTCTGCTAATATAAAAATATTTATTATTATTTATTATTTCAACCGGTTAATTTTAATTTTTCGTTTTTCATTTTTTATTTTTAATTTTTTAATTTTTCATTTTTCGTTTTCAATTTTTAATTTTTCATTTTTTATTTTTCAATTTTTATTTTTCATTTTTCATTTTTTATTTTTAATTTTTCAAGTTTTATTTTTCTTTTTTAATTTTTTATTTTTCATTTTTTATTTCTCATTTTTCATTTTTTATTTTTCATTTTTTATTTTTCATTTTTCATTTTTCATTTTCAAACAGATTATTATTATTTTTAACCAATACACTAATAAGTCACACCGATTTTGTCTTACGACTCTCATGTTACGCTGTTTTTGTAATTGTATTGTGAAATAGAAATTTACCCCCCGTGCGCGTTTAGATGTTTACACATCAATAAGTGTGCTATCTTTTTGTGTCTTTATTGTCTCATTTCATAAGTGTGGTTTGTTTCCGGTATAATGAAATTATATTGGGAACAAAACCACCTATGTTAGAAATTTTAATTGGCCAAAAAATATTTGTCATATTGGTAATGAAGCAAGCTTATGTTTAAACGGATGCTGTTGGTTTGTAAATTTAACTTGAAAACGTTTATCATAAGTGTGCTTCGTTGCAATTCTATATATTAAAAAAGAATTTTGCTTTAAATAATTTTTATGAGAACGGTAATGCAAACTAATTTTCATTTTTTAATTTCATTCAAAATTTTGTTTATGCATCTATTTTAGATTTATGTACAATACTTATTGTATCTAAGAATTTATCAAATTTGTCAGGGGTCGCATTATTATATGTAACTCCCACATCATTAATGATCCGCCACCGTGGTTTCTCTTTAGACAGGTATTTCGTGAATGCCTTAAATTGCGCCAGTACTCCTGATAACTATCAGGGCCGTCTAGCTTGAACTTTTCTCGTCACAAAAAATAATCTCATGAAACTCATTGGTACAAAATTTACATTTATCGGCAAATGCCAAATGGTTCATTACGTGTCGATGCAAAAGTATTATCTGGTACACTCGGCAAGCCTTCGATATATGTTTGCTTTCGGCAAGGAGTTGGTGGACTCGTCTTCTGATTTCATGGTAGCTTCATATCACTAAATACCGAATTCCCCGTTTGCATCGTTCGTCAATATTTTTATAACCTATACCACTATGTGGTCAGGGTATAATGACTTTGTGCTGATGTTTGTAACTACCGAAAATATTTGACATAGACCCACCTTTTATTATACCGATCGACTCAGAATCACTTTCTGAGTCGATTTAGCGCCGTCCGTCCGTCCGTCTTTCTATCTGTGTGTCCATGTAAACCTTGTAATCAAACTACAGGTCGCAAAAGTGAAGATATATTGATGGAATTTGGTATCTAAGCTATTGAAACGCTATTGAAATCGAACCATGTTCAGACATAGTACCCATACAAATGACACCTATGAAATCGACTTAAATTGTCATATGAAAAAATTAACATATAAATCTTGGTCAAATGGGTTTGTGTATGCTTATTACACCCATTAATCAGTAGTCCTAAAATAAACCCTATAGGACAATTCTTAGTCACAGCCCCTATATAAAGTTGCTTCCCGATCTTCACTTAAATCTATCAAAAACCAAAAATATTGCACAGATTTTTCTCAAATTTGGTTTGTATATGTTTTTGCTAAAAATAAGTGACCTTACCAAACATGGTCCATCGAACTAAGCCCCACATAAATATAGCATCCGATATGAACTTTTTCATATTCAAAGGAAATTTACTTACAATGTCATCCAAATTTGGTTTATGGTTATTTTCTATATATAATTAGTTGGACCTAAGAGATAGGTTCTCTAAACCATGGTATAAGGCATCGTATAGTCGGTCTAGACCGACTATAATTTTCTTACTTGTTTTAGGTCTGCCCTTATGCTTGATTTTAACATAACTGTCGGGGTATGTTAAAAAGTGTTTTATTTTATTTCTGTGTCAATTGACTTTGGCTGCAATATCCACAATTTTGACACCAATTTCCTGCATTCCTATTATCAAGCCACACTCTTTTTCCGACAATCTTTTTACGCGTGACACTCTTAATTAAAAACTAAAATTACTCGTTGTTTCTTTTTTCAAATTAATGCAAATTTATGTTAACGGTACTAACAATAAAGTTCAAAGAAGAATTTCGCATGTGGAATATAAACATTTTAATCAATAAAAAAAAACTGCAAACCAAAAATTAAAATGAAGTTAGAATTAGAAGAGAGAGAGATAAAGAAATTTATGCACATATAATTATAAAGGACTTCTATTGACATACAAGTCTTTTTGACCGGACACAATATGATAATTCAGGGAGGGGGTGGAAAGTTTGTGGCGTCACATGCAGATGGCAAGATTAGTCCACATTTTTGTTTTGTTTATGTAGTAGCACGAAACTTAAGTAGACATTTCATAACATATCTTAGTAGCTTAGTAGCTTTCCTATTCAATGATAAAAAAAATTGATATTCTGAATATAAACATGACCGTACAAATACCGATTATATAGAATGAATACCGCGTCCAAATGAGGTAAATTTGGAAAAATCATATATAAATAAATCAAAATGTTTTGGACGATTGAAAAATTAAAGTAAGTGAGATTGCTGACATATAATAAGTGTATCACATATAATCAGATTTCAGAAAAAAACACACACTGAATAAAAAACTCATACATGTATGTAAACAAACATAGCTCAGACCAAGAAACACATATTTTTATTTTCATATCAATTATGTGTGTTTCTAAATTTTGTAGGGTGCCGAACACATCATGACTGTGTTTCGTTTTAATATTTCGTTATCTACACGAACATTTTTCTATCGCGTATTTTTTGTTTCGAACACACACAAGGTTCAGAAAATACACACATGAAACACACAATGTTCTGTTCTAAAGCTGCCAACACATATTTTTATTTTCATATCAATTATGTGTGTTTCTAAATTTTGTACGGTGCCGAACACATCATGACTGTGTTTCGTTTTAATATTCCGTTATCTACACGAATATTTTTTTATCACGTATTTTTTATTTCGAACACACATAAACCACACAGATTCTAGTGTAGCTTTATTTTAAGTTTGTTTTCTTGCACGTGTACTGCTAAAAAAAAAACAGAACATGTTCTTGAACGCGTTCATCTAAAAATTAAAACATTATCCACTCTGAATTTGTATTGTGCATTTAAAATATTTTATTTTATTTATTTTATATTTTTTTATTTCAATGTTTGCTGATTGTTTTTTGTTTTTTCATTTGGTGCAAAAATTAAATTTTTTAACGTTCTTACTCTGGAGCAAGCTACATATAGCTGCTCCAAATTATATCCGACAACACTTAACCACTGGCCTTGAATTTAGAATATTACTTGGTAATTTTTTATTTTAGCGATTTTTCATTTAAGCAGTTTTTTATTATGAAGATTCTTGTTTATAGTGATTTTTGTTTTTGACGATTTTGGTTTTTCGCCTTTTCCGATTCCAATCTATATTTTTCATGACTACTCATATTGGTAATTCATGTACTTGTCAGGAGTTTCAAGACTGTCGCTTTCATTATCAGCCCAATTCTAAACAAAAATTCTGCATGAAATTTCTCCCTTTTCCCCGATTTTGAATAAAAATACCTTCGAAAAAAAATTCGATGGGAAAAAAGTAGTTATTCTCAATGCACTTGAATTTGGTTTTTTCCCCAAAAGAAAATTTTCCTTGCAAAACAGACGGGAGTTTACATAAAAATAGTATTTTGATAAAACAATACAGCCCAACTTCAACTTTTAACTTAAATAAAAGCCAATTCGGGCATTGATCGCGTTTTCCATAGATTCAGCCCGCAATTGACTTCTAGCAATCCTTTAGCTAATTAGTTGTTATTCTACAACACCGATTTCCTCCACAAGTGCTCGCATCATAGCTATGCTATTCATTTTTATACCCTGTACCACTATGTGGTTTGGGTATAATGACTTTGCGCTGCTGTTTGTAACAACCAAAAATATTTGACCTACACCCATCTTTAATTATACTGATGGAATCATAATCACTATCTGATTCGATTTAATGATGTCCGTCCGTCCGTCCGTCTGTGTGTCCATGTAAAGCTTGTAATCAAACTGCAGGTCGCAAATATGAATATATTTTGCTGAAATTTGGCATTTAATCTTTTATCGGCCATGGGATGAACGCTATTGAAATTGGTGAGAATCGGTCCATGTTCAGACCTAGCCCGCATACAAATGACCCCTATGAAATCAACATATATTGCCATAAGATCCAAATTATCATACAAATCTTCAGATCTTCCCGATCTTCACTTAAATCTTTTAAAAAACAAAAATATTGCACTGATTCTTTTCAAATTTTGTTGGTATATATTTTTGCAAAATACAAGAGACGTTACCAAACATGGTCAGGATCGGTCCATTTTTGGGCCTAGTCCCCATATAGATATAGCATCCGATATGAACTTTTTCATATCTGCAGCCGAAAAAATTAATAAAAATCCCACTCAAATTTGGTTTATGCTTATTTTCTATATCCAGTTAGTTGGGCCTGAGAGATAGGGTGTCTAAACGCATGATATAGGGTATCTTATAGTCGGTCTAGACCGACTATAATTTTCTTACTTGTTTTATCTAATTTTTCTTTAAAATAAATTTATTTTCGTTTGCACACAAAAAAAAATAGTAAAATAAAAATTGTCAATAACTAATCAACTGGCTTCACAATTCGATGATGCCACTTATTAATTTTTTTGTACCCGCTGAATTTATAATTGGAGGATTTTTTTGTCGAGAGAAGTATTTTCCGTGAGAAAGAAATTCCTTGAGAATATTCGTAATTGGGCTGTATATTTCATATCTTTTTATATAGGAGGGGTCTCGCCCAACAATCCGTTTTTATCAGATAAATCATATAATATCTGATTGACTCGTGCAAAGTGTCAACGCTTTCCCGTTAATAGTACTCCAGTTATATGATATTATATATTTACTTTTCTATGGGCGATGTCACGCCCACTGCTCCGATCAAGGCCACTTTTTGTTCGACTAATCATATGAATGACTTATGGACTCACGTAAAGTCCCAAGGCTCTCACTATTACAGTACGCCAGATATATGACACTTAATATTTACTTTGTATGAGGGGTGCCACGCCTATTGGTCTGATCCCGCCGACTACTCCCATTAATAACAGATGACATCACACAAATTTTCAAAGCCGTTTCTGTTATGGTACTCGAGAAATATAATATAGAATAATTTCTTTGTATGCGAGTTGCCACGCCCACTTATCCGATCGGGTTCTTTTCGGCATGGCTACTAACATTAGCCACAAATTAGCAAAGCTCTCTTTGTCATAATACTCAATATTTATGATATGAAAAGTTCACTTGGTATAGGAGATGCCACGCCCACTGAAAATATCAAAAAATTAACGCCTAAAGTTCCTTGAATATACCCAGTAGGACTCTACCTTAATTTCGGGAATATCGGGCTTAGCTTTCTCTAAATACTTTTGATTTTATACATATGAATGAGAATTTGAGGCAGACAGATGAATGTACATCGTTGAATCTACTCAGAAAGTGATTCTTAGTTTAGAGCTTTGCCTTCGCGATGCTGCTTAATTTCTAGTGTATACTCGATTGAAAAATATATACCAGAAATAAAACAGTCAAACCAATGAATTCTATCAGCTGAATACGCCCGGAAGCAAGCAAAGAAAATTAAATCTGCCATGGTTGACTACATTGACTACTTAAAACATGAAAACAGATAAATGAAGAATATTATGCATCATTATTGGGCCAATCACGCGATCAAATCCGAAAAAAGGACTCATTTGGCAAAAAAAAAAAACATATTCTGCCATCAAGGTAATGCTCGGATGCCAACTTGTGCAGTTTCGATGACCAAAAAATACACGACTTTAGGCACGAATTATTGCTGCATCTACCTTATGGTCCAGATACTTTTCCTGTTTCCAAATTTAAAGAAGTGGTTCGATGGAAAAATATTCGTGTGGAATGAGGAGGTCATCTCTACTACAGTAATGTTACTTAGCGGAGGGGCTTAAAAAAGTTGAAGAATCGCTGGATGAAGTACATCCAACAAAAAGGAGGCTATGTTGACAAATAATAAAGAAATCAATCAAAAAAACAAAAGTGCGTTTTTATACACCCCTCCCCCCTAATCGGACTACTTAAAAAGAAAAAAAGTTATCACAAAACGAAAAAAAAAAATTGTGAAAAACAGCAGGTATAGTTCTTTTATGTATCGTATTACCTTTTTAAAGTAGTATTAAAGATCTTTATGCTATAAAAATCATGAACTTGAGAACCTGACTGTATTTATAGCGAATTAATTTAAAAAAAACTAAAGCTAAGCCATTTTGTTTAGTACCGTGTTACCTTTTATTTAAATTAATTTAAGATTTTAACGAATAAAACTATTAAGTTTTATAGTTTATTCAGATAATATAATAAAGATTCTCGGTTTGATTCTATTCATTTATATACGGCTTTAGTAATTAGTTACTTATTATTCGGGTCGAGATCATGTATACATTTTCTAATACTAGAAAAGATAATAATTTATGTAATGTAAGAGAAATATGGAAAAAAAATTTAAGACATTGACTTAAGTAGTTGATTAAGCATGAGTTGAAGTAATAGGCGGAAGGATGCTGAAGATGAACAAGTCACTTTGTTCGAAAGTAGCTACTCCATCTAGCGCTGTCTTCAATTTTTTCCATATTTCTCTTAAATTTTGGTTTTACATTTCTCATTTTTCATTTTTCATTTTTTTATTTTTCATTCTTTATTTTTCATGTTTAATTTTTCATTTTTCATTTTTTATTTTTCATTTTTCACTTCTTATTTTCCATTTATCATTTTCCATTGTTCATTTTTCATTATTCCTTTTATTAATTTTCCTTTTATATTTTTTAATTTTCATTTTTAATTTTTAATTTTTAATTTTTAATTTTTAATTTTTAATTTTTAATTTTTAATTTTTAATTTTTAATTTTTAATTTTTAATTTTTAATTTTTAATTTTTAATTTTTAATTTTTAATTTTTAATTTTTAATTTTTAATTTTTAATTTTTAATTATTAATTTTTAATTTTTAATTTTTAATATTTAATTTTTAATTTTTAATTTTTAATTTTTAATTTTTAATTTTTAATTTTTAATTATTAATTTTTAATTTTTAATTTTTAATTTTTAATTTTTAATTTTTAATTTTTAATTTTTAATTTTTAATTTTTAAATTTTAATTTTTAATTTTTAATTTTTAATTTTTAATTTTTAATTTTTAATTTTTAATTTTTAATTTTTAATTTTTAATTTTTAATTTTTAATTTTTAATTTTTAATTTTTAATTTTTAATTTTTAATTTTTAATTTTTAATTTTTAATTTTTAATATTTAATTTTTAATTTTTAATTTTTAATTTTTAATTTTTAATTTTTAATTTTTAATTTTTAATTTCTAATTTTTAATTTTTAATTTTTAATATTTAATTTTTAATTTTTAATTTTTAATTTTTAATTTTTAATTTTAAATTTTTAATTTTTAATTTTTTATTTTTAATTTTTAATTTTTAATTTTTAATTTTTAATTTTTAATTTTTAATTTTTAATTTTTTTTTTTAATTTTTAATTTTTAATTTTTAATTTTTAATTTTTAATTTTTAATTTTTAATTTTTAATTTTTAATTTTTAATTTTTAATTTTTAATTTTTAATTTTTAATTTTTAATTTTTAATTTTTAATTTTTAATTTTTAATTTTTAATTTTTAATTTTTAATTTTTAATTTTTAATTTTTAATTTTTAATTTTTAATTTTTAATTTTTAATTTTTAATTTTTAATTTTTAATTTTTAATTTTTAATTTTTAATTTTTAATTTTTAATTTTTAATTTTTAATTTTTAATTTTTAATTTTTAATTTTTAATTTTTAATTTTTAATTTTTAATTTTTAATTTTTAATTTTTAATTTTTAATTTTTAATTTTTAATTTTTAATTTTTAATTTTTAATTTTTAATTTTTAATTTTTAATTTTTAATTTTTAATTTTTAATTTTTAATTTATATTTTTAAATTTTTAATTTTTAATTCTTCATTCTTCATTTTCCATTTTTCATTTTTCATTTTCCTTTTTTAATTTTTCATTTTTCGTTTTTCCTATTTCATTAGGGATTATATTTTTTTTTCTTTCATATTGGCGTTTTTGTTCATTATATCGTGATAACGATAAAAAAGTATGTGGCAACACTACTACCATAGCTCATGGTAGTTGTGTTTGTTGGTATGATTGCATTACTTTTTGTGGCTTTTTTTGAACTGTGAATGTTGTTGTACAACTATTATGTTCAATCATTAAAATATTACAACAACCACACTGGGTTTTATGTTTTTTTTGGAGGTATCTACATATTTTTGCTCGTATCTAAGCACAATGATGCCCGATTTACCCCATTTTTAATACCAACCTGGTAGGAATAATGGCAAATGATATCGTAACTTTATCCAGTTATATGGTTTTTTGGTTTTGTGAATCAGCGTGATTTCAACAGACAGACGGACAGACGGGCATCGCTATATCGACTCGAGCTGTGATAAGGATCAGGAATATATATACTTTATGGGGTCGGAAATTAGTTTTTCGATGCGTTGGAAACGGAATGACAAACTTATATATACCCTCTGCCACTGAGGTGTGGGGGGTATAGAAAAGTTTTTATTATATAAACAAAATCGGTTGTTGCTGCGTTTTCAATTAAAAACTTAATTCCATTTTCGCAAATGGAATTTTCTATGACAATTCAGTTGTATATTTTTTCTCTATTTGACATTTTACATACACGCTTTATATCATGAAATATTTACCACGAGCATTTTCTTTTTCGTTGTATTCTCGTCCCAATTAAAAAAAAACAAAGTAACGATTTTCCTTAAGTTTATAAAAGCAAAGCGTATTGACGCTGTGCTGATTATGGAAAAATTTTAATTGGAAAGTATTTTTAAACCGCTAACTACGCGCCTGGAGTTTTATAGATTTTACATTTATATATACGAGTATTTAAATACAATTTGTGTTTCAAACATAATCGTATTAAACATTCTTTTATTAAATATCAATTATATTTATTATTGAATCAATTTTCTTTTTAAATACAGTCAATATAAAATCACACACGTGAATCAGAGTATTTTGTATTAACGAGGGCGGTCCCAGAATAACCCGACCTAACGTAAAGATGGCGGCAATAGTTTCAAAAAAATATATACTTTGTTGAGAGATGCGACCTTATAAAATTTATGTTTTTCGAGACATCAAAAGTTTACGATGTCAGTGAATTTGTAAAGATGGAAGAAATTTGTCACCGTTATGTAATTAAATACTTTAATTTGAAAGGTCTCAGTCCAACCAATATTAAAGCCGAGCTAGATTCTCCTCTGGGGGTTTCTGCCGTTTCTTAACCAGAAGAATAATTTTTACAGATTTTCTTCAAAAAGCAAGGACAGTCAACGGCATGTATTTTGCTAACTTATTGTAGCGTTTAGGTGATGAAGTTAAGAAAAAACGGCCGCATTTGGCGAAAACGAAATTCTCACCAGTTCACACATCCGCTATTGCGTTGGTCAAAATCCATCAATTAAAGTTCTAATTGCTTCATTACGCACCTTTTTCGTCAGATTTAGCTCCGTCGAATTATTTTCTAGTTGCAAAACTTGACAGAATGGCTCGGTTATAAAAGATTTCCCAACGGTTGATTGCTATTTTACGGGGCTAGACAGTTCTTACTAGAACCTATTGAATATCGCTGGGAAAAGCAGATTAAGTTGAGATATAAAGCACGGGTCGGGCTGTATTGGGACTGCCACCGTATAATAAATTATGTAAATTCATTATAATGATAATAAATTACAAACAAAAAAAAAGCTTAAACAAATAAAGCTTTGTCACATTTTGTGCAATTCATTAACAATAAAGCTTATAATGTACGAGTAGAATTTATAATGAAAATATACAGAATACGCATATATGTGGTAATAATGGCGAATATATTTTGTATTAACCTTATAGGCACACTATAAGTTAGTTAGCTCGCGAATGAATCCATATTCAAACCATATGTTAGATAAGTACCTTAGACTTAGACAAAAAAAAAACCTTTTTAAAGTCAAAACTTATTTTACTCTTCAGCATACTTTCTCCCTAAAATTATGATCCCCTTTGAATAATGGGATTAGTGCCAACCTTCAAAATGGGCAATTGTTTCAGTTATCAAAACAATGCTTGAGCAAAATAATTTTCAATTGAGGCTTTTTTAAGTTTAACTCGGAGAGTACTATGGATAAAACGCCTAATCCTGGAATTTTGTAATGAATACGAAACTATGTAGTGTGTACCCGTGTATTATCCTGATGAAAATGGATTGTTTGTCAAATGATTTTCCCACAATATGTTGTGGAAATCATTCAATGTTTTTGTCGATTAAATTATCTTCGCTGTATTACTGTTATTTGACATGTGTTGTCTAGGATGGCCCTTAATAAAAAAAAGTGTTCAAACTCTCGGTCCCAACCTCTACAAAGTTTTGGGTCAATCAAAAAAAATTTAGAGGTGCCTCAAGTGTGTTTATATGGGAAAATATGACTTTTTTCAGATTTTACGAACATTTCATTCTATAGTATGAATCGATTTCAGTACTAAATTACCTTTCCAAAAAGCTATATAATTTCAAAATCGAATGAAAACTCACTAAGAAATGGAAAATGACCCAGACAACCTTTGTGTAAAAGAACATTTAAGAAATTATAGTCGGTCTAGACCTATAAAATAAGCATAAACCAAATTTGAGTGGCATTGTTATTAATATTTTTGGCTGCAGATATGAAAAAGCTCATATCGGGTGCTATATTTATATGAGGAATAAGTCGAAAATGGGCCTATCCTGACCACATTTGGTAAAGTCACTAATATATTTAAGAAAATATGTACAAACCAAATTTGAGAAAACACTGTGCAATATTTTTGTTTTTTTGATAGATTTAAGTGAAGGTCGGGAAGCAGCTCTATACGGGGCCTATGAATAAGAATTGTCATATAGGGATTATATTTTACTACTGATTAATGGATATAACAAACACATACAAACCCAATTTGACTGAGATATGATAATTTGGATCTTATGGCAATTTATGTCGATTTCATAGGGGTCATTTGTATGAGGACTAGGTCCAAATATGGACCGAATTTCACCAATTTGAACAGCGTTCATCCTATGGCCGATGAAAGCTTACGTACCAAATTTTATCAAAATATATTCGTATTTCCGACCTGTAGTTTGATTACAAGGTTTACTGGCGGACGGACGGACATCGCTTAATCGACTCAGAAAGTGATTCTGAGTCGATCAGTATAATAAAAGATGGGTCTAGGTCAAATATTGTTGGTACTTACAAATAGTAGCACAAAGTCATTATTACCAAACCACATAGTGGTATAGGGTATAACTTGGTCGTGAAATTCGACGGAAATTTTTTTAAGAAATTAATTAAAGCCATATTTTCTTGGTCTCTATACCTAAGTACTCAGATATGAAGTATTATTAACACGATGCTAACCTATTGCGAAATGAGACGAAAGATGGAAAAATTTTAAAACTCCTTTTTTAAGTTTTAAAAAATGTTCTTACACAAAATTTCAAAAAATGGATGTGGCGCTTTAAGATTTTGTTAAATATATGTTAGAGATTAACTGTGTTTTTTTTTTTTAAGTAAATTCCTCTGCCAGAATTTTTTTTACAAGTAATTTTTTTTTTTGCGGATTTCGAGAAAAATTAGTTTTTTGTGAAATATTCAGTAAATGTACTCTTTCTAAATACTTTCTATCAAAAATTTATCAGTTTTCTACTTTCAAATGTTATATTTTATCTTAATAGCCTAGGGTTTCTGAAAAAAGTAATATGACCCCATTATCAATTTTGAACTGGGGGTCACATATGACCCCAAGCTAATGAAGGACAATTTATTTAAAAAAATCAAATATTTTGTAAGTGCTGTTGAATTTTTAGATGTAACGCTTAAAATATAATGACCAAATTCGCGAGTCTTCCACGCTAATAATTTGAAATAAATCAAACAACTTTAACCCTTTCCTTGCTGAGGCCAAACTATGAATTTTGGCATATTTAAAAAAATTAATTGTTCTAGTAAACTAGATGAAACCCTTACTATGAGTTGGGAAATAAAATTGTGCTATATTTTACGAAAAGTTACCCTTATGTGCTCCTAGGGTTAAAATGATCCAAAATTCAGCAGTATTTGCAAAATATTTGAATTTTGTGACTAGCTTGGGGTCATTTGTGGCGCCAAGTGCAAATGGGCTAATGACATCGAATTACAAAATCATCATAATCATAAAAATCGGTCAAATATAGCACAATTATATTTTCCAACCCATATTAAGGGTTTCATCTAGTTTACTAAAACAATTATTTTTTTTTAAATATTATGCCAAAACTCATAGTTTGGCCTGGGAAAACTTATTCAAAATTTTTAGAGTGAAAGACTTGCACATTTGGCAATTTATTTTAAGCATCACATCTACTTACAAATTATTTGAATTTTTTTAATAAATTGTCTTTTATTAGCTTGGGTTCATATGTTACCCCAAGTCCAAAAGGGATAATGGGGTCACATAATTTTTTTGCGAAATCCTAGTCAATTGAGATAAAATATAACAGTTAAAAGTAGAAAACTGATAAATTTTTGATACAAAGACTACATTTACTGAATATTTCACAAAAAACTAATTTTTCTCGAAATCCGCAAAAAAAAATTATTTGTAAAAAAAATTCTGGCACAAAAATTTACTTAAAAATTCACACAGTTAATCTCTAACATATATTTTACAAAATCTTAAGGCGCCAGATCCATTTTTTGAAATTTTGTTTAAGAAAATTTTTTAAAACTTAAAAAAGGAGTTTTCAAAGTTTTATCACAAAAACTTTTCCATATTTGGTCTCATTTCGCAATAGGTTAGCAACGCGCTAATAACACAATACTTCATATCTGATTACTTGTAGGTATAGAGACAAAAAAAAATTATGGCTTTAATCAATTTGTAGAAGTTGAAAAAATGTTCATCACATTTCATGACCTAGAGTTTTTTTTTTGACACAAAAGTGGTCTGGAGCATCTGTTATTTCTTTTCGAGTTTTTATTCAATTTTGAAGTTATATAGCTTTTTGAAAAGATAATTTAGTACTAATATCGATTCATATAACAGCTTGTCGAAAAAATTAAACTATAGAACGAAATTTTCGTAAAATCTGAAAAAGTCATATTTTCCCCATATAAACACACTTGAAATTTTCAGTCGCGTTGAGGCACTTCTACTTTTTTTTTGATTGCCCCAAAACTTTGTATTTATCAGATTTTTTGCTATTCGCATATAATGAAGTTTTTAACAACCTAGACGGACCTTATTTACACGAGTGTGAAAGAGAAGACATGACGACACTTGCAGCGGTTTTTTCTATTTTCATATTATCAAAAAATGCTTTCACTTCTGTGTGACCGTAAATGTTTTTGTTTGCTGTGTTTTCTTCCCTCTCTCACGAAGAAATCCGCTCCCTGGATATACGGTAGCCTCACGTAGCCTATACAGTTTATTTGCCACGACATTTTTAAGATTTTTCTAATATTCAGTTGTCAGGTCTTTATGACCTGAGAATATATTCAAAAATTGCCTTGTCAGACACCTTTAGAATATATTTCAATACATATGAGAGCCTAGCGATCATTATAGACAAATCGAAAACGACTGACACTAAATAAACTACCAAAGGGTTTACCACCACAAAACTAATAACACAAATCAATTTTTTACAATAGCAGTGTGCAACTACAAAAAATCGCTACGGTTGTAGCGAACATCTATAATATTAACCGTACGATTCATAACCAGCAAAACTCCTTTAATTTCATAACCAAGGTACCCGGGTACCCGAAGTAGGTTGTTTTGCGTTTATTGAAATAAAATAATATTTTCCTGTAAATATTTTTGTTGTTGATTATATTTTGCGTTCTCAACTGTACAAATTTGATATTTGGAAAAAAAAACTGGTTTCTGTTCGTATATAAGTACCTAAAGCGACACAAGTAGGCAGAATGTTTTTGATGGCTGGCACAAATCATTCTAATGACGAAAACGCAAGAGATTTGTGGACGTCACAGGCTCACCCAATATTCCGCGCCACCATGGGAATAAACAGGTTTTTCGATTTGCTGCGTTTTATGCGGTTTGACGACCCCCCAGAACACGGGTAGAGCGGCAGCGTCAAGACAAAGCGGCGCCAATTCGCGATATTTAGATAATGCTCAATGCAAATCTTGCCAGATATTATGTGCCATCAGAATATTTGACCATTGATGAACAATTATATCCATACCGTGGTAGAACCAAATTCACCCAATATATACCCTCGAAGCCAGCAAAATATGACATAAAAGTATGGTGGATTTGCGATGCCAAAAACTCATATCCACTTCATGGCCAAATATATACTGGCAAACAAGAAACTGGTCGTGAAGTTGGTGTTGGCGAAAGAGTGGTGAGAGATTTAGTTGGGCCATACTACGGTAGCGGACGAAATATAACAATGGATAATTTTTTTACGACGCTGCCGTTGGCTAGGCAACTAAAAGTAGAAAAGCTCAGCATTGTGGGTACACTCCGCCGCAACAAAGCTTACATCCCTGCGGAGATGAAAGAGGACAAAAAAAAAGACGTTGGTTCAAGTTTATTTGGCTTCTACGACAACGTAACACTGCTCTCATATAAGCAGCGGAAGTCCAAATCGGTCATCCTTCTTTCTAGTATGCATGATGATGCACAAATTGACGAGAATGGGAAACCAGAAATTATAAATTTTTTATAACCAAACCAAAGGTGGGGTGGACGTAATGGACCAAACGCTCCAAGAATACACGACCCAGCGACAAACAAGAAGATGGCCGATGGCATTTTTCTATAACATCATTGATGTGAGCGCATTTGCATCACACATCATATATTATGGAAATAATCCAACTGCACGATACACCACGACGCGCAGGAAGAATTTCCTGCGTCAACTGGCAGAAAACCTGTGCATTCCTGTTATAGAAAATAGAATTTCAAATGTGCAAAGCGTGCGCCAATTTTCAACAAAAAATGCAGTTGAAAGCATCATCGGAAGGCCGTTGGAGAGTGTGCTTTGTGCTGCAGGTCCGTCAACATCTCCGTCAGCACGACAAAGGGGCAGAAAAGTACATACGGGCGTGTGCTACATGTGCAACCTTCTTCCAAATAAGCGCAGAAGAAAAACTACAAAAAATTGCAGCATATGTAGCACGCCGAATGCGATGAGCAAGCCATAACAATTACTAAATGCTACAATTGCCACAATAACAACGATAGTGATTCGGATGAATTATAATATAATATATATAAAATATGATAAAATAAATAAAAAAGACATTTATTTCCAATAAAAACAACACAAAAAAACGTTTTTTCATTTACATGTCAGGCATTTACATAGGAATTGCATTAGGGTACCCGGGGACCCCGGTTGTGTGTTTATGGGGGTAAAACATTTAAAATCATTTTTTAAAGAAAATATTGAAAATATTTTGAATTTTTTCGTATTTAAATCTTAGTTTAGCCAAAATCTCTCATGATTCGGAGTTTTATGTCCATATCTCAAAAATTATAGGCACAGCAGCACTTTAAAGTCAAAAAAGGTACACGGGTATCCGGTTATGAATCGTAGGGTTAAAAGGCTAGGCGATTTCTTGTGACCGATGTTTTGTTCTACCGTTTTATCCCGATTTTGACCAAATGTATATTATTTGAAAGGTATTTCTTTTTAGCTGTTTTTCAGATTAACAGATTTTAAAATTTTTTCCTTTATTTTGAGTAAATTGCATTTATAATTTCTACTAACACATACGTAAAATTATACATATGCAAATTTAATAAAATTTGTTAATGTGTCTGTTAATGAGCTTGTTATCTTCATTCACAATAATAATTAACCACAAAAGTGTAGGTTTGTGAATTGGCTAAGTTGAAAAATAAAGCTGTCTAGAAATTCCACTCAATTTCGGGTGCTGGAATCTGCTAGTTATAATAATTGGCATTGTGGCCGTTGTCGACACTAAGGTGACTGATGTGGCAGCGAGGGTGTTAAATCTGTGTTAAGACCTTTAAATATGATATATTTTATTCCAAATACGTTATATATATATATTTAGCACATTTAATTCCCATCTCGGTTATGAACTTTTACGTACGAGAATCTTTAGGTAACAAATTCGTGACAATCTCATTAAAATTTGGTTCAGACTTATTTCTTATATTCATGCATGCCCTCATTGTGTAATTTCACCAGTGACTCATGCTGAGTCTATTAAGAATAATAAATTGTTTTTTTTTTTATTTATGAATAAATCAAATCCAGTAATTACTAGTAGCAGAGAGTGCCTACACTTTAGCTACTACACCAACAGCACTTAGATTGAAGTAAGTGATTAGAAAAATACTGTGTTGTACATTTAATTAATAATAAAATATGATATCGTTTCTATAATCAATAAACAAAACTAACTAGGTACTTCCAAATGTTCATTTCATTAAATTATAAATGATAGAACTAGAAAACATAAAACTGGATGTGACAATACGAATAATTAGTTAATAATATTCGTAAAATAAATTGCGATTTATTGTAGTGTCTCATTTTCAAAAAAAAAAAACAAAATGTTAACAATTAACTTGTACAACTTGTCGGCCAATTAGTACGCTGTCAAAAAAACAGACACAAAATTCTTATTAATTATCGTTCCTGTAAAACCAATGTTTTCTAAAACAAGAATTTAATTTATATTAATTATTGTTTCGGCAAAGTTGGATCCAACCTCCCTAAATGTTTTTTTTTTTTTTTTGAATTTGTTCTATTTCATTGCAATTGGTTGAAAAAATGCCAATTAAACACAAGTAAGAACATTATTGTCGGTCTAGTTCGACTATACGTTACTCTATAGCACGCGTTAGGAGAGAGGGTCTAGGATCCAAGTCTGCTTAAGCAGTAACGAGATATTGCATATAAGCATAAACCACATTTGAGTGACATTGTCACACATTTTTTTGCCGGCAAATATGTAAGGATCATGAAATATATAAGCTAGGTCGAAAAATGGACCGATCCTGAACATATTTGTTAAAGTAACTTATTTTTTGCAAAAACTTATACAAACAAAATTTGTAGAGAATCTGTGTAATATTTTTATTTTTTTTTTATAGATTTTGGTGAAGATCGAGAAATAACTTTATATGGGAGTTATAACTAAAAATTCTTCTACAGGGTTTAATTTTCGACTACTGATTAATGCGTGTAATGAACACACACAAACAAATTTTTAACGATATCTAGTATGTGATAATTTAAACGTAATGGCAATTAGAGTCTATTTCACAGGGGTTATTTGTATGGGGACTAGTTCTGAACATTCACCCTTTGTCCCATGACTGATAAAATCTTATGTATTAAATTTCATTAAAATATATTCATATATATTTGCTTGATTATGGTTTATATGGACACACAGATGGACAGATGGACATCGCTAATTCAGAAAGTGATATTGCGCCGATATGTATAATAAAAGGTGGGTCTAGGTCAAATATTTTTGGTAGTTACAGATATAGTTTGTCTAAAATTCCCAGTTGTCTTATAGATATGAAGCAAACTTTGCTTTGAATAAATTTCTATAAGAATTGTTCCAATCTATTAGAATTCTTCGGAGGCATTATTCCTTTTGATATTTACTCTTTATCTATAATATTAATAGGCTAGGCGATTTCTTGTGACTGATGTTTTGTTCTACTGTTTTGTCACAATTTTGACCAAACGTATATTATTTGAAAGGCATTTCTTTTAGCTGTTTTCCAGATTTCCAGATTTTTAAATTTTTTCCTTTATTTTGAATAAATTGCATTTAAAGTTGCTACTAACACATATATAAAATTGTACAATGCTATGTGTGTGTTTATTAAATTTTTAATGTGTTTATTAATAAGTTTATTATCTTCATTCACAATAACAATAAAGAAAAAAAAAGTGTTGGTTTGTGAATTGGCTAAATTGAAAAATAAAGCTACCTAGAAATTGCACTCAAATTTCGAGCGCTGGAATCTGCTAGTATACATAAAGCGAAAGTATGTATGTTTGTTTGTTTGTAGCTAATTTTTGCTATATATATACTATGTATTTGGAAGGAACTAAAAATTTTCTGATATTTTTTGTGGGCGTGGCACCTCCCATAAAAAGTGAATTTTTAATATCATATATCTTGAGTATTATGACAGACACAGCTTTCAAATTTGTCTGAGGTCATCTACTATTAATTTCAGTAGTCTGAAAAAAAATGGGCGAGATCTGATGAATGGGCGTGGCACCCCATACAAAGTAAATATTAAATGCCATATATCTGGAGTACTGTAATAGTGAGAGCCTTGGGTCTTCGCGTGAGCCCATATGTTATTCATACGAAGTAAATATATATATGTATAATATCATATAACTGGAGTAGGTACTATAACAGGGAAAGCCATCACACTTTGTACGTGTCCATCAGATCTTCATGTGAATAGTCAGATAAAAAATGTTCAAGATAGCGTCAGTGCGCGTACCTCGTATACAAAAAAATATTAAATATTATGAAAACGACAGTATCGATACTTTTGAGAAGTACATTAATTACCAATGTAGTAGTCTAGTTCGCAATCGCCAAGTACAAAAAACGCCTAAATCAAAAATCGCCAAAACGAGAAAATCGCGAAAAACAAAAACCGCCAAAACAAAAAATTCAAAAAAAAATTGCCAAAATCAAAAATCGCCAAAAATAAAAAATTCCCTAATGATACTCAAAATTCAAGGTCAATCGTTGTCGGATATTATTTGGAAAGTTCATGGTTTTCTCATGGGCAGTTATAAATATATAGCTTGCTCCAGAGTAGGAACGTTGAAAAATTTTATGATTTTTCCACCAAGTCAAAAAACAAAAAATATTGTATATAAACCATCAAGCTTTGAAATAACCCTATACCATTTGTTAAAAGATCCTATTCCCTTAGGTCCAAATAATTGGATATAGAAAATAAGTAAAACCAAATTTAGGTGGCATTGTAATCATTTCGTTTGCCTTCGGATATGAAAAAGTTGATATCGGATGCTATATTTATATGGGGACTAGGTCGAAAAATAGACCGATCCCGACCATATTTGGTAAGGTCACATATTTTTTTTTTTTTTTTTTTCAAAAAATATATACAAACCAAATTTGAGAAAAATATGTCCAATATTTTTGTTTTTTGATAGATTTAAGTGAAGATCGGGAGTTAGCTTCATATGGGGGCTATGACCTAGAATTGTTTTTTTTTTACGGATTTCGAGAAAAATGTACTCTTTCTAAATACTTTGTATCAAAAATTTATAAGTTTTCTACTTTTAAATGTTATATTTTATCTTAATAGCCTAGGGTTTCTGAAAAAAATAATATAACCCCATTAACCCTTTTGGACTTCGGGTCGCATATGACCCCAAGCTAATGAAGGACAATTTATTAAAAAAAAATTAAATATTTTCTAAGAGGTGTTGAATTTTTATATCTGACGCTTAAAATATAATAACCAAATGTGCAAGTCTTCCATCCTAATAATTTGGAATAAATCGAACAACTATGATCCATTCCTTGCAATGCCAAATTTTGAATTTTGGCATATTTAAATAAATTAATTGTTCTAGCAAAATTGATGAAACCCTTACTATGGGTTTGGAAATTGTGCTATATTTTACGAAAACTTACCCTTATACGCTGCTAGAGTTAAAATGATCCAAAGTTCAGCAGTATTTGCAAAATATTTGTATTTTTGACAAAATCGTCATATACTAGTCCATATGGGCTAATGCCATCAAATTATAAAATCATAACCATCAAATCATAAAAATCGGTAAAATATAGCACAATATTACGTCCCAACGCATTGTAAGGCTTTCATATAGTTTACTAGAACTTTTATTATTTTAGATAGGCCAAAATTCAAAGTTTGACCTCGGCAAAGAATGGGTTAGCGTTGTTCGATTTATTCCACTTTTTTGGAATTGCAGATCTGCACATTTGGTTATTATATTCTAAGCGTCACATCGAAAAATTCGACAGCACTTACAAAATATTTGATTTTTTGAATAAATTGTCTTTCATTAGCTTGGGGTCATATACGACCCCAAACCCAAAAGGGTTAATGTGGTCATATTAATTTTTTTTTTAGAAACCCTAGGCCATTAAGATAAAATATAACATCTAAAAGTAGAAAACTGATAAATTTTTGGTACAAAGTACTTAGAAAGAGTACATTTACTGAATATTTCACAAAAAAAAACTAATTTTTCTCGAAATCCACAAAAAAAAAACTCTTTGTAAAAAAAAAAAATTTGGCAGAGAAATTTACTTAAAAATTCACACAGTTAGTCTCTAACATATATTTAACATAACTTTAAAGTGCCAGATCCATTTTTTGAAATTTTTTTTAAGAGAGTTTTTTAAAACTTAAAAAAGGAGTTTTCAAAATTTAATCAAAAAACTTTTCTATCTTTGGTCTCATTTCGCAACGTATTAATAAAACAATACTTCATATCTGAGCACTTATTGAATTGATTTTTTTTATTTATTTATTTGCTTTTCTGTACAACAAGAACAAATCTTATACTAACAGTACAGGAATAATAATGCTAAGGCTTGAGAATTGTTAGTTATAATTTCGCTTTACAAAATACATACATTTTTAATTACAAAATACAGAAAATATTTAAGAAAAAATGGTAAACAATAACCAAGAAAATAATACAAGATTACAAAAAAGAAAAAAAAAGAAAATAAGTAAATTTAATTAATTAATAAAATTGTTATACAAAATATTCAAAAAGGAATTTTTTAAAATTTGAAGCGTTGCTGTTAAGTTTCTGAGATTGTGGAAGCATATTCCAAAGACGTATAGCGTTGATGTAGAAATGCCATTCAGATAGCAAATAACGATGACTAGGTAGAATTAATTTGTTTCCTCGGTTTGATGTGGCGAACCGGTGATTTGCGGTGAAAATTACTTTATGAAGAAACAAAAGAACTCTAATTTTGATCAGATTTTCAAATGATACGCCGTATAGAGGCCAAAAAAATATTATGGCTTTAATCAATTTGTTAAAGTTGAAAAAATGTTCATCATATTTCATGACCTAGAGTTTTTTTTGGCACAAAAGCGGTCTGGGGTATTTGTTATTTCTTGGCAGGTTTTTATTCGATTTAGAAGTTATATAGCTTTCTGAAAAGAGATATTAGTATTGATATCGATTCATATAACAACTTGCCGAAAAAAATTAAACTATAGAACGAAATTTTCGTAAAATCTGAAAAAAAAAAGTCATATTTTCCCCATGACTTGAAGTTTTCAGTCGCGTTGAGGCACCTCTAATTTTTTTTTTTTTTTTTTTTGATTGACCTAAAACTTTGTATTTGTCATTTTTTCTGCTATTCACATATTTCTAGGGGGGTGAGACCGAGAATTTGAACACTTTTTTTTATTAGGGGCCACCCTACTGAGCACATATTGGTATAACTAGGGTATGAAACAGGTAATTACTACTCTTAACTCTTTTTAAACCGACTAAAATGATACAGATTGTCCTGAAAATTTGGGATTATGAATTTTTACTAGCTACGTAAATATTTTTTATAAGATTCAAAATAAAAAACGTACGGTTTCTGTTTTAAATCTTACAAATAATTTCATAGCTATTCAATATTTACAATCACAAATTTTCAATACAATTTCTTTGGTGTTGGGAATCTATATGGTTCCATAAATCTGCTTGCGGGTGCGAAAAACTGTTATATTCTCTTTCGTCCATTTAAGAAACGTAGTATATTTAAAAAAAATAATTTATTATTAAGTTTACCTTTGGACTTTAAATAGGAATTCCCTACCAAATATGTCAAATATCTACTCTATATGTTCACATTAAAACTAGCGGCTACAATAACTAACTGTGATAATATAATATATTAGATATTATAAATTAAAGCAGTAAGAAATTAATAAAAACAATAAATTTGGAGGCGCCTGCCAAAACAAATCGGAAAAAACAAAAACGAAATGCCAAAAAAATATCAAACGAACAATGAACTTTGGTATATCGATAATATTTATGATAGAATTTTAAGCAAGAACACGGTGCCACATTGATATTGTTCTTGCCCAATTACCTAGTGGAAATTGTAGGCCTGGTCGAGTACATCAAAAAATGTTTTTGGGTAACTTGCCCCACTTAATAATAATAATTCAAATGCACCCAATTTTCAATGGAGTATGGAAAGAGGATTAATTGAAACACACAAACATTTCTATAAAGTTTTGAACGTGCAACGAAGTTAAAACAACATTTTATATAGAATATCAGAAATTTTTACTTTTTCTATTTTTTTTACTGTAATGACATTCATTTTTAAACAATATTGCATTTTATTTTATAAAAAAAAAAGAAAGCCGAAAAAAATTTATTTTGTAGCACAGTGTTATTAACTTATTTACAAACGGACGTATACATATATAATCGTGCTACTGACAGAATTATGCAAATTATCCTGTTTTAAATGCTAGACGCAGCAGCTAAAAGTAAACAAACCACAAAAAATACTTGATCTACTGCTATATGGTTCTTAATATAAACTTAAGAAATTTAAGAAATGCTTATATTAACTGTTTAGAGAGCACACACAAAAAAGTACTCCATTCTTTTACTCCATCATAAAGAAAATGCGAATGAATGTAAATTTAAATGAGAAAAATAACAAAATCTTAACAGAATTATAAAAAAACTTATATTTAATTTAAATGTACATTTTATTTATTTTACACTCATAAAACAAATTTATAAAGTTTTAAATATTATAAAAAAAAAACACTTCTACTCACCTTCAAAAAAAGTAGCAAGGGTGGTCTTTAGACTAGGGTGGTTCGCCAAAAAGAGTTTTGCTTGTCCTATCCTAGGATTAAAGATTAGTTAGAGACGATTCGCAAAAAAAATTCTTTTTTGCCACGCCCCTATATGTCTCCCTTTTAGTTTTTTGTGCACTGCCTCGCCATTTGTAGTCCTATCATAGCATGTTGCATATCGTTGTACATGGTTTCATTAGGGCTACATTTCATTCTTTAATAATTTTTTCAGTGGGTTGAATGATAGTCAAAATGAGGATTAATTCAGAGAAGCCGTTTTAAAAAAAATATTTTTTTTACTTATTATTAGTGCATTAAAAACTACCATTTGGGAAAAAAAAATTATTTTTTTAAATTTTTTTAAACCTGTTAAGCGCTTTTTTGTTTTTCGAAAAAACTTATCTTCGTTCGCCACTTTTGATGTAAGTTTGCATTCTAAAAAGATAAATTAATGAATCAAATTGCAAACTATAGTGTACTTAATGCTCTATCAAAACCAAGGTTCAGAAAATACACACATGAAACACACAATGTTCTGTTCAAAAGCAGCCAACATATATTTTTATTTTCATATCAATTATGTGCGTTTCTAAATTTTCTACGGTGCCCAACACAACCATGACTGTGTTCATTTTAATATTTCGTTATTTACACGAACATTTTTGTATCACGTACTTTTTGTTTCAATCACACATAAAGCACACATTTTTGAGTGTTGCTTTATTTGAAGTTCATGTTCTGGTACGTGTACTGAAAAAAAAAACAGAACATGTACAATAAACAGGTTCGAGTTCAGTTATATTTTAAGTCGTGTTGTGGCTCGTGTAGTAAGAAAAAGAAGAACATGTACAATAAACAGGTTCGAGTTCAGTTATATTTTAAGTCGTGTTTAAAATATAACTGAACTCGAACCTGTTTATTGTACATGTTCTGTTTTTTCTTACTACACGAGCCACAACACGACTTAAAATATAACTGAACTCGAACCTGTTTATTGTACAATAAAAATATGTGTGTGTTGGTCTAAGTTATGTTTGTTTACATATATGTACGAGTTTTTTATTCAGTGTGTGTTTTTTTCCAAACTCTGATCAAAACACAAATAAGCAAATAAATATATTTTTATATTATATTAAATATAATATCAAGTATTTGAATTTTTATTTATTTTTTTTTATTAATTATGCTCCATATCAACAAAATTTTCATTATTTTAATCACCATTACATCATATTTCATAGTCATCATCTTCATATTCATCATCATTAACCTGTTCTTGGCAAAATTATTAAATTCAGTGCCATCTGTGGTATATGATAAACTTTTTTCTTATAACTTTTACTTTTGGCGGTAAGTAATGGCTCTGAGTTAAGTAGAAATCTATTAAAGATGTCTTCATTTGACTTCTCGCGATTGCATTTACGCGCATAGTGTTCTCTACAATATTTAAAATCTTTGTTTCGAGATTCTTGAGCTTCCTCAGATAGTTGGCCAATTGGCAATAATGATACTATTTCTGACCCGTGAATAAAGAATTTATGTAATGTGGGGGGGGTACATAAAACCACGGGTGGAGCTTAACGAAATGTCTGGCAACCTGAATCTCATGTCCGTTCTATCATTTCTTTGTCCACTTTTGAAATTTGTGCAGAAACAACGGCACTGAAACAAGTAAGAAAATTATTGTCGGTCTAGACCGACTATACGATACCCTATACCATTCGTTTAGAGACCCTATCTCTCAGGCCCAACTAACTGGATATAGAAAATAAGCATAAACCAAATTTGAGTGGGATTTTTATTAATTTTTTCGGCTGCAGATATGAAAAAGTTCATATCGGATGCAATATCTATATGGGAACTAGGCCCAAAAATGAACCTATGCTGACCATGTTTAGTAAAGTCTCTTGTATTTTGCAAAAATATATACACACAAAATTTGAGAAGAATCAGTGCAATATTTTTGTTTTTTGATAGATTTAAGTGAAGATCGGGAAGCAGCTCTATATGGGGCCTATGACTAAGAGTTGTCCAATAGGGATCATTTTTGGACTACTGATTAATGGATGTAATATATACATACAAACCCAATTTAACTAAGATTTGTATGATAATTTGGATCTTATGGTAATATATGTTGATTTCATAGGGGTCATTTGTATGGGGGCTAGGTCTGAACATGGACCAATTCTCACCAATTTCACTAGCGTTCATCCCATGGCCGATGAAAGATCAAATACCAAATTTCATCAAAATATATTTATATTTGCGACCTGCAGTTTGATTACAAGCTTTACATGGACACACAGACGGACGGACGGACGGACATAGTTAAATTGAATCATATAGTGATTCTGATTCGATCGGTATAATTAAAGATGGGTGTAGGTCAAATATTTTTGGTTGTTACAAACAGCAGCACAAAGTCATTATACCCAAACCACATAGTGGCATAGGGTATAAAAAACGTCTGGCAGTGTTGCCATCGTTAGAGTTTCCAAAGCCTGGCCTCTGTTGCTCAACAATCAGTCCAGTTTTTATACCCTATACCACTATGTGGTTTGGGTATAATGACTTTGTGCTGCTGTTTGTAACAACCAAAAATATTTGACCTAGACACATCTTTAATTATACCGATCGAATCAGAATCACTTTCTGAGTTGATTTAACAATGTCCGTCCGTCCGTCCGTCCGTCTGTGTGTCCATGTAAACCTTGTAATCAAACTGCAGGTCGCAATTATGAATATATTTTGATAAAATTTGGTATATAAGCTTTTATCGGCCATGGGATGAACGCTATTGAAATTGGTGAGAATCGGTCCATGTTCAGACCTAGCCCCCACACAAATTACCCCTATGAAATCGACATAAATTGCCATAAGATCCAAATTGTCATATAGATCTTACTCAAATTGGGTTTTTTATGCGTTCATTACGTCCACTAATGTGTAGTCCAAAAATGATCCCTTTGGCCCCATATAGAGCTGCTTCCCGATCTTCACTTAAATCTATTAAAAAACAAAAATATTGCACTGATTCTTCTCAGATTTTGTTTGTATATATTTTTGCAAAATACAAGAGACTTTACCAAACATGATCAGGATCGGTCCATTTTTGGACCTAGTCCCCATATAGATCTAGCAGCCGATATGAACTTTTTCATGTCTGCAGCCAAAAAAATTAATAAAAATTAGACTCAAATTTGGTTTTTGCTTATTTTCTATGTCCAGTTAGTTGGACCTAAGAGATAGGGCATGGTATAGGGTATCGTATAGTCGGTCTAGACCGACTATAATTTTCTTACTTGTGTGTAGATGAAAAAATTTTCTTATCATCATCTGATCTAGACTGCCTTTTTTTTATTGGAAATTTGCATGATAAGTGAAGAAGACATTCAAAAAATCGTAGCCAGCCATGAAGGATAGATAGACCAAACTGTAAAGATTCTTATTATTTATTTATTTCTTTACAAATCATTCTATCAAATGAAATGAAATTTTTATTTGTTGCACCACAAACGTAACACTTGTGTGTTAAGGTTAAGGGATTACATACTTTTCCAACAATCATCACCAACATCACCAACATGGGTTATCATTGTACTTTTTCACTTTCGTCCCACTCTAATATACATGATTATTAAAATAAGTTGTTGATATACTATTACAGTAGTTTCCGCTTAATTGATCCCCGCATAATTAATTTACCCGCTTAATTTATTCTAAAAAAGAGCAATGAAAAATATCAATATAATGTTCGTGGAAAAATTCCTGTTTAAATGAGTTCCGTTTAATTGCAGTACCCTTTTAATTGACTTAAAAATATCAACCCTTTTCGGAAATCACATACAAAACTGCCGGTTAATTGCTATTTGAAAATTTCCACAAATGATATTTAGTATAAATCCAAAATAAAAGTATGTGGCAACTCCGTAAATCATATGCTTTTATTTATCCTTTACTTGATTAAAAAGTGTGTTGGAAGTTTTTGTGAAAAATGAGTGGAAGAAAACACACCAATTCAAACATTAAGCAAAATTAATTGTTATTGCTGAAGCAAAAAAACTTGGAAAGGATGAAATATGCGCGTAAGTGCTCTATAGTTAAAGTGCACCATAAATAGAATTTTAAAAAATAAAGACAATTCTAGAAAATTCAAAGACTTTTAAGTGGTCAACCAAAAGAGAGAGAGACGGTGCGTGCGCAAATGTGGAGAAAGCCCTTTCATTTTGGTTCAAACAAATGCGTGAATCTGGTGCCCTGATTTCACGCAACATGATTTTGGAAAAAGCAAAGAAATTTGCTGTGGAAATGAAATTAGATTTCAATCCCAGTTCTGGTTGGCTTCATCGTTGGCAGAAAAGAGAAGGCATAACACTAAGAAAAGTTCAAGGCGTATGTGCATCCGCTGATATTGATGCCGCAAATGTTTTCTTTGATACGGTTTTGCCGAATTTGTTTTCGAAATAAGAGCCTACAGATATATTTAACGCTGATGAAAGCGGTTTATTTTTCCGAGCTTTGCCTAATTCAACTTTAAGCAAAAAAGGGGACCAAACACGAGGCTTTAAAAGTTCAATAGAACGATTGACATTGCTTTTTATTTGTAACGTAACCGGTGATTATAAAAAAGATACTGTCATTGGTAAGTCAAAAAATCCACGATGTTTCAAAAACAAAATATTGCCTCTTGAGTATTACTCCCAAAACAAAGCTTGGGTGGCTCAAGATTTATGGCATAAAATTTTGCTTTCCCTTGATGCTGAAATGGAAAAATCGTTGATAATGCATCTTCTCATAAGACATCAGCAGATCTAGCAAACATTAACTTGCAATATTTACCAGCTAATACAACATCAATAGCGCAACTCATAGATCAGGGTATTATTCACTGTTTTAAATTTTACTACCGACAAAATATTGTACGCAAACAAATTTCTGCAATAGAAAGTGGAAGAACTATGGGAGATTTCGAGAAAAACTTAAGCATTTTCTATGACATGCATATCATCAAAAATTCTTGGTGGCTTGTTAAACCTGCTACTATTACCAACTGTTTCAAAAAGGTAATTTTGCATTCATTTAAAGCGTTACTTTACATATACAATAACTAAATATGTACCCTTTCAAAATCTTAAAATTTTAGGCAAAGTTCTTTTCGTCCACCCATGCCGATTTAGAAGACGATATTGTGGAACTCTGTATTGATGTTGAAAACCAAGGTGAATTTGAAAATTACGTCCGCTGCGACGATAACTTGCAATGCCGTGGAGAACTTACAGATCAGGAGATAATCAAAGAAATCGACAATGTTTTGACTTCAGAGTCTTCCGAAGATGAAGAAAACGAGGAAATTGTTAACAATCCTGCTTCAAATAAAGAAGCATTGGCTTGTCTTAATATCCTTCGGGAATATTTCTTACAAAATAAAAATTTTTCAAATGAACTTGATAATATGGAAAAAAAAATTATAGAACACTGTTACAAAACACAAATTCAGACGGTGATGACAGATTTTTTTAAACATATTTAGTTATGTATTTATGTACATAGTATAGTAGATTTAGCATGAACTCATACATACATACATATTTGATCTCATTTTTTATATGCTATTTATGATATTTTAGTTCCTTTTTAACCATTGTACATGAACGTACCTGATTTCTTTTTTGTTTCTTTTTAATAAATTATTTGAATTTTAACAATTTGCAATATGTAATGCATTTCATTTTTTATATATACATACATACGTGCATAATCATTTCAGTCTTTGTTTTATTGATCATGAAGCTACTTCATTAAACGCGTTTCTTTTAACAGAGTATCGGGTAAATGTTTTTCCCGCTTAATTGCTACAAAAACCATGCATTTTAGGAAAATCAATTAAGCGGAAATTATTGTATACATATTTACAACACCAATAAGAAAAATCACTGTAGCGAAAAGAAAGACAAAACAAAAAAACAAAACAACAATATTCAGAAAATACACATATGAAACACACAATGTTCTTGTTCTACAGCAGCCAACATATATTTTTATTTTCATATCAATTATGTGTGTTTCTAAATTTTGTACGGTGCCCAACACCATCATGACTGTGTTTCGTTTTAATATTTCGTTATATACACGAACATTTTTCTATCACGTATTTTTTGTTTCGAACACACATAAACCACACAGATTCGATTGTAGCTTTATTTTAAGTTCGTTTTCTTGCACGTATACTGCTAAAAACAGAACATGTTCTACAACGCGTACATCTAAAAATTAAAACGTTATCCACCCGCGATTGGAAAAAAATCGAAATTAAGTCATAATCAACATATAAAATTTCTCTGCTTTCTATTTTATTACTATCTTTCTATTTTTATTTTTATTATCTTTTTATTATTATTTTTTTATAACTGCTAATGAAATATTTTAGATTTTTTTAAAATAAATTTGGTTGAAACAATTGTTGTCGTTAATATAGGGGTGTTTCAGATTTTTCCGATCGCGAGTGGATAATGTTTTAAGAACATATTCTTTTTATGTGTGTTCGAAATAAAAAATACGTGATAGAAAAATGTTCGTGTAGATGACGAAATATTAAAACGAAACACAGTCATGATTGTGTTCGCCATTTTTTGAGATAATATTAAAAAAAAATGTTAAAAATATTTCTACAACATTTTTCTTAAAAAAAAATTATCAATATCCAATATCAATTATCAATTACCAATTACCAATACGTGAAGCTGAAGTTGAATTTCAAAAAAGTTTCGAAAAAAGTTTGTTTGCTCAACCAAAAAAAAAAAAAATACTTGAAATTCGTAGTTTTTTATTTCTTACCACTTTGCACTTAATTAGCGAAAATTATTGAACTTTAAGAGAGAGAGTATCACATAAAAAGGAAACAACGTGGAAAAATTTTTTTGACTGCTGATGATGGTGAATTTTATGTACTTGAACCCGGCACCAAAACTTATTACAGTATATTAATTTCAACTTTTAATTAATTAATCCTCATTTTTGACACATTTCAATCCAATGTGCGACGTCAAAAATTTTTCCGACTTTCAGTATCTCGTTTTCTACCCACCTCAATGTCAATTATTTTTAAATGAAAGTAAAGCCGCTCTAATTTTATGTAACTTTTGCTTTCAAAGTATTCAGTTTTATTACTAAACAAAAAAAGTTACATAGGTTTAAAAAAAAATAATGCTATTCTTTAAGTTTTTGTGTATTAAGCTATTTGTCAACAGGGTTACATCACAACTGGAAGTGCGTTTACAGTTTATGTTTATACCCTATACCATTACGTGGTTTGGGTATAACGACTTTGTGCTGCTGTTTGTAACTACCAAAAATATTTGACCTAGACCCATCTTTTATTATACCGATCAGCTCAGAATCACTTTCTGAGTCGTTTTAGCGATGGCCGTCCGTCCGTCCGTCTGTGTGTCCATGTAAAGCTTGTAATCAAACTACAGGTCGCAAATATGAATATATTTTGATGAAATTTGATATATAAGCTTTTATCGGGCATAGGATGAACGCTATTGAAATTGGTGAAAATCGGTCCATATTCAGACCTAGTCCCCATACAAATGACCCCTATGAAATCGACATAAATTGCCATAAGATCCAAATTATTGCATAGATCTTAGTCAAATTGGGTTTGTATGTGTTCATTGTATTCATTAATCAGTAGTCCAAAAATAATCCCTATAGGACAATTCTTAGTCATAAGCCCCATATAGAGCTGCTTCCCGATCTTCCCTTAAATCTATCAAAGAACAAAAATATTGCACAGATTTTCCTCAAATTTGGGTTGTGTATAGTTTTTCAAAATATAAGTGACTTTACCAAATATATTCAGGATCGGTACATTTTTCGACCTAGTCCCCATATAAATATCACACCCGATATGAACTTTTTCATATCTGCAGCCAAAAAAATTAATAACAGTGGCACTCAAATTTGGTTTATGCTTATTTTGTATATCCAGTTAGTTGGACCGAAGAGATAGGGTCTCTAAACCATGGTATAGGGTATCGTATAGTCGGTCTAGACCGACTATAATTTTCTCACTTGTTTCGTTATGTTTTTCTTATGTTTTTGACACGTTAAATTTTAATAATAATCTAACCCATAAAAACAAAGTTTTTATTAAAACTTTTTCTTTCCCTATGCCTAAAATTTTGAAGTCTTATGTTTTCAGTGCATTGTACTGTTATTTTATTTCTTTGTTTGATGGTTTTATTGCTATTAAATAAGAAAGAATCACATTGGTAATAATCACATTTTGTTAAAATTAATTTAATCGTGAACATTATTTTACTGACGTGACCTTGCGTGACTATTTTAAAATTAATCTTTGATCACAACAAGTCTATGGACCAAGTTTCAGATTGATTGGATGAGGGGAAATGGGGTTTAAGTCATTCCGTGACTGTGCGTGACTATGCGTTACTGTGCGTGGCTAAGTCAATGTTAATCTTTACGCAGTAAGTGTATGGACCAAGTTTCAGATCGATCGGATGAGGGGACACGACATTTAGATCACTCGTTGACTGTGCGTGACTGTGCGTGACTACCCCAAAATTAATCTGTAGTCACAACAAGACTATCATTTGGATAAGGGGGAATGGGGTTGCCCCATGACAGATAGACAGAGAGTATTAGTTAATAGAAAGAGTTAAAAAAAGAGAAAATGAGAGAGTTACTGAGCAGAGAACATAAAATAGTGCAAAACAAAAGCGTTGACATTACAACTTGCAATTTTTATGGATGATTATTAATTTCTCTTTTTCTTTTCTTCTTACATTCGTTCATTTATCAAATGGAAAAAATATTTTCTTTTCATTCTGAAATTTGTATTTGAATAAAACGAACATTTATTTAAATTCGTTATTGTTATCATTTGCAAATAAATACATTCCACAAAATTTAATTCCAATAAATAATAATTAATAAAATTTAACATTAAAATACATTTCGAAGCGTATGCTTCGAATTACCAACAAAACGCAAATTTTTTTAAATTTGAGGACAAATGGTATATCAAGTATTTAAGAAAATCACAGTTTAGTGCGTTACATAGAAGCGGTTTTAAAGGTTCTTTGTAAACTGTGTCAAATTACAATCATTTCGATACTAAGTAGAACCTCAATTGGTAATTTTGTCTCATCAGTACCAGACGTTTCGAAATTCAATTTGTTTTAATGTTAAATTTTATTAATCTATAATATTAATAGGTTAGGCGATTTGTTGCGACCGATGTTTTGTTCTACCGTTTTATCCCGATTTTGACCAAACGTATATTATTTGAAAGGAATTTCTTTTTGGCTGTTTTCCAGATTTTCAGATTTTTAAATTTTGTCCTTTATTTTGAGAAAATTGCATTTAAAGTTGCTACATTTACATTAAATGATACATATGCCATGTGTGTTTTAATAAATTTGTTAATGTGTCTGTTAAGGCCAGTTTACACTATCACACTTTGTAATACGATCTGTCAGAAATTCGAGTATTATGAAAAAGTCGTATAATGTAAAAAGCTTTTGTTATGAAATTGACAGTCTGTAGGATTTCATTTTCGAAGTCCGATGGTTTTTGAAACATTTCTAAAAACTTGCCATTTTCATCGGACCAGAGTTGTTTTTTTTTTTGTAATATTAAAAAAATGGTAAACAAAAACAAAGAAAGTGAAAATAAAATATAAATTTCAAAATAAATTTGCTTATTATTCTAAACAGCTGTTTTCATAAGACTTGAGTGTTATGGTGTAAATGGCCTAAGTATGCAGAAATAATGTCGGTACGACTTTATGACAGTCCGATGAATTTCATCGGATTTTTATTTAGAAAAATCATACGACTGAGTGGTATCATGTAAATGCCCAGCGGGAGAAAGAATGGGTAAGAAACCCTTCTACCAGGCCTTATTTCGGAGTTAGTAGGCATGCTAGTTCCATTCTATACTCCTTTCTATTTAACATGGAGTGTCCATTTTTGCAAGGCCTTCCATACTCGCTTCTATTTGCAGGAGTATTTGCAGGCCTGCAAATGAAACCCTACTAGAAGCCCTGTACGAGGAGGCCTGCTTCCAGGCCTATAGAAGGCCAGTACTAAATTAATTAATTTCTGGAAAAATTAAGCAGTTAAGGAATGAATGTTTAAGATATTTTTATTTATTTAAATTCAGCCTTTTTTATACATAAAATAAAAAAACTTATACTTATTTAATTTAATATAATATTTCATTTAAAAAATAGTTAATAGTTAAAAATAATTCATTGTTTTACATAAGTATATACATACATTTTTTTATTTTTATTATTATTATTATTTATTATTATTATTTTTTTCTTTTAGACATTTTTCTTTATATATCTTATTTTTTTCGTATTTAAATGCTTTTTTGATGATACATTTATAGTTGTCAAATGTGGTTACCTCAGGTTCTGCTGCCTTAAAAAATAAGCTATCAACTTTAAAATAAGATTTTAGCGCTTCTTTATTTTGGAGACCATCGTAGTTGAAATCTTTTATTATCTCTCCACCCAGTAAATTGTGAAAGTTTTTGAGAATTCCGCCTCTGTGTATAATTTTCTTGACTACTGATGCCAGTTCATCTTCATCGTACTCATTCAATTTTTCTTCAAGATTTATTAATTCTGTTTTAGATTTAATGGGGAAAATGTTATTAAGTTCCCTATTAACATTATTGGTTTGAACTAAATTCTTCAAAAAAACTTTAATCTGTGAGAGTTCATCCGCAATAACCTCATTTTGCTTGCTAACTTCTTCCCGAAGTTCTTTAACTTCTGTTTCCAATGCTGAAATTAGAAAAATAAAATGCACAATTGAAAGTAAAAAAAATATTTACACATATATGTACATATATAAAAATATAAAAACGATTATTTATTGATTGTAGCTAGCTACATACATATATTTTCAACTTACCTTTGATTTTTCCTTCAAGAGATTTTAATGCTTTTTCTGTCATGTTGTTGTCTTTGTAACTTTGTAACTTTTATATTCTGAATTAAAAAAAAAATAAAATCATTTATTAATATTAATTGCAAAAATATTTTGCCTGAACAAGCTATTTATTTATTGGCAACAATGAAGGAGAGGAACTAACAAAAAAGAGTTGTCTGTAGGGAACGCTGCCATTTTACAGTAAATGCTTTGTATTGGAAAACATTCTTCTTCCTGTGTAATTATCATATCGCCAATCTGTATGCCAAGGCTTGATGATTCCACTGGTTCTTTAAAGAAATTCCTTAAATTTTGTATTTTTTTACCATTAACGAACTCTCCGTTTTCATCAGAAAACCCAGTAATAACGATGGGGATAAACGGCTCTATGCAACAGAAATTATTTGGAGGTGATGTAGTTAATAAGAAGCTGTCTGTTTGATAACTTAAAATTTTATTATGACGTGATTTCTTAAATTTTTTTGTTTTTTTAATAACCATAATTGAAGCATCACAAAATTTTTTTCTAATTTGCTGTAAAATTTTCGTAGGGTTCCGAATTCTATTTTTTAAGAATTGTAAGAAATTTTCAAACCCATACGCTGAAAAATTTGAAACTGTTCCGTATTCTTTGACACACTCAGCCAAATGCAGTAAGCTGTGAACATTAAATGTTATGCTGTGTTCTCCGAATATTTTACCAAAATTTTCAACAAATAATTTTAAAAGTTCATCTGCAGTATTTACGTTTGATCGAAAATGCCTTGGTGTTGAAACAAGCCGGTAGGCAACATGAAGTAGGAGTATTTCAAAGTAAAAGTCACTATCGACAATATTGTTCAAAACAATTGGCCCGTAATATAAAATGAATTGCCGTAACTCTGTCGCCTTCCACCTAGGTAGTTCCTCAACTCCTCGAGGTTTCCTTTGGAATTCAGCGGGAACGTATGGAGACAACTCAAATAATCGTTTTGACAAAATAGCTTTGCTTGCGACAGATATTTTCACATTGGTTTTATTATTGATTAAAAATGAAAGCATTTTTTTCGTAACCCCAAGGTCCACCAAATGCATGGGATCAAGTGGAAATTGCGATATCATTTTAATGCCAACCATTTCTAGGGAACTGTGACTGCTTCCACGAATTTCTTTATGAAAACCTGGCTGTTTTCTATTAAAAAAATCTTCATCAGTTCTTAAGTCTGATGAAAAAGCTGAATATGTATTTACATTATTAAGCCTTCTTCCCGTCTGATAACATTTTACGCATCCCATAAAAGAATTGTGGCCTACAATGTTACAGAGAAATGCGCGAGCAGGAGTATCGCAAATAAATGCTCTGATATTCACACATAGGTTCTTTCCGTACAATGTTATACCATTTTCTCTAAATGATTTTATTTCATAAATGAAATCATGTAAATAGTTATCCACATCGCCAGGTTTTTTATTTCCCAGAAAACAGCCAATCAAAAAAACTTCTACGTTTGGAATATTTACTATTTTACCTAATATTGGCCACAGTGAAACACTAGAACTTTTATATAGTGGCAGTCCATCTATGCCTATGTCAATGTTAATTTCATTTAAATCTTCCAAAACGGTTTGGGGTAGTTTTTCTAACTGTGTCTTAAGTCCCAAATGGTAATACGAGCCGGGTGAAACACTTCTAATAATGGTTTTTTCTTTTTTTTCTTTCAATAGACCATGTAAACTTTTGGGCACATTCATATTTTCCAAATTCAATACATGAAGTAAGCCATTAACACTTTCTCTAGTTGGATTGAATTTATGATACCACTCTTTTAATTTTTCTTGAAGCGTTAATTGACGTTCAACTAAAACAATATTTTTACACGTGTCAGGTCCGTCGTAAATAGGTATCACTTCTAAATAACTTTTTTCTTTTTTGGAGTCTTTTCCTTCATTGCACTTCAACCTTTTTAAAATATTAGCTTTTTCAATTCCAATATGCCTTTTTATTGTTCTATTGCTCATTATTCAAAGTACTCACGTGCTTGATTTGTTTTTTTTTCACAATCGTTGTTTTTTTTTTATAAGGGCTCTTTTTTTTCTGACCACGCGCGTTGTTTTTTTTTTATAACGGCACTTTTTTTTCTGACCACGCGCGCAACCTTCTTCAGCAAATACTTTTTTACAACTAAAATGTTCTTTGATTTGTTTATTTCTTTGTTATTTCACAACGACACTTGTTAACGAATAAGTTTTTTTTTTCATGACGACGAACTTAAATGTACAGCAATTAAGAGACCTGCAGCAGGCCTTGTAAAAGAAGTGAAGTGGCATGTCTATCGAACTATTTTGAAGCGGAGGGGAAGGTCTGGAAGCAGGCCTCTTTATACAAGACCTGTTATTATGTGTATTGAATCTTTTTAGAAATGAAATCGAAGGCCTTATATAAGGTCTTTATTCGCAGGCCTCGTTAATTCTCCCGCTGGGTGGGCCTTTAATGAGTTTTTTATCTTCATACACAATAATAATAAACCATAAAAGTGTGGGTTTGTGAATTGGATAAGTTGAAAAATAAAGCTGCCTAGAAATTACACTCGAATTTCGAGCGCTGGAATCTGCTAGTTATTATTTATTGGAATTGTTTTGTTTTTTAATAAAACTGAATATTTTAGAAACAAAGGTTTCATGAAATTAGAGCCGCTTTACTTTAATTGAAAATAATTGACATTAGGGTGGGTAGGAACCGAGATACTGAAAGTTGGAAAAATTTTTGTCGTCGGATTAAAAAACTAAAATGGCGACATGCAGGGGCGTGGCAAAAAAGAAAAAAAATTTTTTTCCGAATCGTCTCTAACTAGTCTTTAATCTTAGGGTAGGACAAGCTCAACTTTTTTTATTTGTATGAAGACCGAACGAACCTACTTTACACCTGTAATGTTAGAAACAAATTTACCAACTTTGTACATATATATTGTAATGAAAAATAAAATCGGAAAAGATTTAATTTTAATACACCCTCCAACACGGCTTAATGTAAAATAGCCGTGTGTTCGAGTTTTTATCTTTATACCCTACACCACTCTACGATCAGGGTCTAATGAGTTTGTACCAATGTTTGTAACTACCAAAAATATTTGAATCACTTTCTGAGTCGATTTAGTGATAACTACCGTCCACCCGTCCGCCTGTGTGTCCATGTAAACCTTGTACTCAAACTACAGGTCGGAAAAATATATATTTAAAAAAAATTAATAGCTTTTGGTAAAAAACCGGTACATGTTGAGATTTATACCCCTTACAAATAACCCCTATCAGACCGTCTAAATTAGTCGTAAGATCCAGGTTATAATATATATCTCAATATTATATCAACTAATCAATAGTCCAATAACAAACCGTTTTTAGTCATAATCCCCATATACCTCTATAAATCTTTTTGCTTCAAAACTTTATATTTAATTTTTTGGAAAATGTGATTATTTTAGAAAGATCTTTGAATACTGGCTTTGAGCTTGATTTTTTTTAATTAGAAACTTAAAAACAACAAAACATAAAAGTATGAACTTTCGAAAAATACAAATCTATAATATTAACATGTAAGGCGATTTCTTGTGACCGATGATTTGCTCCACAGTTTCCTCCCGAACGTATCTTATTTGAAAGGTATTTCTTTTTAGCTGCCCACCAAACTTACAGACTTTTAAATTTTTAAATTTGTTTTACATAAAATTATCCAATGCTATGTGTGTGTTTATTACTTTATTAGATGTGTTTGCAAAAGAAAAATGAGTTTGTTTTCTTCATTCACAATAATAATTGTGTTAAATTGAAAAATTAAAAAGTGTTGAATTGTGAATTGGCTAAAATTAATTAGCATACCTTTAGAGTCAATGATTTGTTAAATAGAAAAATAAAATTTCCTAGAATTTGCACTCGAATTTCGAGGGCTGGGTTTTGCTAGTAAGAAGTGTGCTTCAATATGTGATCTGGCGTATACACGAATTTTTTCTTTAAACCTCTCATGACGTTTTGCACACCTTTTCTACCCACTTTTTTAGCGACTTTTAATTAGTTTCTTATCATTGTTGGCTTATTTGGATGTTTTGCGAAATATCCACTTGACTTGTGCCCAATACTTCTTAATAGGACCAAGCTCTGAACAATTTGGGGGATTACATTGTTTTTGGGTAAATTACTCTAATGTCTGATTAGCATAAGGTATTGTAGCCAAATCCGGCCAAAATAATGAAGGTACTAAGTGCTGTTTATAAAGAGGTTATAAACGTTTATGTAGACATTCTTTTATGTACAAATTAGTGTTTAAAATACCACGTAGAACGAACGGTTTTGTGTATAACCCACAACCGTATATGGCCCGCCATGTTAAAAACTTTTTTATAAAATTTGTTCATCTTTATGTACTTAAATATTTTCTTCATACCACATCTAACATGAGCTGTATAATACTGAACACCAAGAGTTTGTTTTAAAGTTACACTTGATATACATATGTTTCGTCATTCATTAGAATACAGCCTTTAAAATTTCTTAATTTAAATGTTAACAACATCCTGGCTCTGATTTTGGATCTTCTGTCTTTTCCATTTTTGTTTGGAACCTTAATGGCTTTAGATGATCTCAAATTGTGTAATTTTTTTTTAATGTATGTATGGACATACATATGCGGTTGATAGATACATCATTATTTTTTTGCCAAATCACGTTCAGATACTCGTTGGTTGTGATTTTGTTTATACGAGACCACTATCTTTTTCCAAATTTGCAATTTTTATCAATTTTCCATTTTTTTAGCCAATCTTCTAATATATTTAATTTCTTTGTATGTTTGTAGATGCCATAATAGGGGATTCATCTGATGATATTACCCAGCAAAACTTTCCATTACATGTAATGAGCTTTAGAATAAGAAATCAAAAGTGTTGAGTAGTTACCTTTCCATTACGAAACCCATTATTTTAACATGGGGATGTCATTGGAGCAATGGCCTTACCGGCACCTTATTAGGTACTGATACAAATAACTAGTTACTTTATAGATAACAAGAAGGGCTAATTTGTTACATGTAGGGAGTAAAGTAAATTTCTGTAAAAATAACACATTGGTATCGCACAATCTGTTGTAAATAACATTATGTAAAATTTAACAGCTTTTGCTACGTTTTTTATCCAATGATTACTATCGCCGCGAAATAGTTTGTTTCTCTAAATTTAACTCATTATTTATAGTTTTTACTAATGCAAACAGTGATTATTACCAGTAAGTATTTATATAAGTCATTATCAGGAAGTCCTTACATTTAGCTCGAAATTATTTAAAAGGTATGGGGTCAACATTACCATGTAATGCAACGGTAATAACTAATCATTACCAAGGTTTTGCTGGGTAGTGCTGCGTACTTCGCAATAGTTCCATCACATCTTCCGTTACAGGCATATCTGATGTATCTATATCTATGTCTAACAACCTAACAACGATAACAACAATATGATCAACAACAATATTAATAACTACAACAACATACGTAAAAACAACATCGCCACTGATCTGCAGATACTGAACATATTTAAAAAAACATTTCTTATCCTCGCAATGAAAGGAAAAATATTATATTAATTTAATGAAATTTCACATCTTACAGACAAGCTGAATGGCTTCGTGGGATTAGAATTGAGTTAAAATGTATATAAATTTCTATTAATAAAATTTGAAAAAAAAAAATGTAAATATTGAATATAAGAAGGGGTCTAGAACGCTGCTCTGAGGCACACCTCAATTTATGGCACAAATTTTAGAAAATTCCTCATTTCCTTTTACAGAAAACGTTCTGTTACGTAAATACTATTTTAGTATTAAGTACATTGGTGTCGATAAAAATGATTTAAATTTGAACAAGAGGCCATGATGCCAAACCCTATCAAAAGTCTGTTTCAGTCCAGAAACACCGCTGAGCTGTACAGTGTTCATAATCATTTCAAAAATCCCTATGGCATTCTTCTTAAGTTCTATATTTATGACGAATTCTAAATTGATGATCAGGAATTATGTTATATTTTTCAAGAAATGGTAACAGACGATATGACAATAATCATTCAAAAACCTTTGAAAAGGTAGCCAGTAGATTTATTGGTCTATATGAAGATATCTTAGTTTCTGGCATATTTGGCTTATGCATCATAATGATTTCTGCATATTTCCATTAGTGTCGAATTATAAATAAGAGTTAAATACAATGTGAATTTTTTGGATAAATTCTTGGCCATAGTTGGATCCTTAACTTAAATATTTCGTGACTTTCTATAGGCTGTACTCACTACTGTTATTATTAGACGTAAGCCTTCTTAAAAAATTTGTAATTTCTTAATTTTTATATTCCGCTATACGTTTTTTGAGATCGTTAGCAGCTCGATTATAATTTGTTTTGTCTAATGGATTTCTACTTGATTGCCAAATTCTTCTCAGTCTTCTTTTTTTATACCCTCCACTCCAGTGTGCAGAGGGTATATATAAGTTTGTCATTCCGTTTGTAATAATTAGAAAAAAATTTTGGACCCCATAAAATATATATATTTGTGATCCTCATAACAACCGGAGTTGATATAGCGATGTCCGTCTGTCCGTCTGTGGAAATCACGATGACGGCATCAATCGGGCAGCGAGGGTGCTCGTTGACACAAAAAATGATTCACTAACATCCTGAAAAGTTTAGTATTTAAAATCGTCCAAATCGGTCGATTAGGGCCCGAGATTTGAATGAAGACTTAAAAAAAGTCTTGAAAAAATATAATTTTCTATGTTGTTCTTGTCACGATCACGCCCTCAATAGTGCAGCTACAGTGATCATTTTTAGTGAGAATGATTCACCAAATTCATGGAAAGATTTCTGTTTCAAAAATCATTAAAATCGGTGGAATAGGTCCAGGGAAATCTCTGAAAAAAGTAAAAAAAAAATGAAAAATATGATGTTTCTATATTGTTCTTGTTGTTATTCTAAATGTTGTGTTGTTGTCATAGCTGGACTTGTTGTTTTTGTGGTCGTTGTGGTAATAATATAATAAAAACTAACCCTTTGTACATTTTTTTATTAACTCTGGTAGAAAATTTTAAAAGTTTCCATTGTTTTGGCATCACTAAAAAATTTGTTAGATCATTTCTGTCATTACCACGAGCCTGCCTGCAAAATTTCAGATCGAATGGGTCACGGGAAAGGGGTTAAAATCGATCCAAAATTTTTTCGACAAGCAGACACTACGAGTTACTATATGTAAAGGGAGTAAAAATTCACTATCATCTAAAGCAAATAATGCTAAAATACCTAGTTGCTAATAAAAAAAAATGTAAATTTAGCAAAAAAAAAATTTTATGTATTAATTTATTTAAAGAGAAAAACACAAAAATAACGTTTGATGTTGTATTTTTTGTGTGTAATATTTACATATACATACATGAACATATTAAATAACACAAATAATATACACATATACACATAGAGAGAGCTTTTTTTTTTGGTTATTATTTGTTACTCCATCCGACCTACATGACCGCAATGAAAAAACATTTCGCCAGTTAAAAGAAGCTATACAGCCATCTCCAATTAGCACGATTTAATGCATATAGCCACCCTACACAACCATTACCTTTGCAATGGAGGTTAGGGCGAGCTATTTAATTAGCAAAAACTAAATTAAAAGAGAAGTTATGTCATATAACCGGAAACGCATGCATATAGGTATATAACCTAAATGCATGCCGATCAGCAACTACGATGACCAAAAAGCAAACACCAAAATAAATCCGAAATAATAGAAAAGACGAAAACCAACCCAAAGAATTTGCTGAAATAATTTGTTATTAAGTTTAACAAATTGTTTACTTTTTCATTTACATTTATTATCAAGACTCAAACCGAGGTGGAGGGTATCAAAGATTCGGCAAAGCTGAATTTAACACTCTTACTTGATTCGTATTAAATCTCTAATTTCTGCAGAAACTAAAAGTTGATTTCCAGCTGTTTGTATTGTCTGTGCTGATACGAAAATTGTTTCATGGATAAGATTTGTAAAATTGTCTACAACTAAATCAATTTGGTCGCCAGATTTAAGACACATATTGAGATTCAAATTTTTACACAGCCAGTACAGAAACGATTTAGTGTATGTTTTAGATGAAATTAAATTCATATCTTTGTGTGCAGTGTTCTAGGACCTGTTCTTTACACCATATTTACATCTGATATGCCTATACAAGAAAATATGACCGTCGCAACATATGCTGATGACACAGTATTAATAGCAGCAAATTACGCACCTGATATTGCTTCAGAAATGATTAAAAATCAATTAAATGATATTGAGTTGTGGCTTAAAAAATGGAATATAAAAGTTAATACTGAAAAATCCTGCCATATTACTTTAACGTTAAGAAGTCAAGATTGCCCAGCTGTTGTTTTAAATGTCATACAAGTTCCTAAACAAATAAGTGTCAAATATTTGGGTCTCCATCTCGACCGCCGAAACACGTGGAAAAACATATTCAGACAAAAAGAGAACAATTTAAGATAAAAACGTGAAAAATGTATTGGCTACTTAGTCCTAAATCTGAGTTATCCCTGGAAAATAAACTCTTACTCTACAAAAAAAAATATTGAAACCAATTTGGACTTACGGAATACCGCTTTGGGGAACCATTAGTAATTCAAACATTGAAATTCTTCAAAGATATAAATTCAAATAGCAAATGCTCCTTGGTACATAACTAATGACAATATTCATAAGGACTTTAAGATTACATCAGTTAAAGACGCGATAAATAAACATGCCACAAGATACCTAGCCAGACTTAGTAGTCATAGTAATACATTAGCAGTATGCTTATTAGATGAAAGCGAAGAAGTAAATAGACTTAAAAGGTATCTTATCTTAGATTTACCTTGCAGAAAATTATCTCTATACGTTATATGACCTATAAATTTCTACATTTGTAGATAGTTTTACTGCATAAAGATCCAGATTAAATTTACTTATTGTTGTAAAAACAGATTGTAAATAAATGAATTTAAAAAAAAATATCTTTGTATCTGAATTTAGATCGTTACTATCTTATATGTCGAGTAAATTGGATGATATTCCAGAGCAAATGAAGAAATCAAGTAAATCATGAATTTTAGTTGGATCACTTGGCCAATAAGTGGGTCTACCAGTAGATATATTTTTAAAATTATTCGTATTAACACACTTCAATAGCTCTCTTTCTTTTAGGTTAATCAGCCTGGAGCCCCATCAAGGGTGCTTCACGTTGAAGTCGCCTCGAACAATAAATCGGCTTCCTAAGCTATCGAAAAATTTATCATATTCGTATTGCGTTCGACTATGTCTTTTGGTGAAAGTATATGGCGTATATAGCTACATCAACATTATTACAATTAATTCGAATGCCACTTGCTTGTGTCGATGGCTTCTTTACTGAATCTAAAATTTCTTATTTAATGGTCGACTTTATTAAAACAGCAGATCCTGCGTGTGCTTTTTCCATCCGGATGGTTTGTTTCAATAAGATTATATCCATAAACTTTGAAAATAGATTTTATTATTAAATGTGTTCCTGAGATTAACAATAGTTCCTGAGATTAACAATATATCCATAAAATGTAATTTAAGAAAAATTTAAATTTCCTTTACGCGACTGGAAGCACCATTGGCGTTCCATGTTGCAATCCTTAAATTTATTTGATCACTAGCTTAGCTAGCATTACTTCTAATCTAACCATGACGTTATTATCAGTATGGTTTTCTATATTTTGGTTGCCTGTGACAGGTTGGGCTTATGAGATACTTCCAAATTCATTATTTGTAGGATTTATTTGTGGAAAGTCCTGATTTTAGTAGTTTTATTGTTACCGAGATCTCAGATGTATACTTCTTTTTTTATGGACAAGTTCCTGATAATCTCTGCATCCTTTGTGATTTGCTGTGTGATTTTGCAAACAATGAACACCATTGGATGGGGTATTAATGTCCTTCGTACAGTCTGCTGTTTGATGATTGCATCCGCACTTAACTTAACGATTTAGTATGACCAAATTCTAGACAGCGATAACATTGAACAAGATCGTCGGTTTTTTTTTTTTTTTGAGGTTCTATCGAGACTATAGCATTATTTCTATGGCGTATTTTATAGACATCTTTATTATTAGAATTTGGGTCTAGATCTATAAAAAAAAAACATAGAATAGTGTTGTTTTATGACACGACTTTTAATGTTAAAAACTTCTCTCAATAAGTGTGCAAAATTTTGCTCGGTTTCTGTAGCAAAAATATTGAATAATAAGAAAAATAGCGGGATTTTGTTGTTGCTCTTACTGGAAGTTAGATATTTACGTTCAAAGTTGTACAAATTTTTTCATAAGCATTCTTTATGTCGAAATGCTTTTAAATTACCGTTAAGTTTCCCTTTTTTTTCTGTTAAAGAATTTATAATTTTTTAATAATCTTTCCTTTTTCACCATATAGACATAACTAATGTGTTATTATTACTAGTTAATAACATTACCATATTATAAAGTGTAAACCTTTAATTTTTATATGTGAGTACATATTTTGTTGTTATTGTTTGCAATAAATTTCTATGAATTTTTTTAACGTCATTAAAATAACAAAAATATGTAAATTTATCTTGATAGAGCACTAAGTGTGGCAATAATTTGAGTTTTTTTTTCCTTTTTATATTTATTTACTCTAACTCTAAAAGTAGCTATACCTACAAGTAATTTCCAAAATAGGGTAAAACTGCTGATAACAGAAAAAATCGCCACCACCCACTCACGAAATGATTTTTTCAAATAGATTTGAAAATTTATGAGAAAAACTATCATGTTTTGTGAGTTTAAAGAATTTTTGTTAAGCAGTAACGTGGGTAGTTTGGAAAATTGTGCGAGAATAACAGTAAAATAATTTCTTAAAAGAAAAGTTCCATTTCGTTATGTTTCAGTAAAACTGCAGCTAAAACAAAAAGCAAATAAGGGTGCTAATAAGATCCAAAAGATCCATATTATCGATCTCGGTCAAATTTGGTTTGTGTATGTGTATCATACCCATTAATCAGTGGTCCAACCATATAGGACATTTTTTAGTCATAGCCCCTTACTTGTTTTTTATACCCTCCACACCTCAGTGGCAGAGAGTATATATAGGTTTGTCATTCCGTTTGTAACACATCGAAATAAATTCCTGAGACCCCCAAAAAAATATATTTTCTTGATCCTCATAACAAGGGAAGTTGATTTAGCGATGACCATCTGTCCGTCTGTCTGTGGAAATCATGATCACGCCGCCAATATCTAAGCTAAACCGTTCGTTTTTGTATAAAATCGTTTATTAACATCCCAAAGGAGTTGCTATTTTAAATCGTCAAAATCGGTTAAATGGGTCACGAGTTATGAATGAAACTTTGAAAAGAACTCTTGAAAAAATAAAAATTTTCTGTGTGTTTGTTGTTTTTCTTAAGATATGTTGTATATGGGTGTTTCCACAGAAAATAAGTCCACACAGCTCAAAAATAAAATTATTATTTTAATTTATTTTTCCGCTAACATTACACAAAATAAATGTATCTGTCATTTTCCGAAGGATTAACTTTAATTTCCATTATACTAACAAAAATTTGCTACTTTGAATTTGGTACACCGTGCGCGTTTTTTTTTTCCGTGAATTGCACGGCACTTTTTGAGCACTTTGGCAACGCTGTTCTAACGGCGGTTTTAGAACAAAACAAAAGCCAGCTGAAAACTGAAAATTTTCTTCACGCTTAGTAACAATTTTGAAGACGACGCGTTCATATTAAATTTTTTGTGAATAGTTCAAAAACAAGTCACCGACTGTAACGACCGTTACCCCAAAAGCAGAAAAGTTTGTTTTTTCGTAATTCATTCAAACGATTTAATTTTATAGTAGCGGAAAGTAAGAAGGTAAGTGAGAAGAAGAATTTTGTAAGCCTATTTTGATTTTTAAACATTTTATTAAAGATGTAAAGACCGTTACCTTTGTTTTCTGGCGTTTTGCATTTGAACGGGTTTCGTCTTACTTTATTGGATTCTTACTGATTTTAGCTGAAAAATAATGGACCAATTTACCAAGATACAAACATACAAAAAAAATGAAAACAAAACGCAGGAAAGCATGAGGCTTACTTGGCAAAAGAGAGAGAGAGCGCCCAAAAACAAACGAAGACTGGATCAAAAAAAAAGTGATGACGATGAACGCCAAATTCAGAAACGAAGAACATACGCGAACGCGTAAGAAAATTTCGTAAAAAGAAGAAAGAAGAAAATAAAAATACTGTAGTGGTTGCGCCCTCGCCGGCCTTTAAGTCAAATCGTTCTCTACAGAAATGTGTATCAATAGTCAAGCGCAACCTCCCAATTAGCCCGTCCAAAAAGATGGCAGTTGTTAGAAAACTTGCTTTAGATATAGCTGGAGCCAAGCTCGATTTTCATTGTACTGAAAGAAAGAAAACTCCTCAGATTCGTGATGGCGATAGAAATCTTTTTCCGCAATAATCCCAACCGTACCGAGGGTTGCAAAGAACTTTCTGAATGAAATTTGCTGTGACACAAAAACGAGGCTTATGTGACAAGTAACTGCAAAAAATGCAACTCAATTTGCGACATACTGCCACTAAAGTTCGAATTAGTTGTAAATGGGCGCTTGAAGCAGTGGACACAAAACGAAAAAGCAGGGAAGTAAAAGATAAGGAGGTCACCTTTCAATTGCTTCCTGATCTGCAACAGTTTCAAATACTGTTACTTGTTTTTTTTTTTAATTTGTAATATTTAAAATATTTTATTATACCGGGATCCCGGTATTAATACCGGTATTTAAAAAAAACTAAAAAAGCGAAACTACACTGTAAATAATCTACCTAATAAAAACAAAGTTTTTATTAAAACTCTCTCTTTCTTTATGCATATGAGTTTTGGATATCTCCGTGACTGTGCGTGACTGTGTGTGACTATCTTAAAATTTATCTTCGGCCACAACAAGTCTTTGGACAAAGTTTCAGATCCATCGAATGAGGGGAAATGTAGTTTTAATATCTCCGTGACTGTGCGTGACTATGTCAAAGTTAATCTATTTTCACAGCAAGTATATCGACCAAGTTTCAGATCGGTCGGATGAGGGTAAATGACATTTCTATCACTCCGTGACTGCGCGTGACTTAGTCAAAGTTAATGTTTTTTCATAGTAAGTGTATGGACCAAGTTTGAGATCGATCGGATGAGGGGAATGACATTTAGATCACTCCGTGACTGTGCGTGACCACGCGTGACTGTGTGTGACTACCCCAAAATTAATCTGTAGTCACGACAAGACTATTAGCCAAGTATCAGATCAATTGGATAAGGGGGAATGGGGTCCACCCATGGCAGACAGACAGACAGAGAGTATGAGTTAAAAGAAAGAGTTTAAAATAAAAGAAAAAAATTAAAAACAAAAGAATTTTTCTTTTATTGTCATCGAAATTAAAGAAAATTTAATACCGGATACTGGCTCGGAATCAGCTTTTACTGGAAGATTATGCTTCTTTGCAAGAAAATTTATTGAATAAAAAGTGTTCAGAATTATTCATGGAATATTCAACAATTTTTTCAGATGGAAAATTAAAAATTTTTCCCCGCAGTTTCACGCAGACAGTTTTTTAGTACTTATCGCAACGAAGATTCTCAGCTAAAAATATAAAAAAAAACCCCCATTCTTGCGATCCGGAGGGTCACATTTGCGCCAAAAAATAATTTTTTTTTTTTGTAAACCACCAATTTTTGGAGAACAATTCCAGAAAAATATGAGCTGAAATCAAATATCACAAAAGAGAGATCGATGAGCAAATTCAAGACGATCACTTAAAAAAATCCAGCTCAAACAGTTGAACTATATGCGGTGTAGACTAATATGAACAAAGCAGGTGCTAATCGTCCCACTGTGCGCCCTCTGAACTGAAGAAAAATTAACGTACAAAAAAAGTCTTTCTTAATGTACAAAAACAAATTACTTCAGTAGGGCCACTCCATCTGTACGTAAATTTAAAAATGAGATTTAATATTTAAACATGACGCCTAAAATTATGCTAATTACTTATAAAAAATTAAATAGTTAAATAAAAATGATATGAATGTTAACTTACAGCAAAAAAAATTAATACCGGATACCGGTACCGGTATTAAGTGGTCATTAATACCGTTATTTAACGGTATTAAAAATTGCGGCAATACCGGAAACTGGGATTCCGGTATTTCAAGCCCTATTAGTGATCGATTATAGGTCAAATATGATTAGCAATATCGAAACAAATACATATTTTGATCCGTAGAACTAAAAAAAAAAGTACTTGATTTTACTACTTTTCACAAAATGCTCAGTAGCTGCTGTGACCAAAAATTTCATCTATAGAATTTTAACATCGCACGTAGAGCCGAAAATATAAAATGCAAAGAATATAAAATAATCCCATAAAACGTTACTCTACCCTGTTATACATACATACATAATAAATATTTCTAAAAAGAAAAACGTAAAAAAAATTTGCGATGTTCATGCACTAAAGAAGTTTATGAATTCATTATCCCGATATATTACGTACTCGTACAAGAGATTTTAGTTTCTTCAAAATTTACATATTTGAATATATTATCCATTTCAAAAAATATATAATTTTATATTTTTTTAAATTTGTATTAAATAATAATAAAACAAATAATGGCATTAAAATTTTATATTCGAAATCTGTGAGGGCAGCATTTTTGGTAAATGTTTCATGTTTAGCGCAACTTGTTTTGTTTTGATTCTTTGTTGGGGAGTGTTAAATGCCGCATAAACAACGGAATTCCCAAATTATAAGCAATAACAATAAATTTTAATGTTCTTAAATTAAGATAAAATAGAAATATTTTATACTTTTCTTTTCTACTAGTTTTTATACCCTATATACCACTCATGGTAGAAGGAGTTTGAGCGACTTTCTCAGCATCTTTTGAGCGAACGCAATCTACTACAGATCGGAACTGAAAATATATGTTGATTAAATTTACATTGAAATTGGTGGAGATTGATGTATGTTTATCGCCCAAAGGTCGACTTTAACTGAGCTAAGATCCATATTATTATACATATCGTGACCATATTTGGTTCATGTGTGTTTATTAAATTCTTAAATTAACATAAAATTAAATCATAATCCCCATAATCCTTTACTCTTATTTGCTTTGTTTATATAACAAATTTGATTTATGCTTATTTTGTTCATATCCACAAATGACCTCACCCCGTAAGTTTGGCCTTAAAGACCATCTTACACAACTGCTGGTAGTTGGGTGTCGTACGGTCGGCCTAAACCGATTTTAACTTGCTTGCTTGTTTTATTGTTATGTTATGTTTAATGAACAACAATATATAAATACCTAGAAAATCCTACAATATTCAGTTATTCTTTAAAAAACCTTCTTAAAGTAAGAATCCTTAATTCGATAAAAATTTATTTTATTCTTTTCATTTTTAAAAAATATATTTTTCTCGTTCGTGTTTAGCAACAATATGTCGAAATTTGTATTTTTTGCTGTTTTATTGGCCGTTATTGTCTGTTTAGGTTTCGTTAATGGCCAACAACACTACTTAGATGCCAATAGCATTATCAGTAAGATAATTGGTAAGTGTGTTTCATGTTCTGATTTGTGAAGTTCTTATTAAATTTAATCAGAACTTCTGAAGAATAAATTCTTTGCTGAAATATTAGTATTACAAAAAGAGACATAGCGTAGTCTTTAAGTCAAATATTTTCTTGTTTGTCATCGCTATTTCATTTGTTGATCTTATGACTCAATATACTGCACAGTGGCGATTTTGCGAAATAATACAAATAATTCACTTATTTCTTAAAAGCTACAAGAATTTTATGTTTTCTTAATGGTCCAATTTAAAATTAGGAAAGAGAAAATCAATAATTTGTCGTTTTTATACTCTCCACACCACTGTGCAAAGGGTATGTATCAGTTTTCATTCCATTTGTAACACATCGAAAAATGCATTTGCGACCCCATAAAAAATATATATATTCTTGATCCTTATAATAACATGAATTGACAATGCAGATGTAGGTCCATCCGTGGGTTCGTCTGTCCGTCTCTCTGTTGAAATCACGCTCATTCACAAAATAAAGCATTTACCCATTTGAACTTATAACAATATTGTTTGCCATTGTTCCGAGCATGTTGTTATTGAAAATGGAGTAAATAGGCCAACGTCATGCCAAGATATGAGCTAAAATATGGAGACACCTCTAAAAAAAATGCTAAAAATATATTTTGTTTACATCTATAATATTAATAGGCTAGGCGATTTCTTGTTACCGATGTTTTATTCTACCGTTTTGTCCCGATTTTCACCAGACGTATATTATTTGAAAGGTTTTCCAATTAGCTGTTCACCAGATTTCGGGATTTTTAATTTTTTTCTTTATTTTGAGTAAATTACATTTAAAGTTGCTACTAACAACAACATAAAATTACACATATGTGACCTTCTCCGAGAAATGGGACCTAGTGTGTCAAAAAACGGGTTGTATCAAAAACGGTGGATTCTGGTACCTAAAAGGGTGTAGAAACTTTAAATGCGTTTTTTCTCAAAACTTAATATTCACACACTAGGTCCCTTTTCTCGGAGAAGGTCACATATGCTATGTGTGTGTTTATTATATTTGTAAATGTGTTTGTTAATGAATTTGTTATCTTCATTCACATAAATAATAAACCAAAAAAGTGTTGGTTTGTGAATTGGCTAAGTGCAGAAATAAAGTTGCCTAGAAATTGCACTCGAATTTCGAGCGCTGGAATCTACTAGTCTGTTATAAAAAGTGCAATAACTGCTGATATTAATGTAAACGTAAAACCCAGGTGGATGGTACCAATGATTCGGCATAGCCGAATTTAACACTTTTACTTGTCTTTTTATTATTCATATTTGCTCGAAAGTATCTTTAGCCCTATTAACAGCGTTTTGTAGACCCATCTAATCGTGTTGATATTATCAACTTGGCAGAAAATCTTTTAAAAAAATTAGTTATTTTACTCCTTAATTTTTGACCCCCTAAAAAAAAGATTGAACGGATAAGAAACAAAATGTGTCCAATAACGTTGGGTATTCTGATACATACGAGGGCAGTCCCAGAACAACCCGACCTGACAAGGAAAACACAACAAATTTGAGGAAAAATTTTCTTTAATTCTTAACATATTCTCCTCTTAACTCGATACACCTTTCCCAGTGATATTCAATAGCTTCGATACCCTGTTTATAACAAGAACTATCTAGCTCCTTAAAATGGCCATCAATCGCAGACTCCACCTCTTCATTGTTGGCATATCACCGAGCTATTTTTCAATTTCGGAAATGGAAAAGACTGCAAGGGTACTGAATGTAGAGAATAATGTGCATGTTAAAGCATGTATTTGTCCATCGCAATAGTGGGTGTGTGAACTAGTACATTGTATTGATAAAAAAAACACTTTCTTTTTCGCCCATTGCGGCCGTTTTTCCCTGATTTCATCACTTAAGCGCTACAATAAGTTAGCAATAATACTCGTCGTTGATTGTTTTTCCTTTTTGAAGATAATCAATAAAAATTATCCCGCAATTTTCACAAAAAACAGACGCCATACCTTGCCAGCAGATGGAACTGTCTTTGCCTTCTTTGGACACACGATTCTCCCATTTCAGTCCACTGTTTTGACTGTTCCTTTGTCTCTGGTGTTTATTTGATTACAAATTCGGCTTTGTTATGATGAACAAACGCTAAATACTCTGTTGAAACATTTTCACAACGCTGTTTTTTCTTCTATTGTGAGCAAATACGGCACACATCTGGCGGACAGCTTTCTCATTTACAAATTTGCGATCCATATGCTAGCTCAATCCCCTTTAGCCAAGGAACATATATGTTTCTTGCTTCAGCCGACGTTCATCCCATACCATTTTGTGGATTTTCTTAACTGTTTCTGACCTGGCCACCTCTATGGGTGTTCGTTTAGCAGCTCGTATGACCTCGTTTAAACTCTGTCACCCAATATTTTATAGTCATAGACAAAGGAGCAGACTCCCCCAGAAAAGAATCTACATAATGGTGACCAGTTTTTTCCGTGTTTACAAATTCACTGAGATCGTTTATTTTTAATGGCTTCAAAAAAAAATATACTAAACAACTTTGAAACTTATGTTTTATAATTTTGCCACTTGCCAACAAAGTAATGTTTTGCAAACTACTGGCGCCATCTATATTTTCCCGTCAGGCCACATCTATTCCTTTTAGTTTTTATGATTTCAATAAAATTTTAAAAAATAATATACTATGACTCAAGTTCACGTTCTGAAACCTTTAGATTTCATAGACATAGGGCCAAGAACTCCCAAAGTAGAGTAGACATAGATTTTTATATTCAATTCAAGAGTGTCTTGCATTCGAGAATATTGTTTTTTCACTTAATGCGGCTCCATTTATTAAAAAAGGAAAGGGTTACCTTAACAACAAATTTCTATATTAAATAAAGAAATTTCCAGTCAAAAATTTTGCAAGCTTATTTCCTTTCAAAAAAAAAAAAATCTTTAAGTTTGATAAACGAAAGTAGTTTTATTCCTGGAAAAATTTTTAAAGTAACAACACTGAACTACATTTTAAAAAACTCGGTATGAAAATAAATTCTTTTAAAGGTCTGATAGCAACTATTTGCTTTGGTAAGGCACTCAAAAATTTCGGCTTTGCTGTTAAGGCCTTTGCTATCTTATATTTATTTTGAATTGTAACACTTTAATAAATTTCTGTTTCATTTCTTCTAGGTGAATACGAAGCTAGAATAAATGGCCCCTCTGTGGTATATCCTGAAGAACGTGCTCGTGTTATTGATCCATTAAATTTCCATTTACATATATAAGTTTTAAACACAAACCTTTAAATATCACTCGTCCGTTTTAAGTTAGAATAAAATTTTTAAAAAAAATATATCAAAATAACAACAAAAAAAAAGCTTTTATCTTGAAAACCATCAAAAATCAAATAGCTGTGTGACAGATGCTTTTGAATTCATCAAAAATGTCATTCGCATAAAATAAAAAATTATACCAGCAAACTCCAGCGCTCGAAATTCGAGTGCAATTTCTAGGCAACTTTACTTTTCAACTTAGCCAATTCGCAAACCAACATTATTTTGGTTTATTATTATTGTGAATGAAGAAAACAAACTCATTAACTAACACATTAAGAAATTTAAGAAACACACACATAGCATATGTATCATTTTATGTATGTGTTAGTAGCAACTTTAAATGCAATTTACTCAAAAAAAAAATAATAATAAAAATTTGTAAATCTGGTGAACAGCTAAAAAGAAATATCTTTCAATTAATATAAAATCGGGTTAAAACGGTAGAACAAAACATCGGTAACAAGAAATCGCCTAGCCTATTAATATTACAGATAGAGCATGAAAAACTTTCATTAGAGAATAAAATATTAAAAAATCCTAACCCATAAAAACCAAGTTTTTATCATACTCCCTTTATTTGTAAATTAATTTACCATCATGTAATTAAATAATTGATGCATTGAAAATGAAACATGTCTAGAAAAATATCTATGCCAAAAATCAAAAAAAAAAAAAAAATTTAAATGTGTCAGATCATTTTTACCATCGCCGCGAGTGGATCAGGGGAAGAGGGTTAAAAATTGATCCAAAGTTTTGTCGACACGCAGACAAGCAGACACTACGAGTTAATAAAAAGGGAGCAAAAAGAAAAAAAATAAAAACAAGTAAGATAATTATAGTCGATCTAGACCGATACCCTATACCATGGCTTTGAGACCCTATCTCTTTGGTCCAACTAATGGATATAGAAAATAAGCATAAACCAAATTTGAGTGGCATGCAGATATGAAAAAGTTCATATCGGAAGCTTTATTTATATGGGGACTAGGTCGAAAAATGAACCGATCCTGTCCATTTTTGGTAAAGTCACTTATATATTGAAAAAATATATAGAAACCAAATTTGAGGAAAAACGAGCAATATTTTTTTTTTGTAGATTTAAGTGAAATCAGGAAACAGCTTTATATGGGGCTATGACAAAAAATCTTTTTTGTTTTTATGACAAATTGTTCAGGTAGTACAACGTATAGTTCCAAAGATGTTACTTCCGATACTTTGTAAGCAGAAAACTGGTTTAAATATTTGTCACATAAATGCGCAAAGTCTAAACAATAAGATGGACGAGTTTTCCTTTATATTTGAAAATTCAGGCGTTGATGTTGTATGTGTGTCTGAGACGTGGTTTGACCTGCTTGTTCCTGATACTATTTTTGATTTGCAAGACTATAAATTATATCGCTGTGATAGGGTAACTCATGCAGGTGGTGTTGCTATTTATATTAGAAATGGAATAACTAGTAAATTATATTGTAAATCCAAGCCAATGGAAAAGATTGAACATCTCTTTGTAGAAATTTCAGCACATGGAAACAAAATTTTTGTGGGTTGTGTATACAGACCTCATCACAATATTGATATGCAAAATTTTTCAAAACTTTGGAGAATGCAACAGTAAAATTTTAAGATATAGTTATATGTGACGATTACAACTCAAGTCTTCTAGTGGAACATTATTTAGTAAATAATATGGAAACAGTTGGACTTTATCCAACAAATACAATAGTTCCAACCCATTTTTCAGCTACAGCAAACACGCTATTGGATATAATATTTGTTGGCGATAAAGGAAAAGTTTTACTCTATGATCAGATTTCAGCATCCTGTTTTTCAAAGCACGACTTAATTTTTCTTACCTTTGATTTCCAGATCCAACTTATTATGAATGATGCCACATACTATGACTTTAAACATATGGATAATATTGTCATAGCTTTTGATTTAGCAAATATTGATTGGAATTCAATTTACTATATGCTATCTGCTGAAAGTCAGCTTAACTTCTTAGAAAACAAAATTGAACAAATTTTCAATAGGTCGATTCCGTTGAAAGCTGTAAAAACTAGTTTTAAATTAAAACCATGGTTTAATGGTAATATTAAATCTGCAATTGCTTACAGAGATAGGGCTTATAGTCGTTGGAAACGTTTCAAAACTGATTCACTACATGAAGAATATTCTAACGCGCGCAGAGAAGTAAACCGAGCTATTAAGAGTGCTAAATCAACATACTATTCATTCAACTCTGCAATTGGTTCCAAAAAAAACATGGAAAAATATACGTGACATTGGTATTGGAAAACCAATGATAATAGATACAACGGAAATAGATGTAGAATTACTTAATGAAACTTTCACACGACTGCCAACAGTACCTTTGAATAGTAATTTTTTTAATCAACCTATCACTGAGAAGAGTCAACTATTTAGTTTTAATTGTGTAACACAAGATGATGTATCAAGGAGTTGCCTAGCTGTTAAGTCAAATGCTGTAGGATTTGATAATATTCACCCAAAGTTTTTAAAAGCTATTCTTCCTGTGTTGTTACCATAATCACATTAATATTCAACAATATCATAATTAAAAGTACTTTTCCTGCTAACCGGAAGTATGCTAAAATAATACCTACACCAAAATCCAGTAATGAGTACCGACCTATTTCTATATTACCATTTCTATCAAAAGTATTTGAGAAGCTACTACATAGGCAAATGTACGATTACATAAATAGAAATGGCTTACTTACAAGCAGACAATCAGGTTTTCGACCTAAGCATAGTTGCATAACTGCGCTTATTGATGTCACGGACGAAATACGGAGTAATATTGATGCTGGTTTCATGTCATTTCTTGTTTTATTAGATCACTCTAAGTCATTTGACATGGTTGATCATGGAATTCTTTGTATGAAACTGCAAACTTTGTTTAAATTTTCTTTGTCGTCCACTCGATTAATTGCGTCCTACTTATTGGATCGCAAACAGTCAGTCTTTGCTAATAAGAAAATATCACGACCACTGCCAATATCGAAAGGTGTTCCTCAAGGATCAATCCTTGGTCCTCTACTTTTTACAATATACGTCAACGATTTACCAGAGCAACTAATGTACATTAGTGTTCATATCTATGCTGATGATGTTCAATTATATATATGTAATAACAACAAAAATACTGATGATTGCTTAAGTAATCTAAATGAGGATTTACACCGTGTTTTTATGTGGGCTTCATCCAATGGCCTTTGCTTGAATCCCAGCTAATCTAAGTGTCTGGTGATTAACCAAAATCCAAGAAATCAACTTTTAAACCAGAAGTTATACTAAACAATCAAGCAATTGAGATTGTAAGAACAACAAAGAATCTTGGTATAATTTTTAATAATAATCTTACATGGACTGATCACATAAACACAGCTGCTGGAAAAACATATGCTATGCTACGAATTCTGTGGAAAACACAATACTTTACACCGGTTAAGATTCGGTTATTACTTGCAAAAACATATATAATGCCAACTTTGTTATACGGATGTGAAGTTTTTTCGAGCTGTGATTATACGAGTTACAATAAATTGGAGAAAGCTTTTAACGCCATTCTAAGGTATGTTTACGGCCTGAAGAAGTATGATCATATTACACCAGTTTTAAAAAAAATGTATGGAGTTAGTTTCAGTGATTTACTAAAAATACGTACCTTGACTTTATTACATAAAATTATATATACCCGTGAACCTTCTTATCTTTTTAATAGAATATCGTTCACTCGATCTCGCAGAACATATGATTTAATACCAATTAGACATCGAACACAAACATCTGAATGGCAGTTTTTTATTAATTCAATTCGTCTTTGGAACTTGCTACCTTCATACATTCAGTTCATAAGCAACGCAATGCAATTTAAAATGGCCCTCTTTAATTTCTCTAATTAATTTGTTTTCTATTTTAAATCGCTTTTAAATAACTAATTTTTATATTAAACTTTTTTATTGGTATTTTATTTTGTTATATTTTTTATTATTTATAATTGTTATTATACACAATGTTAAATTTCCTTACTACTATGTATCTAGTACTAATCCTGTACTTTAATTGTAAGATTTTATGTCTTGTTGTATGGGAATTCGAAATAAATAAATAAAATAAATAAAATAAAAGAATTGCCATATGGGGTTTATTATTGAACAACTGATAAATGGATGTAATAAACACACACAAATCCAATTTGACCGAGATCTATATGATAATTTGGATCTTATTTATTTTTATTTATTTATTTATTTATTTATTTATTTATTTATTTATTTTCCATTTCCTGTACAACAAGATTTAATCTTATATTTAAAGTACAGGAATTCAATATCCAAAAATTAAGGCAAACATATAGTAGAACAATTATTAAAAAAAAAAAAAATACACATATAGTAAATTACATTTAAGCTTGATCAAAAAATTTAAATAAAAACTGCTTAAAACTATTTGCGTTGCTATTAAGTTGTTGGGTATGTGGAAGAATATTCCAAAGACGTGAAGCATACAAGTAAAACTGCCATTCAGATGCAAGACAACGGTGAAATGGAATAATAATGTTTTTTCCTCTTTGCGATCTTGCAAACCGAATTTTTTCGAAAAGGTATAGTGGGGTTTGTGTATAGATAATTTTTTGTAGATAACGAAGTACACGGATCTTAAGAAGTACACGGATCATCAAAATATATTCATACTTGCGACCTGTAGTTTGACTCAAAGGTTTACATGGACGGACTGACGGACGGACGGACAGACTCAGAAGGTGATTCGATCGTTATAATAAAAGATGGGTTTAGGTAAAATATTTTTGGTAGTTACAAACAGCAGCAAAACGTCATTATACCCAAACCACATAATGGTATAAGGTATAAGAATTATAGTCGGTCTAGACAGACAGTTTGTGTTGTGTTTAGAGAATTGGTCCAAATAATTGAGTATAGAAAATAAGTATAAACTAAATCTGAGTGGCATTGTTATTAATTTTATTGCTTGCTGATTTGGAAAATGGACCGAGCCTGATTCGCTAAAGGCAGTAATTTTTTGCAAATACCAAATTTGAAAAAAATCTGTGCAATATTTTTGTTTTTTAACATATTTAATAGACTACTGATTAATAGGTGTACTAAATGCACACACACCAAATTTTACCGAGATCTATATGATAATTTGGATCTCATGACATTTGCGTTCTCATAGGTGTTATTTGTATGGGGACTAGGTCTGAACATGCACCCATTGTCACCAACTTCAATAACCTTAGTCCTATTGCCGATAGAAGCTCATCTATATATTAATACGTGAAGGTAAATTTTTAGTTCCCTTTTTAAGCAATATGCGGGCACGGCGGAGTGTGAAAATTTGCATAGTTATAGTTCATATCGAAGAGAAGCTGAGAATGATAAAATTTATGTTTTATCTGTCTTAAAAATATATTAAATTAAATAAAATAAAATATTTATAATAATTCGTTACTGCGAATAATTTAAATTCTATATCAGATGCTCTGTATTCAGTCGTGTATTGCTAAAATTGATTAACATACCTTTAGGCTCATTTAAATATTCATAAATTTTTCACATATCTGTGGTTACAAGCGATAACCGCCTAAGTCGACTTAAGAACGATTTGAGTTATGTATGCTATCATATTCTACTAAAAACGCTTTATATTTACCTGAAATCCACATTTCTCTAACACTGTTTTATAAAAAGTTATTAATGGAAACATACTGGCCTAAGTCGTAATGAAGCCCCATTACATTTATATATAACATAATTTTTCTCGAAAGCATGGTATTCCACGATTTGGGTTATCTTTGCTATCATATTTTACTAAAAACGCTTTATATTTACGTGAAATCCCCATTTTTCTAACACTGTTTATTAAAAAGTTATTAATGAAAACATTCTGACCTAAGTCGTAATGGAGCCCCATTACATTTATATAAAAAGTTATTTTTCTCAAAAGCATGATTTTCGACTTACGCGGTTAATGATTGTGACCACAGATATATAGATTAAAAAAACATTGGAAGACAAAAATTTAATGAAAAAATAATATTTCCTAGAATTCGCACTAGAATTTCGAGTGCTGGGCTATACTAGTATATATAAATTTTCATAAAAATATATACATATTTGCGACCTGTAGTTTGAATACAAGGTTTACATGGACACATGGACAGACGGACGGACGGAACGGACATTGTTAAATATAAAAATTATAATTTGTTGTTTGTTTCTTTAGATTTTTCCAAAGCGGGCTTTCAAGGTCCTCAATTTTTATACCCTATACCACTATGTGGTTTGGGTATAATGACTTTGTGCTGCTGTTTGTAACTCCCAAAAATATTTGACCTAGACCGATCTTTAATTATACCGATCGAATCAGAATCACTATCTGATTCGATTTAACGTTGTCCGTCCGTCCGTCCGTCCGTCTGTGTGTCCATGTAAAGCTTGTAATCAAACTGCAGGCAAATATGAATATGTTTCGATGAAATTTGGTATATAAGCTTTTATCCCATAGGATGAACGCTATTGAAATTGGTGAGAATCGGTCTATGTTCAGACCTAGCCCCCATACAAATGACCCCTATGAAATCGACTTAAATTGGCATAAGATCCAAATTATCATATAAATCTTAGTCAAATTGGGTTTGTATGTGTTTATTACATCCATTAATCAGTAGTCCAAAAATTATCCCTATGGGACAACTCTTAGTCATAGGCCCCATATAGAGCTGCTTCCCGATCTTCACTTCAATCTATCAAAAAACAAATATATTGCACTGATTCTTCTCAAATTTTGTTTGTATATATTTTTGCTAAACACAAGAGACTTTACCAAACATGGTCAGGATCGGTCCATTTTTGGGCCTAGTCCCCATATAGATATAGCATCCGATATGAACTTTTTCATATCTGCAGCCAAAAAAATTAATAAAAATCCCACTCAAATTTGGTTTATGCTTATTTTCTATGTCCAGTTAGTTGGGCCTGAGAGATAGGGTCTCTAAACGCATGGTATAAGGTATCGTATGGTCGGTCTAGACCGACTATAATTTTCTTACTTGTTTAGATAAATAAAAGATTATTTACTTAATTTTTATTTTATCCGACGTTTCGTTGGTTTTTTTCCAACATCTTTAGGGATTAATGTTTTTATTAAATATATAATCTTTTTTGTCAATTTTTTTATCATTTTAAAATATCAATTGTAATGTAAAACATCAATATAAAATAAAATAAACTAAAATGGAATATCACAGTGGCTTTTTGTTTTCTTTAACTTTAAGATAAGTTAGGAATATTTTGGCCAAATCGCATGTAAATTTCACTACTAATACTCTTTGAAACAGCTATGCCAAAACGCTAGAAAGCTCCAACTGGAAAATGTAATAAACATTTTTTAATGTCATCGATCAGGTAAAAATAGCTTAAAAACACTAAATGACTAAAATCGCACTTAGCGATTAGTTCAAAGTGAAAGTTGCTAACTGAAAAAAAAAACAGTTTCTATGATTTTAATTAAAAAAATATAAATATTTCATTCGCACTTCTGAGTACAATTTCACTGCATAAAAATAACATTATGAATCATGTAATTAAAAATGGGGGTTTTGAAATAAATTTGTATTTTCTCCCTCTTCTATGGTCCATAAAATAAACAAATCTTTTCTGGTTGTTTATAATCCAGAGAACAATGCTAAATGTTTCATTTCATCTTAATGTAATTAATGGCGATGTTTGTTCTGGTTCCCTGATTAACAATTTATCATTCAAAATTCCTCAATGACCAACATGTTACTTCTCGCCTTTACCTGTACAGTTCTATAGTTGATTATGCAAACGCATCCCCACTCAAGGGAATGTGTTAATGAACTGTATAGATTTATTGATTTCACATTAAATACTAATGTTATTAAAATTAATTTCGAAATGCTTTGCTTGGAAAATAGTCTGAAAGGATTAATTCCATATATCAATATACAAATAAGTTAAGTTAAGCAGTTAAATATATTCAACGACATTTCTGTTTCGTATTCTATTTTTAAAAAATATATATATTTTAACACTAAAAGTATGCCACAGAATTTTTGTTATATAAAAATAAAGCTATCTATTGTTTCAAAAAGTTTTAGTTTTAAAAATTCTTAATTTTCTTTCATTTATAACAACTCGAGTCGATATAGCAATGTCCGTCTGTCTTTTTAAATCACGCTCCTTCACAAAATAAACCATTTCTCTAGGTAAAGTTATGAGAATATTGTTTGCCATTATTTCGAGCAGGCTGTTATAGAAAATGACGTAAATCGAGCGTCAATGTGCCAAGATATCTCCAAAAATATGAAGACACCTCTAAAAAATTTTTAAAATTCATTGTCTTTGTCGTAATAATGTGTATAAAGTTTGTCATATTATCAAATTGTTACTTTTTAAAATATTTTGTGTACATTTCCAATAAATAGTGCAATAGGTAAATAAATTAATGTAAATGTAAAACCGATGTGGAGGGTACCAAAGATTCGGCACAGCCTCACACTTACTTGTATATTCTTCTATTTGCATGGATAAATTCTTCTTCTTTATTTGCCTGTTCGTCATACGAATGTTTGCGACCAATACAATTACATTTAATTTCATGTTATAAAACTAAAAATTTCATAAGGTTCTACATCTCGGAATCCAGACCACTCCTGAGTATTTGAAATCCAAGCCATTTATTTTCTTCCTTTAAAGGCTTTCCGTCTATTCTCGACTTCGTAATGGTTTGTAACAATCTGTATTTTGTATTTCTCATAATACGTCCAAGGCAGGCTGTTTTCCGTTTTTTATAGTTGTTATGTGCTCTCTATTTCGATACATTCTTCTCAGCACCTCGTCATTTGATATTAAATCGTCCATGGTATTTTTAGTATCCGTCGATAATCCACATTTAGTAGGATTCTAGCATTTTCACATCTGTCGCTTTAATGGTCCATACCTCCATTGCGTACAGTAGTACCGACCAAATATATGCTTTGATAAACCGTATTTTCGTATCTGAGTTTATATCATGACTCATTAGAACTTTTTTGTATTTAAAAAATGAATCCCTTGCCATTTCTATCCTACGTCATATCTCTTTTCATCCGTTCCATTGGTCATTGATCATTACTCCAAGATATTGAAAGTTATGAAATCTTTCAATGGAAAAGTTTTGTATATTTAAGTTCGCTGTGCCGTAGTAATTTTTTCTGCTCACAACCATATATTTGGTTTTCCGAATTTTCAATTTCAAACCATATATTTAACTATATGTAGCCAGTCTATTCATTAAATCTTGGAGGCCAGTAATACTATCAGCCAGTATTGTAGAATCATCGCCATATATAATATTATTTGTATATATGCCGCCTATAAAAATACCCCTAGGTTTGTTGTTTATGGATTCCTGGAAGATCCTCTCTGAATATATATTAAACAATAGTGGGGATAATATACAACCTTGGCGAACACCTCTCGATATTGAAATGCTTTCAGACAGCTCTCCATTAACTCCGGATTGGTACCAATAAAGACCTTTGATGCATCGGATTTCCTTGTCATCTATACCGATTGACATAAGGATGTCCATTAATTTGTCGTGTTGCACTGTGTCAAACGCTTTTTCATAATCCACGAAGCATAAGAAAACATCCTTTTGTACATCTCTACATTTTTGGATTAATATCTGTATAGAAAAAAGCGCTTCACGGGTACCCATTCCTTCTTTGAACTTAAACTGGGACTCCCCCATTTTCTTTTCACATTTTGAGTATATTCTGAAGTGAATTACTCTTAGGAATATTTTCAGTGCGTAGCTCATTAGATTTATTAGTCTGTAGTCATTACAAGATTTTGTGCAGTTTTTCTTGGGTATGGTTATAAATGCGCATTTTAGCTAGTCTTGCGGATATTTTCCTGTATCATAAATGTGGTTAAACAACTTTTTTAGCAGGTCAATATTATCCACATCTATCAATGTTAGTACTTCAGAAGGAATCTCGTCAGGGCCAGTGGACTTTTTATATTTTAGTGATATTATGGCGGATTCTATTTCATGTTTCGTTATTGAAGTTCCTGGGCAAATCTTTTTGTGTATCAAAAGCGGTCGCACAGTTTTTGATACACAAAAAAAAACTTTTTCTATATACTCTTTCCAAATATTCTTTTTTCCTCAATATCAAATACAGCTTCATTGTTATTGTTATATAAAATACTAGGTGTTTTCTTACTGTATATTCCGGCGGCTTCTTTTAATATTTTGTGTATATTATAATTGTCATGTAAATTTTGTAGTTTTTCGATCTCCTTGCATTGTCCGTTAAGGTGTTCATTCTTGGCTATGCGTGTTGCTATTTAAATCTCCCTGTTAATTTCATGATATAGCTCATAATTTAAATTTTTATGTTTTCGACGTTCTTCCATTAGTTCCACTATTTCTTCCATCATCCGTTTCATTTTTTGGGGGCTTTTTGTTGATTCCTAGAGTATTTTCCAGAATTGACTTAAGCGTATGCTTAACTTTATCCCATACATTCTCTACATCTTCTCTAGTTCTACATTTACGCGTTCCTTTATATTTGCTCTGATAGCTGGATCATCGAACCTTTCCATATTTAACTTCTTTCTCTTAATAACAGCGGAGAGTTTTGTTCGCATGTTTACCATTAGAAGATTATGGTCCGACGGTACGTCTGCTCCTGGGTAGGTTAATGTCTTCTTTATGGATGAGCAATAGCGCTGGGTTATCAAAATATAGTCGATTTGATTTCGTACTATGTTTCCCAATCTATCCTGGGGGGATTTCCAGGTATACAGAAGAGCGTATTCGTTATTTTAATTTTAAATTCTTGGCAAAAATGGATCAGTCTGTCACCTCTTTCGTTTCATTCGCACAATCCATATGGTCCTGTTATGCCCGGAACTATATCATGACCAATTTTTGCGTTAAAATCTCCTTCTATGATAGTTATTTCGTGAGGTTTCGTAGTTTTTATCAGATCCTCAACTTCATTATTGAAAACTTCAACTTCTTCAACTTCAACTTGGCGCATAGATTTGAATAATATTTATGTTGAGTGGTTTAGCTTCCAGCTTTATTAGCATGATCCTATCAGATTCTGAAATGAATCCTTTTACACATTTCGCTATACTGCTTTTCACTATTATTCCAACGCCATTTCTGTGGTTTCTGGTTTGATTGCCTGAGTTAAACATCTTTGCATTTTGGGTGTCAATTTCTCCACTACCTGGCCACTACGTTTCAGATACACCAAGGATATCAATTTTGAGCCTATTCATTTCAGATGTAGTATTAGCTAATTTTCCAGCTTCGTATACGTTCCGATATTGAGTTGGTTTATTGCTTTACCTCCGGTGAATTCTAGCACTCTGGTGTTTCCGGAGAATGAAGGCCTTGTATCATTGTTGTAAATTCATAAAGGTTTTCAAGGGATATTACTTCAGTGGCTTTCCGTTGCCTTCTGAAGGGTATATAGTTTTCCATCTATGCAAACAGCCGCTCCTTGTGGAGTACTGACTCTGTTTGCTGCCGCTTAATGTAAGACAGACGCAGCTACCTGTTGGTCTGCGAGACGTATTTCATTTCCGTCTTACCACCCATATCTGGGGACGCACCACCTATCCGCCACCTGGGGACGCATTCCGTAGGGGTTACAGGTTCCCCTGAGGGATGGATAAATTAATAAATATAAATATTTATTTAAGCCGTAGCTACAATTTTGGTGAAGAGTGGTATGAGAAATCATCAATGGTTCTTGGGTTATAGCTGAAAAACTTAGCAAAACGCATCAAGGTAAGGCAAAACTATTGAGGTTTTACTTTACTAGGCTAGTACTTTCATTGGAATTTCTCAACCCCCATATAATGAAACGGAAGATTTTTGGCGTTGATGTTATTTTTATTCAAAAATATTTCAAAAACAAATTTTAAAAAAATGTACGTAATATTTTTGTTATAATTAAGTAAAGATCTTTATATGGGGGCTATTACTAAAAATGGTCCTACATGATTTATTTTTGGAATAATAATTAGATAGTATAGTACACACACATACACCAAACTGTATCGATATATATTTGAGAAGCTGGATCTTATCAAATTTTTATTGGCGGTCTGATAGGGGTCATTTTTAAGGAGCCTTAACATGTAACGATTCTCACGTTTCAATATAAGACGAATATCGGTCTAGGACAAACATCACCCCCAACTCATACGGGAAAAGGGAATAATGGTGGAGCTTGGTCAAAATTTTATAGTAGTCTATTAACGGATGGTAGTTTAAGGAAGTTGAAAATTTCATGGAGTTCTCATAATAAAGCAATTATATTTCACGTATAGGCGGGGTATTAAGACGGCTGAATTGGGTTTTATGTCTTATACCTTAAACAACACTTCTGATATTGTCTTTACAAGTCTACTTTTCGTCACCCGTCACAATTCGATACAACAATAATATCCTTTCGAGGCATTTCAGCAGTCTTCCACAAATAACTGCTATTTTCTTTTTGGTGTTCATATAAATCGTGTGGAACCCATTTACGGAGTTTATTGATCTTCCCAATTGTTCATAAACGACTGCTGATGATTTCTACTGACACATGCAATGTTTCTGCTAATTGCTGTGAGTGTAAGTTGGATCATCATCCAATAACTTCTGCAATTGCTGGTCTTTGCTTTTTTGTAGTCTACTATCATGTCCCACTTGGTGAAATCGATGAGCGTGTTCGCTATATGTTTCTACCAGCATTTTCATAGGTTTCGGCAGCCTTTTTCTTTTCCTTAAATACAAAAAGCAGTGTGTGCCGCAAATGTTCTTTTTCAGCCACAAATCTCGACATGATCAGTGAACAATAAAACAAAAACGTTAGTTTTTGGTGGAATTAACTTGTGTATTTTTGCGTACTTTTCGCTGGCGTCATCTCTTGGTAAAATTGGAAAAAACTTTAGTTGAAGGGAGATTACTGAAAAGAAATTACTTTTTCCAATCTATCAACAGTTTAATTTATAACAAAGAAATTATGCACTATCAGACTTTTCTCAGTATTGTTTTCAGCAAAAGAAGGCATTCTCGTAAGCCACTTCATCCAAAAGGACTATTAAGGAAATAACGATAAGAGTTTATAACGAATTTAATTTAATAATAATAATAATAATATTTGTTTTACTTTCCACACTCAATTAACTTTGTACATCTTTTATATCTAATAATAAATTGTTTCCTCACTTTATAAGCATGTACTTAATATATATTTTAGCTAGCATTTCTTAAGTTATTAAGATAATATATATTTTCTTCTTTTTTCTTCTTCCAGCTGAGTCTTTGTTAACTGTTCGGTAAGATTAAATGGATTTAATGTCTTGTGATGTGCTATAATATGTGTAAAGATGTTTATAAAAGTTATACTCGAAACAATTAAAAAAGGAAAAGTTTTAAAGTTAACTTAACTCGTGATGGTTTTTGTTGTTTACTTGATAAGTTAAAAGTGAAATATGACGTCGAAAAAAAAAATTATATATTAAATCTAGAGTTAAACGAACTTTATTGTGTTAAAAAAAATGTTATATTAAATTTGCACCAACATGTATATTTTTGTATGAACATTTTAGAGGTTTTTTTCTCTTTCCACTCATAATATTTCATACAATAAAGTGATTTCGCCTATTTTTAAGGCCTAGCCACACATTGTTAAAATGTATCCTTACCGTAAATGTAACTTTGGCATTTAGAACAATTATAAAATGTAAAAAATGAACCAGCATGTTGCTGTGCAAAATTAATCAAACTTTATCAGCTGTTCACAACTGTCACATACAAACGTAACAAAAATCTATTTTCAACAGATTGGGACGTTCCGGTTACGTGACAGTGGAGTTCGGTAACTGCCCGAAATGCTTTTCATGTAACAGAAAAAAAACAGCTGACACGTTTGGTTACGGTTACGTGTGGCTAACTAGGCCTTTAAAACCAATCTACTCAGGACAACAAATATTTTGATCTCAAACCAGTAATCCGTTCCAACCACTTTGTCCCTGATCATGATTTCAACAGGCAACTAACATCCCCTAGCCCGATGCCAAGATAATTTGTACTGAGACCCCATACTCAGATTTTATTTATTTGTGTCTTTTTTTTTTTTTTTGTGAATTCGAATTAAAACGACAAATATATTTCTACTAACCTGAACAATGCCATTGTAGGTAAAAAGCATTGATTAATTGTGTTAGCGTTAATTAACTTGACTTGCTAATGACTTGTGACGCCCTTAGAACAAATGAGGTTGCACAAATCAAAAATTGCTTGCTACCTTCAATAAAATCAGATTTTTAGTTTAGAAGATATAACCCTTCAAAATTGGCCAATTTTTAGTTTTCAAAAAAAAAAAAAAATACACTACTTTTAGGCAGTTGTGTCCAGTTACAGGTAGCATTTAAAAACAATAAATATAAAATTTAAAAAATTAATTTTACTAGAAAATTCCATTGAGCAAGTTCAAAACCTCCTGATTGGGTTTAAATAAAAAACGACTTCGATACATGAATTAAAAATATAATTTAAAAAATGCATTTTACTGGAAATTTCATTGAGAGTAACTTCAAAATCTCTCGAGGGATGACTCAATAAAAAAAAGTTCTGATGGGATTTAAAATAAAAAAATAAATAATTTATTTTACTAGAAAATTAGATTGGAAATAATAATTGGGAAAAGTTTTAAAACTCGCCGGGTGGTTCTAAAGAAAAATTTCTTCATATAAAATAAATATAAATTTTAAAAAGAATTATTTTTTTGGTAGTTATATTATGAAAAGGTTTTACAAAAAAAAATGGTACGATGTGATTCGAAATAAAAAATTTAAAGAATTTATATTAATGGAAATTTAAATGGGAAGAGATTTACAACTCTGAAGGATGGTGTGATAAAAAAAAATGTCTGATAGGATTTAACATAAAAAAAGATTTCATATCAGTGATGCAAAATGTGGCACAATTGGGCCATTTGTGGCACTTTTGAATGTTTGATTACCCTTTTGTACACTCTTATCTATTTTGGCCCCTTCAGCTTAAAATTCAATTAACTACTTCAAACCGTTCAGTACATTTTTCAATGTAATTTTTTTCCTGTTACTTTTATTTACAACATTGTGTTATTTGTCAAAGAAACAACTCTTACTTTTATTTGCAGTGCTGTCTTGTTTCAAATAAAAACGTCATGCTTTTTTACATAACATTTTTGAAATATTAAAGAAAAAAAATATGATTTTGGAGATTTTTATTTAAAATGGTTTCCAAAATTTGTACCAGATCATGTTTTAAGTAGGGAAACAATAGACACACTTGAACAAATAAATAGTGTATATAGGGCACTATCGGAAGTTCTAAAATTTAAAAAGTTTAAAATTTAAGTGTAAGTCAATTTTGGAAATGGATTTCGATGATAAAAAAAATTGATTAGATGAACCTTTATATATTCATCTTTCTATTCCACACTCCTCAGCATGTGTAGAAAGAATTTTTACATCCCAAAATTTTATTAAAACCAATATAAGGAATCGGCATCATGTAAATACTGCATCATGTTTAATATACTCGAAAGATTTAATGAAATCTAACTCTGGTAATTGTTATGATGAAGATATGTTACAACTTATAACCCAAAAAATGTTACAAACAGTTATATCGCAATTGAGAAACTGTTGGACTAAAAACTTGGGTATTACATAAATAAAATTAGAATTTCATATAATATGTTTTTTTTTTTAACTACAATTAATTTTTTAAAATTACTTATAAAATATGTATTTACTTTAATATAAATTTAACAAAAATACTTTTAAACAATGTGAATTTTTGTTGTTAACCTTTGTTTTTGTTCTAAATAAAATAAAACACTGTTTTTGTTTGAATAAAGTGTTTATAATCAAATATATTCGAAAAAAAATCGTCAATTTTGCCCAAAACAAACAAAAAATGAATCACTGTTTCATATATAAAATAAATTAAAAGAGTACTATTTTACATTTGGAGGGGCTTAAAAACCTCCCGCGGATGGTCCTTATTTTATTTCAAAAAAAAAAAAAAAAACGGTTTTCATATACATATACATGTATATAATAAATATCAGAGATAAGAAAATTAATATTGCTGGAAATTTGATGCAGAGGAAGCTCAAAACCTTCCGAGGATTGCCCCTATAAAAAGTTTTTGATGGGATTTGAAAATAAAGATAGTGCCAGAATGTATAATAAAATTTAAATTAAAAAAAACTCATTCTGCTAAACGATCGGTGTAATAAAAAGTTGATGTTAGGTTTTTAAATAAGAAAAGTATAGTCTGTCCAGACCGATTATACGATACCCTATATGGCATGAGATACGAGAGAGGGTCTTCAGTCCAAATTTTCTGAGTAAATTATTTGATACATAAAATAAACACATAGCAAATTTAAGTGGCATTGTTATTACTTTGAGATCTGCAGATATAAGGAACTTCATATCAGAAGCTATTTTATATACTAGCAGATTCCAGCGCTCGAAATTCGAATGCAATTTCTAGGCAACTTTATTTTTCAACTTAGCCAATTCACAAACCAACACTTTTTTAGTTTATTATTATTGTGAATGAGATAACAAAGTCATTAACAAACACATTACAAAAAATTTAATAAACACACTCATAGCATACATATGCATAATTTTATGTATGTGTTAGCAGCAACTTTAAATGCAATTTACTCAAAACAAATGATAAAATTTAACAATCTGTAAATCTGGTGAACAACTAAAAAGAAATATCTTTCAAATAATATACGTTTGATCAAAATTGGGATAAAACGGTAGAACAAAAAATCGGTAATAAAAAATTGCCTAGCCTATTAATATTATAGATGGGGATTAGTACAATAAATGGCGAGGTCACTTACTTTTCTCAAAAACATATACCAAATTTAATCGAACTCTATGCAATATTTTTGTTTATGTGAAAAGCGGGATTCAGCTTATCTGGTGACTTTGGCTACAAGTGATCCTAGAGGGTTAATTTTTAGACTACTGTTTAATGGGTATAATAGACATACATAAACAAAATTTGACCGATATCCGATATCTATATAATGCCTTATTTTTTCAGTTAAATTATAACTAATTCTTTTTAAAAAATTTTGTCAGAAAATGCCAAAATTTGGCCCCCGTAAACTTTTTAGTCCTGATGTTCAAAAGGGCCAAAGGTTGGCTTTTTTGAAAGAGCCCAAGTTAAAATATAATTTATTAAGCAGCGAACGTAAAAGTTACCTGAGATTGGTTCAATATAGAGAAGTTTAAATGAAAAAGTCGTATGTTTTTACTTTAGTTAAACATTTTCTTATTGTCTTTTTATATATTTGTATATCAATTTTAAAACTCTTTTTTTTAACTCATACTCTCTGTCTGTCTGCCTGTCCGTCTGTCGGTCTGTCTGTCTGTCGTGGGTCAACTCCATTCCCCTTATCCAATTGATCTGAAACTTGGCCAATAGTCTTGTTGTGACTACAGTTTAATTTTCGGGTAGTCATGCACAGTCATGCATAGTCACGCACAGTCACGGAGTGATCTAAATGTCATTTCTCCTCATCCAATCAATCTGAGACTTGGTCGATATATTTGCTGTAAAGAAAGATTAACTTCGACATAGTCACGCATAATCACGCACAGTCACGGAGTAAAACCAATTTCCCCTTATCCGAACGATCTGAAACTTGGTAGATAGACTTGCTGTGAAAAAAATATTAACTTTGACACAGTCACGCTTAGTCACGCACAGTCACGGAGTGATTTAAACCCCATTGTGTGGAGTGTAGGGGAAGGTTCGGACTACAGAAGAGTGAAAGATTTTTTTAATGACTTTTGATGGGCAGAAGTTATGCTCTATTAAGTAGGAGATTTTCGGGAAATTTTGACCTTCTTTAAAAATTTTTTTTTAATTTCTGAACTCTGAACGACTCAGTGACTTTATATTTCTAACATTAATAGCTTAGAAGTTACAAAATTATATAACTTTTTTTTCTATTTTAAAATATTTTAAAACAAAAAAAGTTACAGTCATTTAAAAATTAAAATTTACAAAGAAATTTTTAATTTTAGCAAAATACTGAGAAAATCCATTTTCGAAGACCCAGTTCGCTGTGATTTAGTTAAAAAAGAGTCGCAATTTTTTGTCTCCCGAGGTTCACTGGTATTTACTTTCATATGAATAACATAACTTTAAAATCGGTAACCATAAAAAAAATGATTTTTGACCGCCTTCTCAAAATATGGTCCACAGTGCGGCCGACAAAAGCCCATTTACCAAATGTCGCAAAAATAGATTTATATTTGCGACCTGCAGTTTGATTACAAAGACACGAACAGACAGTCAGTCAGACGATTCAAAAAGTGATTCTGAGACTATCGGTTTAATAAAACCTGGGTCTAGTTCAAATATGTTTTGCAGTTATCAACATCATTATAGCCTCACCAATATCATCCAAAGAAGTGAAATTTATTTTACCCTATGTGGTCAGGGTATAATGACTTTGTGCTGATGTTTGTAACTACAAAAGATCCTTGACCTTGTCCCATCTTTTGTTATATCGATTCACTCAGAATCACTTTCTGAGTCGATTTAGCGATGTCCGTCCGTCTGCCTGTGTGTCCATGCAAACTTTGTAATCAAACTACAGGTCGCAAATATGAATATATTTTAATGAAATTTAGCCTATTAGCTGCTATCGGCCATAGGATGAATGCTACTGAAATTTGTGAAACTCGGTGTTTGTTCAGATCTAGTCCCCATAAAAATATCCCCTAAGAAATCGACCTAAATTGCCATAATATCAAAGTCAAAGCTGAAGCCGAATCCCGATATTCCCATAAATCTATCAAAAAGCAAAATTATTGCACAGATTTTTCTCAAATATGGTTTGTATATGTTTTTGCAAAAAATAAGTGACCTTGCCAAATATAGTCAAGATCGGTTCATATTTCAACTTAGTCCCCATATAAATACAGCATCCGATATGAACTTTTTTACATCCGAAGGCAAAAAATTAATAAAAATGAAACTCAAATTTGGTTTATGCTAATTTTTTTATAACTAATTAGTTTAACCTTAGAGATAACGCATGATATAGGGTACTTGTGAAAAGTTAGATCATCACCAATGAATTTTTTATTTAAAACCTTATATATAAAATTTTTACATCCAAAGTAATAAATTGTATCCTTCTCATGTAAAGTAACTACAAATTGAGTTATGTTCTTCGTACATTAAACCATTGATTTACAACTATCATATATCCATCCACAAATCAGATTAATAATTTTTTCTATAACAAAAGAAGCATCTACTGAATATACTTATAGACTAAGAGTATACCAAAATATGCTGCACAAAAAAATATTTGAGTGCAATGTAAATATGTTTTATGGTTTGCCCTTGACGACGCTTTATAGAATTAATAATAATCCTGTGGCGTTGTTTTGAAAATAAAGTGAAAATGCACTAAAAGTAAAGATAAAATCAAGCAACACAAAATAATTTGGTTTAGACTAGACGCTATTCAAATTTCAGGGTTAGATTAATTAAGTGAAAAAAATTAAGTCCTTAAAATTGTTCTTGATTTAAGTGAGTGTAGTTGCTTGAAACGTTTTTATCGTTCCATTTATTTCCAGTAAATTGGTTTAATGTTCAAGTTAAATAATATCTTATTTCAGAATTTTTCGTAGGATAAACTACATAAGATATATGTATAGGTATGAACTTTAATTTAAATAACAACGATGTCACTGGGATGTATATAAACGGTGTGTATTTTTGATTAAAGATATTGTTTTTTTAAACAATCAAAACGAAATATGTATTAAACAAAACTAATTGTATTATACCCTACATCACTCTATTTGGATTGAGTTTTTTGTGTGTGTGTGAGTCATTCACTTTGTGAGTCCATCTAAACCAAATAATCAAAATAAATAGTGTTATTTGGATAATATTGGTTAAATCATCTTTAAAACGACCAAGTCAAAAGACACGGTTGGCAAAAAGACTCTAAAAGTCAGTGTAAGGGCTGGCAAAGCAACTGAAATTTGCGTTTTTCTAATTATAACTTTTCAAATGCTAAATATTTTTATTTTTTTATTTTTTCATATTTTATTTCCTTTTTATTTAACTTGTTTGCTTTTGTTTTTCTTTTTAAATGTCAATTTTTCAGCCACTGCGTTGTAATTTTTTACTACAATATTAAAAAACACAGTAGTATCATTTGGTAGTGCCCAAGTTTGACAAGATTTTGTGAGATTTTTCTAAAATCTAGTAACGAGCTAGATTTTGTTTTGTATGGGAAATCTGGTAAAAAATGAGCTAGATTGTGCTCGAAATCTCGTATATGCTAGATTTATATGTAAACGTACAATTATCACCAACAATTTAATTGACTCCATACATCGGCGTTGTGAAACAGTACTAAAAAATAATGGGTATATAAAATAATGAAACCAATATATTCAATTATTGTATACAAAGTAAAGGTTTCGATTATTATGTCAACAGCATAAAAATTAATAGTTTTAAGTTTGGTTATTTTTTTCTGAAGTTAAGCTATTTTACGTTAATTTTTTTCCCTTTTTAAATAAATATAAGATATAAAATTTTAAATTTTTAAAAGAGTTTTTAATGTTATGATCGTTCAAGTCGTAAAAATATATTTTGTTAAAAGTTTCCGTTCTATTGTCACTCACTATAATAATCTGGACTTCAGGGCGATTTAAGTCGATCTTATTTGTATGGGGGCTATATATATATATATTTTCTTTATTTATAAAATTTACATAGTAAAAAAAATTGCAAATTAGAGAAAAGTTCACGAAGAACAAAGGGCATCAACAAATTCTCTCCACTTTACACGGTCATTAGCTAGGATCTTTGCTTGCTTCCAAGTCAAATTACGAGATTTGCATTCATTTTTCATCATTCTTATCCATGTGTTTCGGGGCCTACCAGGATTTCTGTGGCCCTGGGAATTCCAGTCCAATGCATGTCTTTCGATTTCATCAGGTGGCCTTCTCAGGATGTGACATATCCACGTCCAATTGCGCGTATGGGGGCTAGGTCTGACCGATGTTCACCAAAATTCAATAGCGATCATCATTTGGATGATAAAAGCTTATTTACAAAATTTCATCAAAATAAATATTAATTTACGACTTGCAGTTGGCGCAAATCTTTATACAGACGGACAGGCAGACGAACGGATGAAAAAGCCCCTCAATTTATTTCAACCAGTTATGAAATAGTGGCAAAACACATTTTGCAAACGATGAAAAACCTCCCAAATAAGTATCTTGATGAAATTGGTCCAAGACTAGTAGCCTGAGTACTTGTGTTTGTTGCCTATCTTAAGGATAGAATGTTTAATATTGTTAAATAATTTTTTGAAAAACTAGTAAAATGAAATTTTTTATAAATTTTTTATTTTTTTAAATCAAACAGAAAGCGTCATCTATGTATCACTTATAGCAATCAACTTCAGGGCCTCTCAATTTTCAATTTTCAAATTTCGTTTTTCAGTTTTTATTTTTAATTTTTTAATTTTTTATTTTTCGTTTTGCGTTTTCCGTTTTTCATTTTTTATTTTTCATTTTTATTTTTCATTTTTGATTTTTCATTTTTTTATTTTTTATTTTTCATGTTTAATTTTCAATTTTTAAGTTTTTCGTTTTTATTTTTTCACTTCATTTTTTATTTTTCACTTTTTCTTTTTCATTTTTTAGTTTTTTTATTTTTTATTTTTTTTATTTATCATTTTTAATTTTTCTTTTTTTATTTTTCATTTTTTAATCTCCATTTTTTATTTTTAATTTTTTATTTTTCAGTTTTCATTTTTCATTTTTTATTTTTTATTTTTAAATTTTCGTTCTTCGTGTTTAATTTTTCATTTTAAATTTTTCATTTTTATTTTTAATTTTTCGTGTTTCTTTTTCATTTTTAATTTTTTGTTTCTAATTTTTTCATTTTTCAATTTTCATTTTTAATTTTTAATTTTTCATTTTTTATTTTTCTTTTTTGATTTTCCATTTTTCACTTTTATTTTTAATTTTTTTTTTCGTTTTTCATTTTTCACTTTTATTTTTCATTTTTCATTTTTTATTTTTCATTGTTCATTTTTTATTTATTTTTCATTTTTATTTTCAAACAGGTTATTACATATCATAAATTTTCACCAATTCAATCATAAGTCACAACGATTTTGTCTTATGGCTCACATGTTACGCTGTTTTTGTGATAGTATTGTGAAATAGAAATTTTCCCCCCTGCGCGTATAGATGTTTGCACATCAAAAGAAACTTATTAAAAGATTCATTTGTTTGAATCGAATGAATCATTTCATTAAAATTTTGCGCTAAAATATATTAAGTTATCAATATTGGTTATTTCACTACTAACTTTATGTTTCTGCCAGTGTACATTTGTATAATAGGAAATGGCTAAAACTGTTGTCTGCGTTTCTCAACAAAAAAAAGTTATTCAAACTTTATGCATCGCTGAGTTCTGAGACAAATTGACGTCGTAAACTATGAATTATACTCAAAGAACATAGGTATTAGGAATATAAAAGAATAATAAGACGTTTGGATGTTTTGTTAAGTTCCTTTACGTTAAATCACCATCATTTAATTGGTTGGTAAGCATACAATGGGTCGAAACAAACGTTCTTTGAAATATGTATGTGGTATGTATGATTCAAGATTGAAGAATAAGTTAAGTGAAATCTTTATTCATCCTTTATTGTGAGAAATAACAGAAAAATTTCGGTAACGAATATGATTTCCAGATCTACGTCAGATTATTGTCCAGATCGACGTCAGGTTTTTAGCTCTGATATAATCCGCTTACTGACTTTTAGTTAAAAGGTTCTGTTTTTATTCAATGTTCCCAGCCCAAAAAAAAAAGCTAAGAAGTGGTTTTTCAAGAAGATCCTAATTAATAAATCACTAATAATTGCAGTGATCGAATTAGTCACGCAAAACTTATTATATTTACGCTGATTTCCGATTCACTAAATTTCTAACGCTGTGTTTACGTCTTTAAATTTTGATATTCGTTGACGGATATTGTTGATATCGTAGAAATGGTTTATGAAGTCGATAAAACCAAATAAATGGTATAGGAACTCGATAGAACAAAATACTGTTGTCTCACTCTTTCGTGTTTGCAATGCCACTAATATAATACATATTAATAAAGTAAACTATAGGTTTATCTTAACACTGCATAGAGATGGGACATAAGCCCAACTTAGACGTATTGAAGTACGAATAAGGAACGAAACCATAACAAACGTTTTACACTTGAAAGCTTGAGGATCCAGCAGAAAATTAAATTAGCGATTAACGTAAAATAAGATAAAGACAACACCAACGCAAACTACACGTTTGCAATTACTTAGTATAATAGCATGTTCAGACGGCAAAATGAACCGCTTGCTTCGCTCTCTGAATCACGATTGCGATCCTTGGTGTTTAGACGAGTGTTCTTGTTTCATTTTAACGTTTATATTTTTTGTGCAAATATTTGAAGATTATTTCCATTTTTATATATATAATATATATGTATATATATGTAAATATATACTTTTTATTAGATTATTTTATTGCACACATTATTTTTTTTTTGTTTTTTCTTTGTTTATATATTTTTGACAGCTAGTTCAGATAAACTAGCGATAATTTTTAATCAAAATTGAAGATGACAGTAAATTTTTCGTGGTTGGTAACTAGATTCAAAATGAACCAAGGTTCGCTCTCAAAATTGTGTATGGCGAATCATGTAGGTTCAACCAAGATTGGGGCGCGAACCGTGAATGCGAGAGCGAACCTCGAATCTTGTTGTCCGTCTGAACATAGCATAACACTTGAAAGCTTGAGGATCCAGCAGAAAATGAAATTAGCGATTAACATAAAAGAAGATGAAGACAACACCTACTCAAACTACACGCCTGCAATTACTTAGTATAAGGCCGAAACTATGATACGTAGTGTAAGAAAAATTTTTACTGTGATATTTTTAATTTTTATTTGCAATTATTTTTTAATGTGTTTTATGTACTGTGGGAAACCATTGTTATTTTAGAAAATTAAGTGTAAAATTTGATGGAAAATTAATTGTAAGTAAAAATTTTATAATGCTGTATATTTTATTTTTGCTGTTCTTTTAATCAAACTGCAGGTCGCAAATATAAATATATTTTGATGAAATTTGGTGTATAAGCTTTTATCGGCCATGGGATGAACGCTATTGAAATTGGTAAGAATCGGTCCATGTTCAGACCTAGCCCCCATACAAATTACCCCTATGAAATCGACATAAATTGCCATAAGATCCAAATTGTCATATAGATCTTACTCAAATTGGGTTTGTATGCGTTCATTACATCCATTAATGAGTAGTCCAAAAATGGTCCCTTTGGCCCCATATAGAGCTGCTTCCCGATCTTCACTTAAATCTATTAAAAAACAAAAATATTGCACTGATTCTTCTCAAATTTTGTTTGTATATATTTTCGCAAAATACAAGAGACTTTACCAACCATGGTCAGGATCGGTCCATTTTTGGACCTAGTCCCCATATAGATATATCATCCGATATGAACTTTTTCATATCTGCAGCCAAAAAAATTAATAAAAATCCCACTAAAATTTGGTTTTTGCTTATTTTCTATGTCCAGTTAGTTGGGCCTAGGAGATACGGTTTCTAAACGCATGGTATAGGGTATCGTATAGTCGGTCTAGACCGACTATAATTTTCTTACTTGTTTATTTGTTAATATTGGGCGCGGCTTTTTGTTGTTTGTTCGCTTTTATTTAAATATATATACGCAAATATATACTTTTTACTTGTTCAATGATTTTATTTATTTTATTGCACACATTATTTTTTTTTTTTGTTTTTTCTTTGTTTATATATTTTTGACAGCTAGTAAATAAACTGGCGATAATTTTTGATAAAAATTGGAGATGATAGTGAATTCTTCATGGTTCGCAACTAGATTCAAAATGAACCAAGATGGTTCGCTTTCAAAATTTTGTATGACGCAACATGTTGGTTCAATTATGATTGGGGGCGCGAACCTCGAATTTTGCTGTCCGTCTGAACATAGCATTATTTTCTTTTTGTTTATATGTATGGTTGCCAGCTTTAATAAAATATAATCCCTGAAGAGGCTGGGAAAAATACCACTGAAACGTTGGATGAAGAGAATGAAATAAATGTTTTTTATTTAAAATTGAAAACTACTTGATCTTAAAAGCCTAACTAAAAACTCTAAAACATGAAAACTTAAATTTGGAAAAAGGTCGATATACATATGTATATACATACATGTATGTATGTATATCAAAAATTATTGAACAAAAGTGAACTTTATTTTGAAAATGTATTTCGGACATTTGCAATATTGCAAAAAAAAATATAATTTATGTGGGAGGCCTTTTTAACTATGATTCTAATTTAAAGGAAAAGAAAATAAATGAAATTTCCTCGAGCCTATTTACTAAAACTAAATTATTTATTTATTTATTTTTAACTTATTGATTTCACAAGTCTATGGAAGAATTCCTTACAGACATAATAAAAATATATTACAATAATTAAATTAAAAATTATATATTTAAAAACAATATAATATTACGTTTAATGTTGCCGACATTAGTAGAAGAATCAATCAAATTATAAAGTTTATTGAAATCGCAAAAAATTCTTCTAAAAGGATCATCATTTTGGATCAGTTTTGACGAAAAAATTGCAAATGCAATGGAATAAAATTTCTGGTTGACCGTTGTGGAACATTAAATTATAAGTTGTTTATGAAGAAATCAGAATAAACTTCACTACTAATCAGTTTAATTAAAAACTACATATTGAGCTTTCCAAAGTAGAAAGTTTACTTATAGCATTGTATGGGATGGTAATTTCGTAACATTGTTATGATAAAAGTTTCCTAGGCAAAATAGTATAAATTATTTTTATTGCAGTGAACATAGTATTGGGGATCCCAAACGATAGAACCGTATTCTAAAATCGAACTTGTTTTGATGTCGTTGTAATATGTTGAACGAAATTTAATTTGGCATCGAATAGAATACCCAAATTCATGAACGAGTCCACCGATTGCAACTAATAACCATCCAAGGAGTAGGAACCAACCATGCCAAACTTTCTGGAAAAGTACATTTGTTAAAATTAAAATCCATTAAGTTTGAATTGCTCAATTGAAAGAAACTATGTAAATCACGTTGATGATATTGAAAAATGTTCATCACGCTATTTTACAAAACACGGTCACCATGAATTGTGTTTCTCAAAAATCAAGGGAGTGCTCATTTCTAAAATACTTTTATTTATATTTTCCTACGAAAAAGTAATGATATTTGAAAGAATTTTCAAACATTAGTTTTTTTGTACGATATTGATGTACATAGGCCGATGGAGGGTACTACGGCCCATGCGCAACATTCGAACATTTTCAAAAACGTTTACTATACGAGTAATTTTAGTTGCCGAAATATGCAACAAAATTTATTTTTGGAGTCATTTACGGGTAAAGCTTCTTGCTTACTGGGTTGGTTTGATACTTAACTTAGTAGGTATTTTTAAAATATCAAAATTTTCATATAACCTATTCAGATTTTGTTATATGGAACACAAGTTCGAATATAAAAGAATTGTCTTGTTTCTAGATCGATATATTTATCGATTGTTATATATGAAAAAATTGTTTATTTGTGTAATTTCCTTTAATTTAACACTTATAAAAGCAAATTTTAAAATACCCACAAAAAAACGTAAGCACCACATTTATAAATTTACAGAAAGTTTTCCGGGCTTTATCTTTAGTATATAAAGACAATAAGAATTTGCACTTATGTCAAATTGCTTTCGTTGTAAATTTGTGTACCATACACTATTTTAAATTAGCTGATGCAAAATATCGTATATTATAAGATTTCATCAAAAGACGAAAATCTTGCCGCTTACGTCTTCAGAATTAAACTTTAGCGAATAAACTCCTAGTAACCGTACTGAAATCATTGGTTACGGCTATACGTAAGGCATTATTAGTTTTATTTCATACTTATATACAGACACACAGCTAAGCGCAAACAAGGCCAAATAATGTTAATATAAACAAATTAATTTTTTTTTCTTAAAGAAAACATTTCTTAGTACATTTAAAATAACGTAAATAGTTTTTAATGTATTCAAGTAAAATGAATCATGTTAATGCTACTCTACTAAACAACCGCTGTATCGACAGAACTCTATTTGTCTCTTTTTATCTAACACAAGTTGGAGTAAGAAAAATTCAATACAATACGATGGCTCTTTTACACTCATTCGCCAATGAGACCAACCACATTTAACAAGGAGTAGCTATTCACAATAGCAAACGTCAATTTTACTACAAACACGCATAACATTAGTGGTAAATGCCTAAGAGGTGTACAGAAAATTTTTAAAATTGGAAGAAAAATGCTACAACTTAATAAAAATACCGTAAAATAATGTTAATTTTATAATTGTGTGATATTAAACAAATGTGAACTGTGAGTTTCTCGGAAAATTTAAGTTTTATTAATTAAAAGTTGTGAAAAGACCTGGCCAAACTAAAGAATGTTTTTGCTGGCAGATACTTAAAACAAGTCTATAATATAAAAGTTATGATTCTTATCGGCAAAGACGACAACAAAACAAATTATATGAAAATTACAAATATATTTTGTAAACAAAACAATTTGCAAAATTTTATAAAGAATTAGCAACAAAAAGAAAAACAATACATACATACATATATACGTTTTTATTATAATTAACTGTGAACTGCAAACATAATATACACATATTTTTCAAGTGTTTTTTTTTTTTATTATAAAAACATTTTCTCATTTGCGCTCTCTCTCTCTCTCTCTATCTCTCTCTCTCTCTTTTCCGTCGTCTCGAAAAGTAAATGTTTTATTAATTTAGCATCCCTAAATCAGACAATTTGTGTTATTTAATGAAATTTTTACATATATTGAAATAAAATAAATATTACGAAAATGGATGGTGAATTTAATTTATCAAATACAATCGGTATTGGTTTAAATATCGGCGAACAAATGTTATTACCGGTGGTATCTAATGGCGAAGATGAACAACAACAACATCAACAGTACACAAATTCTCTTAACATTGACTATCCAACTAATGTCAATAATAATCCTACACATGTCAGCGGAATAGAGCATCCAATGGGAAATTATTACCAAGAGGTAAGTAACAATACCAATTGGAATTTGAAAGATTTCAGGTGCGTAAACTTTTCCTCTACATTTTTTTTTAAATCGCGATTTTTCGGCTTTAGTCTGGGTTTTTCCTTATATGGGCAATATTCGTTTTTGTTGGAAATACTGAAAATATAGCCAAAGAATATTGAAATTTGAAAAAAGTTTGACGAATAATAATCCCGGACCTCAAAGATGTAATGTGTCAAACGATATCTCAAATGAAAGCTAGATGTCGGCTATGAAACTTGCTCAGTTTATGATGACCTCATATAGATCATGTTTCTAGGTAATTTGTTTTAAAAAAAATCAAAAATAAAAAAAACTTGAAATGGGTTAATTTATATTTCAATACGGTACACATCTTGCTTCGGGGATTTAATTCTTTGAAAGTTAGGCAAAAGGGTCTTAAGTAAGAAATTTCAATTTTTCGTAATGTTAAATTATTTAAATATGCATTTTTCAGACTTATCTAAAGAACAAATGATTACGATTACGAAGCAAACGAGATATTGGAGATATTTACAAAACACAGTTCCAACTTTGGAGCCACACCCAATCTGACTTCGTATTTGAATTCGTTGGGGTTCAAAGGTCTCAAACATTTACTCCAATTCGAGAGGTGGATGTAAACACATTTGTTCCATTTCCAATAGAAAAATATCATAATCTTTAAAATTTTCTATAGAAAAATGTGCCACTTTTTCAATGTTCTTAAGAAACATGAATCTGTGTATTTGCGGACATATTCGGATTAACTAAATAATTAATTTCATGTAAATGAATGTTGAAAGAATATATAATCAAAATCTTTAAATTCTACACAAATTTTTTTAATTGGCTGTAGTAAAATATCAATTTTGTATTGAACAATATTCCGAATCTGTAAACCTGGAAAAAGCGTCAATATCTCCTAATTTTCCTTTGGAAAAATTTTGACAGTTTCTGATAATTTTCCATTAAAGAAATTTGTACAACTTCAGTAAATTTCGACAATAATTTAATTCATTTTCTTTGGAAAAAAGTTGGCAAAATTTCTTTCATCAATTTTTTTTTATGTTCATTAAAGAAAAATAGATATTGGGCAAGTTCAGTTAATTTCCCAAAAACTGTAATTCATTTTTAATGGAAAAACTCTTGACAAAATCTTAAAATTTTTATTTTATTTTTATATTTATTAAAGGAAAAAATATTGAGAAAGTAGAATTTATGCATAACCATTTTTATTTATTTTTTTTTAGAATGCTGACTTAGAGAACTTAAACGCCAGATTGGCTGAAACCACTGAAATGTTGGAACAAGTTGAGGAAGGCACACATGAAGATCAACTTCATCAATTAGAAGAACCATTTCAACAAAATAAAGCAGAAACAATTAATGAAGAAGGAATTTTGGAAGAGGACGAGGAAGATGAAGATGTGGAAGAAGATGAATTAGAAGCTGACGAAGAAGAGGAAGATATACCAGACGAGGCTGAAGCTCAAGAGGAACCAATTATACCCGATGAAGTAAAAGTACCGGAAAATCAAAAAGACAACGACGTTGTTACAGAAACGGTCAACCATGAGGCAGATAAAGCTGATGGAGAAGATGATAAAGAAAAAGTAAAAACAGAAGTAAAAGATGAACAAGATGATAATGGTGATGATGAAAATAAAGAAAATAATGAGTCCGAACAACCAACAAGTTCTACACGAGCTTCTCGCCGAAAACAGGAAGAAGAAGTCGATGAAAATCAATGTCGTGTATGCTGTGCAAAAGAAGATTTGGTTAGTCTTTTCAAAAAGATTGAGTCGCAAACTGTTGCTGAAATGCTCATGACCATTTGCCCTTCCATATATATAACCATTAAAGATTTCCTACCGCAATACATCTGTAATGCCTGCTTGGAGAATGTTGAAAAAGCCATACGATTGAAAACGCAATGCGAAACAACAGAAAAAGAACTTCGCAAAAAACTATCCAGACATAAGAATAAGATAAGAAGGCCTGTAGGCTATGTGGTCATAGATGCTCCTTTAGATTCAGATCCACCAACTGACGAAGAACTTAACGATGAGGAATTTAAGGTATCGGATATAGCTAGTGTTTCGCCCAGTGAAGACTCTGATGATTCAGAGTATAGTGAGAGTAAAAAGAAAAAAACTAAAAGTCGTAAAAGACGTAAGTCGGCCGTGGTTACACCAACAGAATCTAAAAGATCCAAAGCAAAGAGTGCTACTGATAATCAGTCCTCCGGAGAGGACGATGATGAAGATGATGGTGATCCCATAAAAAGTGTTAAACGTAAACGTTCCAACAATTCATCATCACCGGAAAATTATGCTTGCGATGAATGCAATAAATCATTTTCACGCAAACAATCTTTAATTCTACACAAACGTCAACATGTTTATGAAGTTGGTGATCCGATCACCTGTGAAGTGTGTGGTAAAAAATTTAAAATAAAGGGCGCCTATCGTACCCATTTGGAAAAACACAAGGAGGAGAAAAGAACTTGCAAATGTGGCAAATGCTCGCGAATTTTTAAAAATAGGGCTGATTTAAATCGTCATTTGGCTGAGGATCACAAGAAAAAGGAGACACTGGTTTCATGTTCCAAGTGCAAGCGTACATTTAATTCCACATCTCGTTTACAGCGTCATAAGCAAGGACGTTGCCCTGCTGCAGATCCTAATAAGGGTAAAAAACCGGAGATTAATGCATTTGCTGTAGGAACGGATCTATTCAAAACGGTAGCACCCCTTCAGACAACTTACTGGAGTGACAGTTTTTCTGATTAAGAGTAAAGATTATACGAATTGCATAAAGGCCATTAGTTAAGATGTTTGGAAAATTTTGTAATATAAACGATTTTTCTTTAAATAAAAGATATTTTCAACAAAATAAAACAAAATTTTAATAGAGTTTCTAATGGGAAGCAAATATAAAAAAAAATACGGTATAGAATTTTAGTCAAATCCAAAAAAAAATTTTTCTTTTTAATTTTACGAGTTTTACATGGGAAAGCGACACTACTATAAACGTAATACTTTTTTTTTTATTTATTAGTAGTAATCAAAATCTATATATTAATACGTGAAGGTAAATTTTTAGTTCCCTTTTTAAGCAATATGCGCGCAAGGAGAAGTGTGAAAATTGGTTATAGTTATAGTTCATATGGAGGAGAAGCTGATTCAAAGCTAATAAAAGACAATTTATTCAAAAGAATATGAAATATAAAATTAATTCTATTTATTTTGGTGTATTTAAGGATGATTTAGAGTGCGATTTAAATTGTTTACTGTAATCACTTGCGACTTGCAATAAGTATTGCTTTTCTTTAATTTTATATTATTATATTAATTTTATATTTCATATTCTTTTGAATAAATTGTCATTTATTAGCTTTGGATCATTGGTGGGTCCTCTTATTTTATTTAGAAAAATATAGATAGTTTTTATACATAAAAAATAATTTTATAACAAAAATGGATTATTTTGATCCCAGGAGCACTGAAGGGTTAAATAAATAAAAATTAACCGAATTACTTTTCTTAAATTCTAATTAGTGGTTTCATCGAGTTTAATAGAAAAACTCGTTTTCGGTAATCTTTATTTAAAAATATCTTAAAATCCAAAAAGGCCTTGGCAAATAATGGGTTAACGTTCTCGGATTTATCCCAAATTTTAGGAATGGAAGTTATACACATTTGGTTATTATATTTTAAGCGTCGCATCTAAAAATGCATCAGCACCTACAAAATATTTGAATTTTTTGAATAAATGGTATTTTATTAGCTTGGGGTCATATGGGGTTATATTATTTTTTTCCGAAACCCTAGGCTATTAAGATAAAATATAACATTTAAAAGTAGATAATTAATGCATTTTTGATACAAAGTATTTCGAAAGAGTACATGTACACAATATTTTACTAAAATCCAATTTTTCTCGAAATCCGCAAAAATAAAATCCTTATCAAAAAAATTCTGTCACAGGGATTTACTTAAAAATCCACACAGTTAATCTGTACCATGTATTTAACAAAACCTTGAAGTTTTAGATTCAGTTTTTTAAATTTTGTTTAAGAAAATTTTTTAAAACTTGAAAAAGGAGTTTTCAAAATTTTACCAAACGAATTTCCCATTTTCGGCCTCAATGCGCAATAGGTTAACAACGTGGTAATAAAACAATACTTCTTACCTGAGTACTTATAAGTATAGGGACCAAAAAGAAATTATGGCTTTAAACAATTTCTCAAAGTTGAAAAAAATGCCATCAAATTTCATGAGCTAGTTTATTTAGCACAAAAGTGGCCTGGGGCATTTGCTATTTCTTGGCGAGGTTTTATTCGATTTTGAATTTTTATAGCTTTTTGAAAGGATAATTTAATACTTATCCCGAATTATATAACAACTTGTCGGAGAAATTAAACTATAGAACGAAATTTTCGTAAAATCTGAAAAAAGTCATATTTTCCCCATATAAACAGACTTGAAATTTTCAATCGCGTTGAGGCAGGACTAAATGTTTTTTGATTGGCCCAAAACTTTGTATTTCTCAGTTTTTTGCTATTCGCATATTTCTAGGGGGTGAGACCGAGAGTTTGAACACTTTTTTAATAAGGGCCACCCTAATGTACATATATAAAATTATTGATCCAAACAAAAAATGTGGTTTTATCACTATGACAATAGTGGTTTCTAAACTAAAGAACTTTTTTTGAGCAATTTATAAAAAAAAGTCCAAAAATGTGCTATTTTTTTGGTTCACTTGAATAAAAGTATTTTATTTTTTTTTTTATTATTTTAAAAGTAAGCGATTATTTTTTGTAGGGAGCGTTTGTTTATTACAATTTATTACATCTTAATCATTTACGAGTCAAAATGGCTAAACAAAATATTTTAAATCTATCGAAAAAAAACTAAAATCGATGTTTACCGTTCTGAAGGATATTCTAACCGCGCAATAGCTAAAAAAATTGGACGAAGCCCAACAGTTGTCGATAATTACATCAAGGACCCCCCCCCTTTCTGAAGGATATTCTAACCGCGCAATAGCTAAAAAAAAATTGGACGAAGCCCAACAGTTGTCGATAATTACATCAAATACCCCGAGGGGTATGGAAAAAATTTTAAAAGAAGGGTTTCATTGTCTTTATCTACGTATGAGAAAAGACAAATCATTAGAAATGCTTCTAATTCTGCCTTATCCTTGTCAAAAATAAGAGCTCAAGCTGGAGAGAAAGCGAGCAAGTCATCAGTACGTAGAGTAATTAAGAGCTGTGAGTATCTTAAATACCTGAAATTACAAAAAAAAAAGCCGCCACTCAATGTTCCTCGTAAGGAAAAGCGGCTTCAATTCGCAAGAGCCACATGGTATGGGATGTGCAGCAAAGAGGTCATGTAAATGACTGGAGAACCGTTGTATTTACGGATGAGAAGTTTAATTTGGATGGGCCTGATCGCTACAACTATTATTTCCATAATCTGCGCAAAGAAAAGCGATTTTTGAACCGACATCACAGCCGAGAGGGCGGCGTTATGGTGTGGGGTGCTATTACGTACTATGTCACAATCGATCTTGAACTTCAAAGTGCAAAAATAACTGGTGCAAGCTATAAAACGTTATTGGCTTTTCCGAAGTTCAGTGAACTATTTGGTCCCATTATATGGATAATGCCCCTATACACAACGCCAGAGTAGTAAAGGAGTTCATTGCAAGCCAAAATGTTAATATTCTTGACTGGCCACCCTATTCGCCAGATCTCAACATTATCGAAAATGTCTGGGGTTGGTTATCTCGTTTGGTCTATGAAGGAGGTAGACAATTTGATGACAAGCAGTCACTAATTAAGGCCATTAAGGATGCTTGGAACCAAATTTCGTTGGATTCAGTGTTGCCATAATTTTTTTTAGAAAAACTGACAACTTCTGAAAAAAAAACCTTTTTTTTAAGCGGGATATACACGGTCAAAATGATTGAACTGCATTTTGGTGGTATTAGTGAGAATGTTTGTATGTGTCACACCGACGATGATTGAAGCAAAATCAAAGATTTTAGATTTTCTGCTTGCACCACTATGTGGTTTGGATATAATGACTTTGTGCTGCTGTTTGTAACAACCAAAAATATTTGACCTAGACCCATCTTTAATTATACCGATCGAATCAGAATCACTTTCTGAGTTGATTTAACAATGTCCGTCCGTCCGTCCATTCGTCTGTGTGTCCATGTAAAGCTTGTAATCAAACTACAGGTCGCAAATATGAATGTATTTTGATGACATTTGGTACATAAGCTTTTATCGGCCATGGGATGAACGCTATTGAAATTGGTGAGAATCGGTCCATGTTCAGACCTAGCCCCCATACAAATTACCCATATGAAATCGACATAAATTGCCATAAGATCCAAATTGTCATATAGATCTTACTCAAATTGGGTTTGTATGCGTTCATTACATCCATTAATGAGTAGTCCAAAAATGATCCCTTTGACCCCATATAGAGCTGCTTCCCGATCTTCACTTAAATCTATTAAAAAACAAAAATATTGCACTGATTCTTCTCAAATTTTGTTTGTATATATTTTTGCAAAATACAAGAGACTTTACCAAACATGATCAGGATCGGTCCATTTTTGGACCAAGTCCCTATGTAGATATAGCATCCGATATGAACTTTTTCATATCTGCAGCCAAAAAAAATAATAAAAATCCCACTCAAATTTGGTTTTTGCTTATTTTCTATATCCAGTTAGTTGGTCTCTAAACGCATGGTATAGGGTATCGTATAGTCGGTCTAGACCGACTATAATTTTCTTACTTGTTTTTATATATATAAATTCGATGTATTTTTTTAGTTTTAATTCTTTATCTATTATAAACCCAAGATATTTTATGATATCAACTTTTTCTATTTTTTCGTTATTTATTTTAAATACTTGATTCGCTTTTCATGTTAATTTCCATTAGTTTTGTTTTATTCTCATATAGTTTTAGTTTATTAATTTTGAACCAATTATTTGTAGTTTTCATGTCTTTTGCTAAGTTCATGTGACATTGTTCATTTGTACTTGCTTTTGTAAAAATTGAAAGTATTATCTGCATATAGCACTATTTCATATTTGTTTATAATGTTTGGCATATCTTTTATGTAAATAATAAATAATAGTGCTCCCAGAATTGAACCTTGGGGCACTCCGAATCCATTACTTATCGGGTCTGATTTAACACCATTGACTTTTGTGATTTGTCTTCTATGTGTAAGATATGATTTAAACCAATCCAATTCGTTTTCCGTAATACATATTTAGTTTTTGGACCAATATGTTTCTATCTATTGTTTCCAAGGCTCTTTTAAAATCCAAGAATATTGCCATAATTTTTTTTTATTTTTCATTTTTCTTTACAAGTTTCCATCGATTTATAACGTAATTGACTTCTGCTTCGCACGAAAATTTCCTACGAAAACCAAACCATGTTTGTCTTTTTCTTTAATAATTCTTGATTTGTATATACATATTTCTTATTTCCTTATAATCATTACATGCTGCAATAGTATTCTCAGTTTTTGCCGTTTGATATTTATTAATTTTTTTTTTTCTCTTTAAGGAATTTTTAGCTCATTATTAAACCATTTGCTAGTGTTATTAGTTTCTTTTATTACTTTTTATGTATGGCAGAGGGTATATATAGGTTTGTCATTCCGTTTGTAACGCATCGAAATAAATTCCATATATTTTCTTGATCATTATAACAAGGGATGTTGATTTAGCGGTGACCGTCTGTCCGTCTGTCTGTGGAAATCACGATCACGCCGTCAATATCCAAGCTAGACAGTTCTTTTTTGTATAAAATCGTTTATTAACATTCCAGAGGAGTTGCTATTTAAAATCGTCAAAATCGGTCAAAGGGATCACGAGTTATGAATTAAACTTTGAAAAAACTCTTGAAAAAATTTTCAGTGTGTTGTTTTTCTTAACCCTCTAGTGCACAAGAAAACCAAATTAAATAAAATACTACTTAAACGAAAGGAAAGGGTTAAAAAAAAAACTTTTGTTCTAGCAGTTTGTATAATTTTCGTTTATAAGGGCGCAGAAGGCGAAAAATGCTTTGATGCAAATTTGCATCATTGCGCATTTAGCTGTAAATTCAAAATCTAAAATGTTTATACTTCAATAGTGATTTCAATGGACAATGTTTTTGTTTCTTTTTAAAAACCAACGTATTATTTATTTATTGTTTATGAAATTCTACATTTTAAAAAAAAATTATGTGAGGCCGATCACAGGGTAGATGTGTAAACACCTAGTAATTAAAGATGCTTTTTTTGCACTTTTTTAAAATCAAACAGAAAGTGTCATCTATGTATCAGCTGCAGGGGCTCTGCTAATAAAAATATATTTATTATTATTTCAACTGGTTAATTTTTTATTTTTCGTTTTTAATTTTTCATTTTTTATTTTCCATTTTTTATTTATTTTTTTTTTCATTTTTTTATTTTTCAATTTTCATTTTCATTTTTGATTTTTCATTTTCCATTTTTTATTTTTTATTTTTCATTTTTTGTTTTTCATTTAAAATTTTTAATTTTTAATTTTTTATTTTTCATTTTTTATTTTTCATTTTTTATTTTTCATTTCTCATTTTTCATTTTTTATTTCTTATTTTCCATTTTTTATTTTTCATTTTTAAATTTTCATATTTCAAAACGTTTTTATAACGTTATTCGCTCCCTCATTTTATCTCCAAACACTTCCTAATGAAATCGTGACTTCATTTTTTCTCCAAACACTTTCCAATGAATTGTTCCTCCATTTTATCTCCAAACACTTCCTTTTTACTGTAATTCGTTTATTTTTTATTTCTACTTATTTTTTATGGAGTCTGAAAGTTCATTATAAATTCCGGCAAATTTCCTCCAAATTTTATTTCGTTTTCACTTTTTAGTTTTTTTCCAGACAATATGTCTGCAAGCCTGTCGTGTTAAGGAACTTGTGACACTAAGTAGATTTTCCGGAATTTCTGGAGCTATATTTTCAGTTAAATCTTCCTCTTCACTATTCAAGTCGTTCATGAGATCCATAATATTTTCATCAGCCAGAAGGTGCTCTAGATCTTCTTTATTTAGAAGCTTACCTTCCACAATTTCATCTTCATCATCGGAGTCGTCTAATTCCTCTTCATTTGCAGCAGGATCAAATAAAATACGGAGAAAATCCTCCTCCAAAAATTGTTTTCTTGACATATCCTGAAAATTCGTTACATACGAAAAATGTTTTTACTATCACTTAAATGCGCAGTGATGCAAATTTGCATCAAACCGTTTTTTATACACAGTAAAGTACTTACCACAAAAAACCAATAAACACTATTAATAAAAACAAGTAAGAAAATTATAGTCGGTCTAGACCGACTATACGATACCCTATACCATGCGTTCAGAGACCCTATCTCTTAGGCCCAATAACTGGACATAGAAAATAAGCAAAAACCAAATTCGAGTGGGATTTTTATTAATTTTTTTGGCGCAGATATGAAAAAGTTCATATCGGATGCTATATCTATATGGGGACTAGGTCCAAAAATGGACCGATCCTGATCATGTTTGGTAAAGTCTCTTGTATTTTGCAAAAATATATACAAACAAAATCTGAGAAGAATCAGTGCAATATTTTTGTTTTTTAATAGATTTGAAGATCGGGAAGCAGCTCTATATGGGGCCAAAGGGATCATTTTTGGACTACTCATTAATGGACGTAATGAACGCATACAAAACCCAATTTGAGTAAGATCTATATGACAATGGGGATCTTATGGCAATTTATGTCGATTTCATGGGGGTAATTCGTATGGGGCTAGGTCTGAACATGGACCGATTCTCACCAATTTCAATAGCGTTCATCCCATGGCCGATAAAAGCTTATATACCAAATTTCATCAAAATATATTCATATTTGCGACCTGCAGTTTGATTACAAGGTTTACATGGACACACGGACGGACGGACGGACGGACGGATATTGTTAAATCAACTCAGAAAGTGATTCTGATTCGATCGGTATAATTAAAGATGGGTCTAGGTCAAATATTTTTGGTTGTTACAAACAGCAGCACAAAGTCATTATACCCAAACCACATAGTGGTATAGGGTATAAAGAGTGTAACTTATGTAAAAATCACAACTGTTTACTAAACTCGTTAAAATTAAGTTTAAGGTCAGAAAAAACACTGTTTCCTCTACGCACAACAAAGTAATAAGCAGACACTTCAAAATTGCACAAAAATTCAATGCTGCTATAACGGTACTTCAAAAGCAGAGAAAACTACGCCTACATATAACGAACATTTACACAAAACTGTTTTCAAATTTTGGAACTACGGAGAGATTTTCGGTATAATTCAAATTTGCATCACGGCGTACTAGAGGGTTAAGATATGTTGTATACGTTGTAATTCTTCGTATTGTTGAAGTCATTGCAATTGTGTGTATATTAATACTGCATGTGTCCATTGGCCTAAGCAACATATTTTTATCGTTAAAATTAAATATTAAAAATTAAAAATAAAAAATAAAAAAATTAAATTAAAAATGAAAAATGAAAAATGGTAAATGAAAAATTAAAAATGGAAAATGAAAAATGGAAAATGAAAAACGAAAAACTAAAAATGGAAAATGAAAATTGAAAAATGGAAAATGAAAATTGAAAAATGGAAAATGAAAATTGAAAAATGGAAAATGAAAAATTAAAAATGAAAAAAGGAAAATGAAAAATAAAAAATGGAAAATGAAAAATTAATAATGAAAAAGCAAAATTGGAAATGAAAAATTAAAAATGAAAATTGAAAATGGAAAATGAAAAATTAGACATGAAAAATGGAAAATGAAAGATGGAAAATGAAAAATGCAAAATGGAAAATGAATAATAAAAAATGTAAATTGAAAATGAAAAATGAAAATTGAAAATTTAAAAATTAAAGATTAAAAATAAAAAATTAAATAATTAAAAATTAAAAGTTAAAATTAAAAATCAAAAACTAAAAATTCAAAATTAAAAATTACTAGCGAATTCATATAAAAATATTTTAAAATTAGCTTTTTTAATATTAATATCTGGAATTTTTTTTTTTTAATTATCTCAAAAACTGGGATCAAACTGTGGGTGTTATGTATAACGCTGGCTGCGTTATATAATGAATGTTATTAGGGGGTTTTCTACTCTAGTAAAAGAAAAATAATGCCCTTTTTCAAATAGTAACGAATTCTTTCTATAGAAGACACGATCAGTGTTTTTTATAACAAGGAATTATAATAGAAACTGGACAACAAGAAAAGCAATTAACTTTAAATTTAATTGGTATTGAAATTTAAATTTCAGTACCGACAACAGTTTTAAAGTTGTAGCCGTACCCAATATTGGTTGTTATATTGAGTTTAAGATGCAAGTGGAGGGTATCAAAGATTCGGCCCAGCCGAATTTAACACTCTTACTTGTTCTTTATTAATTATTGATTTGTACGTACCTACACATATTTCTTATTTCCTTATAATCATTACATGCTGCAATAGTATTTTCAGTTCTTGCCGTTTGATATTTACTAATTTTTTTTCTCTTTTAAGAATTTTTAGCTCATTATTAAACCATTTGCTAGTGTTATTAGCAGTGTTGCCACTTCTTGGATAATTATCCAAAAAATGGATAATTTAAAATTTTTTGGATAATCATTGGATAATTTCATTTTTGGATAATTTATGGATAATTTTATCATTTCCAATTTAAAGTTTTACATGGACAAAATATAATTTTTTTTTTAAATTTTATTTGGCGATTTTTTTAGTTACTTCTTATTTGACATCACTTTTTTTTTGTTTTTAGTTCTGGCAATGCCTTTTAAATTTTGAGCTTTTCAAATTATATGATTCTATAAGTATTTATATCTGTCCTGTTTTTTTCTAATGGTAAACGAAGCTATTTTTCAAATTTAAACGCTGTCAGTAGGCTACTGTTAAGTTTTTTCGTGTGAACATTTTTGTTTGATTTTGTGGACAATTTTAAAACAATTAGTGGTTTTTCTGTTTACATTGTTATAATAAAAATATTAAAAACATCTTAAATATATCAGGTGATTGTTAAGTAAGTATATTAATGATAATATTGAAGATTGTTTTTTATTGAAATTGTGATATAATTTTACTTTTACAGGCCATGGAGTATAAATTTGGAAGTCAATGGCTGGAGGATTCCCATTTTAAGATTTGGTTACAGCGAAGAACAGAAAATGGAAAAGAATATGGATATTGTAAAATTTGCAAAAAACAAATGGTTGCCCACAAAAGAGTTTTAAAAACACATCAAACATCATCCCAGCACATAAAAGCTGCATCGGCCATTAAAAATAATGCTACAATTGATGAATCCTTCCAAAAAAAGAAAAATGTTGCAGAAAATATAAAGCGAGCAGAGTACAAAGTAGTTGGAATGTTGGCAGTTAACAATCTATCTTTTCTTTGTATTGATAACATGTTGCCCACCCTTAAGGAATCGTTTAAAGACTCAGATACTTTAAAAAATATAAATATGCATAGAACTAAAGCTACTGGCATAATGAATAACGTGCTGGGTCCGTGTTTTTCTATGGATTTATTTGATAAATTGAAAAAAACATTTTTTTCAATCATAATCGATGAGACGACTGATGTAAGCACAAATAAACAAATTGCTTTTGTCGTAGTTTTTTATGATGACTCCCGTTTAAAAATGGAACATTCGTTTTTCGATTTTAAGGAATGTGAAGCTTCTAGTGCCAAGGAAATCTATCAACTTTTAAAGCAAACTATTATTGAAAAAGATATTCCTTTTGACAACCTTATTGGATTTGCTGCTGATACACCCAATGTCATGTTTGGTAAATACAATTCTGTTTGTACTCATTTAAAAACGGACAAACCCAATGTCGTACTAGTAAAGTGCTCTTGTCATATTGCTCATTTAATTGCCTCAAAATCAACTTTAAAAATTCCAACCAGCTTAGAAGATTTATTGCGAAATCTAGGGTCTTATTTCAACCGTAGCTATTTACGTCAGTGTAAGCTCCAAGAATTTCAACAATACTTTCAAATTGAAGTGCACAAAATTTTATCGCCCATTATAACCAGATGGCTTTCTTTAAAAGCATGCGTGGATAGAGTACTAGAGCAATATGATGCCTTGCGATCGTATTTAAGATTGGAAGTTTTCGAAGACCCTTCAAAAATAACAGAATCAATGCTTACAACTTTGGACAAAAAGTCAACTAAAGGGTATTTGGAATTTTTATCGTATGCACTTGGTATTCTGACAGATTTTAATTTGATTTTTCAATCAGAACAACCCATGCTTTATAAACTAAGAAGCGAGGTGACAAAAATGCTACAAACTTTTTTGTCAAATTTTATAGAAGTTGAAGTTATAAAACAAAATGACTTATGGTTATTTGATCATACAAATCAACAGTTCTTTGTTGAACAAACTGAAATGTATATTGGTCTTGCAGCTCAAAATACTATCACATTTTGCTCGCAAGAAGACAAAGATAAAATGTATAGCGATTTTCGAAATTTTTATATGGAAGTTGTATCGCAAATAAAAAAAAGATTTTGTTTCGAAGACGAATTTTATAACATTATTGATATTGTGGATCCAAAATTTGCACAAACATTTAAAATAAAATCTTTATTTAATTTTAAAACTAGATTTCCATTTGTTAAAATAAATTACCAAGAATTAGACAATGAATGGCGTCAACATGCCTTGTTGGACCACAAAAAATATGGTTTGTTTGATTATTTAGATGTACAAACTTATTGGGCAAAAGTTTTTAAAATTACAAATTGTGCTGGTAAAAATCTTTTTCCAAATTTAGAAGTTGTTATAAAATTTCTTATGATTCTTCCATTTTCTAATTCATCAGTAGAAAGAGTTTTTAGTAAACTAAAGATAACAAAAACTGATTTACGAAATAAATTATCTTCAAATACTGTTGCTTCAATTCTTTTTACAAAAGAAGGCATTGAAAGAAATGGTGGTACAAATTTTGAGCCCACAAAAGAAATGTTAAAAAAAAACTGGAAAAAGAACTAGTAATAAATACTATTATTATAAAATATTTTTTATTCTGAACAGTACAAAATGTATGACTTTTTTTCTAAAAAAATTTCTTGTATTCTTTAAATTGAATTAAAATAAACCACTTTTGTTTTTGTTAATAAAAAAAAATTTATTTTTTTTTTAAATTGTTTTTTAATTTTTTTAAACATTGTTTTTTACTTTTTTTTTTTTTTGGATAATTTTTGGGATTTTGGATAATTTTGGACAAACTCCTGGATAATTTTTTGGTTCACTGGTGGCAACACTGGTTATTAGTTTCTTTTATTACTCTTTTATATGTAAATTTTTTTATAGTGTTCTCTACACATGAGTCAAAAAAGATAACATTATTACATATTTAAAATTTTATTTTTACTTTTCCTTGTTATTTGGGTTAATTATCGGTAAATCACACTTTTATTATATTTAAATATTTTAATTTTTTTGGTATGAACTTGTTCATTATTTCCGTTTGTAACGCATCGAAAAACTAATTTCCGACCCCATAAAGTATATATATTCTTGATCCTTATCACAGCTCGAGTCGATATAGCGATGTCCGTCTGTCTGTTGAAATCACGCTCATTCACAAAAAAAAGTCATCTAACTGAATAAGGCTACAATAATATCATTTGCCATACTTCCCAGCAGGATGGTATTGAAAATGGGCTAAATCGGGCATCATCGTGATTAGAAACGAGCAAAAATATGTAGATACCTCTAAAAAAAAACATAAAACCCAGTGTGTTTGTTGTAACAGTTTAGTGGTTGAACATTATAATTGTACAACAACATAAAATAATGCCACAAAAAAATTATGCATATACATATATTAACAATACCAAGAACACAATAACATACCTCTTGTTAGTACTATTGCCACATATATTTTTATCGTTATCCCGTTATAATAAAAAAAATCGCCAATATGAAAGAAAAAATGAAAACGAAAAATGGAAAATGGAAAATGAAAAATGGTAGATGAAAAATGAAAAATGAAACTGGAAAATGGAGAATGGAAGGAAAATGGAAAATGAAAAACAGAAAATGCATAATGTAAAATGAAAAATGAAAAAAGGAAAATGGAAAATGAAAATGGAAAATTAAAAATGGAAAATAGAAAATGAAAAATGAAGAATGGAAAATGGAAAATGAAAAAGGGAAAATGAAAAACGGAAAATGGAAAATAAAAATTGCAAAATGAATAATGGAAAATGGAAAAAGAAAATTAAAAATGCAAAATGGAAAATGAAATTCAAAAATGGAAAATGAAAATTGAAAGTGGAAAATGAAAAATGTAAATTGAAAAATGCAAAATGGAAAATGAAAATTGAAAAATTAAAAATGGAAAATGAAAAATGGAAAATGGAGAATGGAAAATGAAAAACAGAAAATGGAAAATGAAAAATGGAAAATGAAAAAAGGAAATTGGAAAATGAAAATGGAAAATAGAAAATGAAAAATGAAGAATGAAAAAGGGAAAATGAAAAACGGAAAATGGAAAATAAAAATTACAAAATGAATAATGGAAAATGGAAAAAGAAAATTAAAAATGCAAAATGGAAAATGGAAAATTATATTCAAAAATGGAAAATGAAAATTGAAAATGAAAAATGAAAATTGAAAAATGGAAAATGAAAATTGAAAAATTAAGAGTGGAAAATAAAAATTGAATATTGAAAATTGAAAAACGGAAAATGAAAAATGGAAAATGAAAATTGAAAAATTAAAAATGGAAAATGAAAAATGGAAAATGAAAATTGAAAAATGGAAAATCGAAAATGAAAATCGAAAAATGGAAAATGAAAATTCAAAAATTGAAAAATGGAAAATGGAAAATGAAGAAAGAAAATTGAAAAATGAAAAATGCAAAGTGGAAAATGGAAAACAAAAACTGAAATATGAAAAATGGAAAATGCAAAATGCAAAATGAAAAATGGAAAATGGAAAATAAAAATTGCAAAATGAATAATGGAAAATGGAAAAAGAAAATTCAAAATGCAAAATGGAAAATGGAAAATGAAATTCAAAAATGCAAAATGAAAGTTGAAAATGAAAAATGAAAAATGGAAAATGAAAATTGAAAAATGAAAAGTGGAAAAGAAAAATAGAAAATTGAAAAATTAAAAATGGAAAATGGAAAATGAAAATTGAAAAATTAAAAATGGAAAATGGAAAACGCAAAATGGAAAATGTCAAATGGGAAATGAAAATTGAAAAATTAAAAATTGAAAATGAAAAATGGAAAATGAAAATTTGAAAAATGAAAAATGAGAAATGGAAAATGGAAAATGAGAAATGGAAAATGGAAAACGCAAAATGGATAGATGGAAAATGGAAAATGAAAATTGAAAATGAAAATTGAAAAATGAAAAATGAGAAATGGAAAACGCAAAATGGATAGATGAAAAATGAAAATTGAAAAATGGAAAATGAAAAATGGAAAATGAAAAATGGAAAATGAAAATTGAAAAATTAAAAATGGAAAATTAAAAATGAAAATTGAAAAATGGAAAATGAAAATTGAAAATGAAAAATGGAAATTGATAAATGAAAAATGGAAAATGAAAATTGAAAAATGAAAAATGTTAAATGGAAAATGAAAATTGAAAAATGGACAATGGAAAATGAAAACTAAAAGATGGAAAATGGCAAATGCAAAATGGAAAATGAGAATTGAAAATTGGAAAATGAAGAATGGAAAATCGAAAATGAAAATCGAAAAATGGAAAATGAAAATTGAAAAATTGAAAATGGAAAATGAAAATTGAAAAATTAAAAATGTAAAATTGAAAAATGAAAAATGGAAAATGAAAATTGAAAAATGGAAAATGAAAATTGAAAAATGAAAAACGGAAAATGAAAAATAGAAAATGAAATAAATAAATATGATAAGTTTAAATTTCTATATTGAGTTTCTTACCTGTTATTATTATGTTTTTTTTTTTTGTATTGAATGTAATGCAGATAAAAATAAAAAATAATTCAGATAAAAATATTTTAAAATTAGCTTACTTTTAATAACAATAATTTTTAGCCAAGAATCATTTGAATTTTGTTATTCGGAATTAATGTTTCAGTATCGGCAAAAGTTTTAAAGTGTAGTCGTACTCAACATTGGGTGTAATAAGACTCAGGTGGAGGGTATCAAAAAATTCGGCACAGTCGAATTTAACACTCTTACTTGTTTTTTACTGTTATTTTGTTGTTGTTCATTATAATGTAATTAATTAATGTTCTAAAATTTACTGTTATTTGTGTAAGACCATTATCATTTAGAATACTCTCAATTTTGTTTTTGTATGTTTTCCTTCTTTGCACCAGCCTATGTTGAAGTCTCCTGCTATTAAAATTTCACAGCCTTGGTCATCCAGTTCTTCTAAAGTTTCTTCAAAGGCTTCAAAACATTTGGTTTCCCTACAATTTGGTGATCTATATACTGCCATTCCCATTCATATGAAAAATATTTTTGTCAAAATTAGCGAAAATAAAATAAAAAATCCTTATTTAAAATAAAAAACTTTTATTTTTTTCTTTGGATATACTGTGAGTGTCAAAAATAAGTTAACAGCAATTTGTAATCCTTAAATTGTCTTATAACAAAGTAATTATTGACTTACGATAAAAAGTAATACTACAGAGTTTACTACCATACCATTTATGGCGTTTTCTTTTCTTGCAACAATGTTAAACATTTTTCCTATTTCGCACTTTTTTCTCTTTTTGTGGTCTTTTATAAAAAAAATGTGAAAGGGTAACGTGTTCTTTTCTAAAAATGTCACACTATAAAATGTGAAATAACTAGAGTTCAATCTGCTCTCCTCTCCCGAATTTATCTCTCTCATAAAATCAAGGTATTTGCATCATATTTGCACCAGCATTTAAGTTTTAAACAAAACGGTATTTAATAAGTTATTTTTTTGCATTCCGCATCATAAATCGAAAATATTTGTAAATGAAGTGATACCCATTTAATGTGATAAAAAAATAAATTTATGGTGCGGCCAATTTCTGCGTCTGTCAAAAATGTGGTTATTGAAAAGGCTGAACTTGGTTATTCTAGCCGTGAAATTGCAGATATATAAAATATAAATCAACGTTCAGTACTTAGAATAATAAAACAAGATTAAAACCAGGAAAAATATTTTTTATGCCAAAAAATGTAAGACGGAAGAAAATTTCATCAACGCAGGCTAGATCACTTGGCCGTCAATTTGCTGCCAACAAGCTTAACAGCACAAAGGAAGCAGTTTTAGCTTGTGTGAACAAAGTCAGTAGATGGACAGTCCAAAGAGCTCTTAAAAATGTTGGCAAACATTAAAAAGAGGAAACCAAAATTGTCACCAAAAAACGTGAAAGCACGCAAATTATTTTTCACAAAATACCAGTCTTGGACAATATCAGTCTGGGAAAGAGTAATGATTTTTTAATTTTTTAGATTATTTGGTCCGATGAAGCAAAAATAAACCGATACCAAAATCAAAATCGCCAAAATAAAAAAATCCCAAAAAACAAAAATCACCAAAATGAAAAATAGCAAAAAAAAAAAAAAAAAAAAAAAACAGAAATCGCCAAAACCGAGAATCGCGAACCACAAAAATTGCCAAAGTCAAAAATCGCCAAAACCGAGCATCGCGAACCACAATAATAGCCAAAGTCAGAAATCGCCAAAAAATCTAAAATCAAAAAATCAAAAATTGACAAAATCAAAAATCGCAAAAATATAACAAATGGTTTTCTAAAAAATGTATTTCCAGTTTATTTGTTTCGGTTACGGATCGGGTTACTGCTGCTAGTTGTTTATAAAATTTTAAATTGTAAGAAATATTACTTATGTGGCAAGCAGAGCTTGCACGTAAGGTAAATTGATCAATTTGTACAATGTGGAAATATATGGAAAATATTTAAAAATATTTAAGTTGAATTTAAATCATACCGCTCAACACAAACCCTAACAAAAAATTTAATATTTTGCAATTTTTCCAATAATATTAATTAATTTGTTTAATCGAATAAAGACGTAAGCGCCACTTCGTATTAACTAAATATGTAAACAAACAAACAATTGTACATACGCCAAAATTGTTTTCACTGTAAAATCATAACGGTACATTTTACAGCTATGATATTTTGTCAGATGATGTGAATGGTCGAGAACTATCGATTTTTCTCAAAAAACGAAAATCAATTATCATGGCGCTTATTCTAGTTGTAGACATTGTTGTCAATCCGACACCACTGTGGTATTGTGTAACGACGTCGACTGTTCATCGATAATTTAAAAACAAAAACAGAACACATCTCCAACATTTGAGTTATTTTTGTGGGGAAGGTTTTTTGTTTCTGATACCTATTCGAGTAATGAAGAAAATAAACAAAATTTAATATTGCAAAGATGCCTGCTGCGACAGAAGTTCGATGTCTTCAACTTACCAGATCAAAAAGGAATAGCAAAATCAAAGATTGTTACCCTTTAAAATATATCTGTGGTCACAAGCAATAACCTCCTAACTCGAAAATCATGCTTTTGAGAAAAATAGCTTTTTATATAAATGTTATAGCGCTTCATTACGACTTAGGTCAGAATATTTGTATTCTTTGTTACGACTTAGGTCAGTATGTTTTCATTAATAATTTTTTAATAAAAAGTGTCAGAGAAATAGGGATTTCACGTAAATATAAAGCGTTTTTAGTAGAATATGACAGCATACATAATTCAAATCGTTCTTAAGTCGACTTAGGCGGTTATCGCTTGTGACCACAGATATATTTCTTCAAAAGATTTGAAAGCTGCCATTAATCATGTTTTGAAAACCATAACACCAAATTTGAACAGCGGAATTAGACCAACATTCATTTCGAAAACAATCAAATAGGCAGCTACATTGAGATCTCTAGACCAGGGATCGTACCAGCTGAGTGTTGTGAACGACTTTAACTTGGGACTTTCGTTTTCCGGATTCTGTCTGAGACTCTGGATGCCTTGGAAATGACAGTTTGTCCCCAATGGATAAAATTTGAAATGATAGATAGATGAAAAAATAAAGCTAAATTACAGTTATCTGAAAAGACAGATTTTTCTGGTTTTTTGGGTGTGTGGATGAATACCATATCAAACTTTTGACTCCATATAAAGAAGACCTGCATCCGTAGAGAATTTGTTGGTTTAAATGCGATGATTGTACGTATGTTAAATATTAAATTGCATTTTAAAATCATATGTATATATTTGACTTTAATGTACATAGATTTGTAATCATAAAATGCGGATATGGTTTTTGGATGCCCGATTTACAGGTTCTGCACATGATCCATTAATCTGGAACGATAAAATGTTCTATGTTGGCTCTGCATTTCACATTGAGGATGAATATAGTGCAGGAAATAGGCAACATGATGTTGAAGTACCTGTTTCAGAATTTGCGCAAAGTATTGGACTCTATTACTTTTCCAGCTGTTGGCACAATCATAATAAACAGAAAAAAATGGTCTTCTATTTACAAAACGCAAAGAGTAGAAAGACGGCAATCAGAATTCAAAAGCACAACAAAAGTAACTACATATCTATAGAGATAGAAGCTTGGAATTGGCTGTATATTTTGAAACGAAACATGTTGTACTGATGTTGATGGTTTATTTCAAAAAATGAACCAGCCATATGACAAAACTGAATGGAGATTATTTATTGATGGCTCTAAGTACAGTTTAAAGGCTCTTCTTTTGCATAATGGGAATGCAAAACCATCCAGACCAATTGCTCATGCCATTAATACAACGAACATAAATGGAAGATCTGTGGTGACCTTAAGGTGTGTGCTTTAAATTTCTTTGTATATATAGTATAGACCATCGTAAATAACTGTGAATTAATCTGTTTCAGGTCATTGGTTTGTTGACTGGTATGCAAGGAAGTTTCACAAAATATTGTTGATTCCTTTGTCTATGGGATAGTCGCGCTACATGTCATCATTACGTCAGAACAGAGTGGCCGAAAATAACTGAAGTATTCACCAGGAAAACAAAACATTTCAAATAAACCATTAATTGATCCAAATGACGTTCTTTTTCCGCCGCTGCAGATAAAATTGGGCCTTTTTAAGAACTTTGTCAAGGCTCTGGACAAAGATGGTGCAGCATTTAAATATTTTTTTTAGCGGTTTTACCTAAAATTTCATATGCTACAATCAAAGATGGCATATCTATTGGCCCTCAGATCAGGAAGCTATTGACTGATGACAATTTTTCACAATGTTTATTGGAGAAAGAATATGCAGCCTGGAATCATCGTGAACAGTTTTCTTGGAAACAATAAGAGTAAAAACTATAGACAAATTGTTGCTGAATTATTGAAAAATTATCACGAATTAGGTGCACGAATGTCACTCAAAATGCATTTTCTTCATTCGCATTTAGATTTTTTCCACAAAACCTAGGTGCGGTGAGCGATGAGCAAGAGGAGCGTGCTCACCTAGATTTAATGAAAATTGAAAGAAATTATCAAGGATTTTGGGATAAAAGCATGCTGGGAGACTATTGCTGGACTCTAATACGTGAAACCGAACCAACAAAATAAAAACGGTATTCAAATAACGCCATTCACTTTTGAAAATTCATTGATTTTTAAATAAACTAATGATTTTTTTATGTAAAAAACTAATAAAAACATTTGTTTTGTATCTCGAAAACCTGACGTGATAGAGTAAAACCAATTACAGATTTCAGTTCCGTCCACCAAATTATCCAGTCCAAAACCTGGTTGGTTAGTCTAATTATGTCAAATCAACATTATACATACAAGTTTGTCTTCTATTAAAATATAATCGATGTAAAAGACCTCTAATGTCGTTGCATAATTCGTGGAATTCTCTGAATTAATTACAAACGTACGAACACTTTTTGCCACTTCTAAGGGTGTTTTTTTTTTTTTTTGCTTAGAAAGGGTTAGCTGTTAAACGAACGTTTATACTGCGATAATTTTTTGACGCTACCAAATTTACTTTGAAAATCAATCATCGAGTCACGCAACTTATAGACGACTTCATAATTTTTATGGCCCACATAATCGTCCATAAAATAAAGATTACGTCTTGCGCATGTTTTTCCATTATATGACGTAGTAGTTCCCTCGCAAGGGAATTAAAATTAAAATTGCTTTCGAAAAATGATGGTTGGCAACCCTCTGAAACATAAAGTGTACAGTTGACAGATCGAATCAAAGCAACATTAATAAATAAGTCTAGAGAACTCGATCATCTCATGGGTTAACCACCTAAGTGAAGGTGGGCTAAGTAATCCATCGAATAAATTAATGAAAACCCTGAAATCGTGTGATACAATATTTTTAAAATTAAATGGCGAAAAATTGTTGCCTTCAAGCGGATATTTGCAATAACAAACGTTAGAATAAAATGGAAAAGTGACAAAACTCTTTTTTAGATGTTGAATGTACTTTAAAAAAAAGGTTACTAAATGCCGAAATTGCTCAAAATATCAATAGACGAAAGTGGAAATTTAATAAAATAACAACTTAGTATAAAAACATTTAGTAAACTTAATCTAAAGTATAGAACAATGGCCTTTAAAAATTTGTTCAAATATTGTTAAACCATTTTTATTTAGTGAATATAAAATAAATAAATTAACAAATTCATAAAAATAAAAATTTGTTTGCTAACACATAATTTGAGGAGGAAAATAATAAAACAATAAATTGTTCGACAGCTAGAATTTTGTAGTGAATAGGAAGGAACACAGTTTGCGTGATGTGAGGGTTCCAAAATACACAGAAAATTTTTATATTGTTTTCGATATAGAAATTAAAATAGAAATTATGAAAATATCGAATTTTTTTTAGCTTGGCAACCCTAAGAGCTGTTTTATTCAAATAAATGTAAACACAGCTGATTTAATTAAAAAATTAAAAAACAAATATAATGCTATTTTTCAGTTGTATATTTTGAAAATGTTCGCGCCTTTGGGTAATATGTCCTCTTCGGATGGAGAAACCCCATCTCAATTGGGGATTTAAAAATTTTTTTTATCATTAATGCAAAGGGTATTTCCAATTCAAGTACAATATTGTCTAATTCAAAAGATGACGATATTCCAACCGGTGGGGAATATGTAACTCCAGCTGATTCGATTGGCAGCTGCACTGGTATTTATAATACTGTGTCCTGGATTTTCTAATGCAATAAGCTCGTAGGATTCGCTTTGTCGAAATATTGCTTTGTTAGTTGAAAACATATTTTTTAGTCTGCCTTTGTGGTCAATCCATAATAGGAAAAGAACAGTTTAGGTAATTGTTACAGATATTTTATTGAAATTTGACAAAAAACCTTTCTCCACTTTTTGCCTGTTTTAGTTGTTGGCCCTGTATAGCGTTTGCGGTAGCGTCCCAAACACTATCTACATTTGCTTTCGAACTATCAAAGTTAATACCTCCTCTTGCAACATCGGGATACCTCTCCATTTCTGTCGCTAATATTTCAACTTGAGCTGATGTAGCTTCTTTTTTAATGCCAGGTTGTCCTACTTTATAGATCCATACACAGCCAATGCCTTTGCAAAGGAGGTTAGGGAGAGCTTTTTGATGAAAATTCTTAAAACTAAGTAAAACGAAGGTTATGTAACATAACCAGAAAGCATGGAGCAAGGTACATAACCTAACTGCATGCTGAGCAGCAATCACGAGGCCGATGAAGTAAACACTGACACATATTTTCTCTTATCCAAAATAATAGAAGCGACCCTTACTCGATGAATCGTAAATTACTATTGCGTTGTGTTTTAAAAAATTTACTTTTTACAAAATTTTAATTTAAAATAACGCAAGAATAAGCTGGTACAACGCGAGCAATCACTTGTATAAACAGAGTGATTTACAAAATATAAATTTTGTCAACGGAAAATACAAAATCAACGGCGGAAATTTATGATGATAATAAACATAATATGATCCATTTAGAAGTATTCACAGAAACCTATTCATCGGATAACATTTTTTGATAAAAACTCGGGCATACAAAGTACAAAAAAAAATCAGTTTTATTTGCATTAATTCTTGATGATTATTCTGCGTTGTAAAACTTAATTTTTGGATAAAATTTTATGGATCTGCTGTTAGCTTTTACACGCAACTTCCCATTAACCAAATTACTCATAAATTTCATTTTAATCTACACTTCTTAAGTTATGTACATCTATCCACTGTATCCCTTTAAGCTCAACAATATGGTATCATTTACCATTTTTGGAAAGGAAAAAGACAAACAGGTTACAAGGGAAGTGCATAACACTACAAAACGTGATATTAATTTTTAACAATATTTCTTTGGTATTTGTTTTTTAAATTTTATCTCATTTTATCTCTGTAATACACGTAGTTATTTATGTATGTATTGTGACAAACAACATATTTCATCTACAGACACTAGAACATCACTTTCTCTAAACACTACTCGTATGAACAGATGCCACCTTGATTATACTCGTATTGTTGTTGCTGATGATGTTGTACCTAAATTGTTTTTTTCCTGCCATCTACTCACACAAGCCGAGTTGCTTTCACGTATAAAATAAATGTATTTTCTTATGTCTGTGCTGCTGTTGCTGAAACTACGGTTGCTGTTGTTGGCGGGTGGTGGGTGATAGAGAAAAATTGTTTTTGACATTGTTTCTTAAGCACGTTGTTTTGTATAAAGTTGACGTTCGTACAAATTGTTTGCGTAGTCCTTGCCACAGGAACTAAAGCCCTAGTTACCCACACGTTGTTAAAATGTAACCGTATCGTATCGCAACGTTGGAATTTAATGCAATTATAGAACGTAAAAAACGAACCAGCATGTTCCTGTGTAAAATTAACCAAACTTTATCAGCTGTTCCCAAGTGTCACGTAAAAACGTAGCAAAAATCTAAAATCAACAGATGCTACCGATACGATACGTTTAGCTTAAGTTGAGTAAGCACTTGTATGTGCTTTTTATAAGACAGGTTGAAACAGCTGATTCGCGCCGATACCGTTACGTGTGGGTAACTACCCCTTAAGTCGTTAACCTAGGCTTTTCGAGATATAAATATTAATTGTATTGATATCATTTATGTTGATTTGAGTTCGTGAATAGTTTTCTTCCCAACTTATAATAGGGACAGTTTTTGGTATTGTTGCCCCCCATTAATATTATGTTAGAGATGTTGCATTTCTTTTTTAATTGCAATATCCTTTTTTGACTGATCGGGTGCTTAACTGCGGAATTATATTTCGATGAGCTGCAATCGGATCGTTAGCCAACAAGGTTTTGGATTGGAGCAACCAAGTATCTTTCCTAGTGTAATTTGGTGGGCTGAATTCGAATCTGTAATAAGTTTTTCTCTATCACGTCTGGTTTTCGAGATAACAAAAAATGTTTTTACTCGTTTTTTACATAAAAAAAATCATTAGTTTATTTAAAAATCAATGAATTTTCAATATTGAATGGCGTTATTTGAACGTCGTTTGTATTTTTAAACTCTCTTTTAACTCATACTCTCTGTCTGTCTGTGTGTCTGTCTGTATGTGTGCCATGGGTGGACCCCATTCACCCTTATCCAATTGATCTGAAACGTAGCGCATAGTCTTGTCGTGACTACAGATTAATTTTGGGGTAATCACGCACAGTCACGCGTGGTCGCGCACAGTCACGGAGTGATCTAAATGTCATTTCCCCTCATCCGATCGATCTCAAACTTGGTCCATACACTTGCTGTGAAAAAAGATTAACTTTGAATTAGTCACGCACAGTCACGCGTGGTCATGCACAGTCACGGAGTGATATAAATGTCATTTCCTCTCATCCGATCGATCTCAAACTTGGTCCATACACTTGCTGTGAAAAAAGATTAACTTTGACTTAGTCATGTGCAGTCACGCATGGACACGCACAGTCACGGAGTGATCTAAATGTCATTTCCCCTCATCCGATCGATATGAAACTTGGTCCATACACTTGCTGTAAAGAAAGATCAACTTCGACATAGTCACGCGCAGTCAGGCACAGTCACGCAGTGATTTAAAACCCATTTTACCTTATCCGATCGATCTCAAACTTGGTCGATAGACTTGCTGTGAAAAAAGATTAACTTTGACATAGTCACGCACAGTTACGGAGATATTAAAACCCCACTTCCCCTCATCCGATGGATCTGAAACTTTGTCCTTATACTTGTTGTGGCCAAAGATTAATTTTAAGATAGTCACACACAGTCACGCACAGTCACGGAGATAATCAAAACTCATATGCATAAGGAAAGAAACAGTTTTAATAAAAACTTTGATTTTATGGGTTAGATTATTTTGGTTCGGTTTCAAGTATTAGAGTCCAGCAATGCTTTTGTCCCAAAATCCTCGATAATTTCTTTCAATTTTCATTACATCTTGGTGAGCACGCTTCCCTTGTTCGTCGCTCACCGCACCTAGGTTTTGTGGAAAAAAATCTAAATGCGAATGAAGAAAATGCATTTTGAGTGCATAATTCGCGATAATTTTTCAATAATTCAGCAACAATTTGTCCGTAGTTTTCACTCTTATTGTTTCCAAGAAAATTTTCCACGACGCTCTTGAAGGATTTCCAGACTGCATAATCTTTCTCCAATAAACATTGTGAAAAATTGTCATCATTCAATAGCTTCCTGATCTGAGGGCCAACAAATATGCCTTCTTTGATTTTAGCATATGAAATTATAGGAAAAACCGCTAACAAATATTTAAGTGCTGCACCATCTTTGTCCAGAACCTTGAAAAAGTTCTTAAAAAGGCCCAATTTTATGTGAAGCGGCGGAAGAAGAACGTCATTTGGATCAACTAATGGTTTATTTGAAATGTTTTGTTTTCCTGGTGAATATTCAGTTCTTTTTGGCCACAAAGGAAACAACAATACTTTGTAAAACTTCCTTGCATACCAGTCAACAAACCAATGACCTGAAACAGATTAATTTACAGGTATTTACGATGGTCTATACTATATATACAAAGAAATTTAAATCACACACCTTAAGGTCAGCACAAAACTGAATGGAGATTATTTATTGATGGCTCTAAGTACAGTTTAAAGCCTCTTCTTTTGCATAATGGGAATGAAAAACCATCCATACAAATTGCTCATGCCATTAATACAAAGGAAAATTACGAAACAATGACTGAAATTTTGACATTACTCAAATACAACGATCCATTTATGATCGATCCATTTATGATCGTTGTATTTGAGTAATGTCAAAATTTCAGTCATTGTTTCGTAATTTTCCTTTGTATTAATGGCATGAGCAATTTGTATGGATGGTTTTTCATTCCCATTATGCAAAAGAAGAGGCTTTAAACTGTACTTAGAGCCATCAATAAATAATCTCCATTCAGTTTTGTCATATGGCTGGTTCATTTGTTGAAATAAACCATCAACATCAGTACAGTATAGAATAGAGTGTTTTTTTTTCAAAATATGCAGCCAATTCCAAGCTTCTATCGCTATAGATTGTTACTTTTGTCCCAACTGCAAGATGTTTCCACTGCTGCATGCGTGAAGCTAGTAATTCTGCGTCTTGTTTCGTTAAATTTAAATCCCGAATTAGATCATTCAGCTCAGCTTGAGTCACTAAATGGTGTTAATTATCAGCCTCGTACAAACTATCACTGCTGGTGAAAGATGTTTCGGAGTCACTGCTAGTAGCACTGGTAATGACTGGTAATGGATTTGGTGGACGTTGAACTGGTTTGGTAACAGATGGGATATTCGCGTAAGTAATATTTCTTCGATTTTTCGTATTGAATCCAGATATAACAATCGGTTTGGTGGTTACTTGTTCTCTCCAAAGTACTTGGATTTAAAAAATTGAAATAGATCTTCTTGCCATTCGACCACTTGTATAAAACAGTTCTGCAACTATTGCAAAACATGGTTGGTGTCCACGGTTTGTCCAAGATTCTGACAGCAAAACCAAAATAATGTAAATATGCCTAGTTTAATGATTCTGATATTGAATATCCTTTTTTTCCAACCAAAAATTCACCACACACAAAGCAAAGATAGCTTGAATCAGTAACACACGACATGCTTAATTGCTACTATTATGAAGATTTAGAATGAATGTGGGCTTCTGTCAAATTTGTGAAATTGTAGTGTAAGTATTGACTGTTTTACAGCATTGCCAGCTTGCGATAAAAATGAACAAGACGTGATAGCCCAATTTTTATGCCAGATTCAGCGCACCCAGATTAGTTAAAAAACATGCTTCGTTTCTGCAGTCAATTTTTATTTTTTTAATTTGTAGACCAGTGTAATTTTCGTGCCTTCACGTTTTTTTTGGTGACAATTTTGGTTTCTTCTTTTTAGTATTTGCTTAATAGACAAGAGCTTTAATGCTGGCTACACATCACGCAACGGTTGCTTCAATGTGTTGTAGCAACAATGATACACACGTAGAAACGGTTGCCTCAACCAAGCAGAAATATCAAATGCTGGCTACACACCAGGCAACGGTTGCTTCAACGGTTGTATCAACCAACGAAAAATATCAAAACTTTTTGATATTTCTGCTTGGTTGAGGCAACCGTTGCTACGTGTGTATCATTGTTGCTACAACACATTGAAGCAACCGTAGCCTGCTGTGTAGCCAGCATAAGAGCTTTTTGGACTGTCCATTAGGGTGGCTCTTCATAAAAAAAGTGTTCAAACTCTCGGTCGTACCGCCTAGAAATATGCGAATAGCAAAAAAAGTGAGATACAAAGTTTTGGGCCAATCAGAAAACATTTAGAGGTGGCTCAACGCGATTGAAAATTTCAAGTGTGTTTATATGGGGAAAATATGACTTTTTTTTTCAGATTTTACGATTCTTTTGTTTAATTTTTTCAGACAAATTGTTATATAATTCGGGATCAGTATTAAATTATCTTTCCAAAGAGCTATAAAACTTCAAAATCGAATAAAAACTCGCCAAGAAATAGCAAATGCCCCAGACCACTTTTGTGCCAAAAAAAAACTAGATCATGAAATTTGACGGCCTTTTTTTCAACTTTAAGAAATTTATTAAAGCCAACATTTTGTTTTAGTCTCTATACCTGTTAGTACTCAGTTATGAAGTATTGTTTTATTAGACCGAAAATGGAAGATTTTTTTGATAAAATTTTCAAAACTTTTTCAAGTTTTGAAAAATTTTCTTAAACAAAATTTAAAAAAATTTATCTAGCACTTTAAGGTCTCGTTAAATGCATGTTAAAGATTAACTGTGTGAATTTTTAGATAAATCCCTATGCCAGAATTTTTTGACAAGGATTTTATTTTTGCGGATTTCGAGAAAAATGGGATTTTTGTAAAATATTCTGTAAATGTACCAATTTTAATTTTAATTTTTTTAAATTTTGTTTAAGAAAATGTTTCAAAACCTGAAAAAGGAGTTTTAAAAATTTTATCCAAAAAATTTTCCATTTTCGGACTCAATGCTTAATAGGTTAACAAGGTGGTTTTCACAGTTTTTTTGAAATTCGCATATTTCTAGGGGGTGCGACCGAGAGTTTCAACACTTTTTTTCTCCATATAATGAAGGGCCATCTTACTTTCCATCTACTGACTTTGTTGACACAAGCTAAAACTGCCCCCTTTGTGCTTTTAAGCTTGTGGGCAGCAAATGGACGGCCAAGTGCTCTAGCCTGCGTTGATGAAATTTTCTCCGGTCTTCCTTTTTTGGCACAAATTATTTCTCCTAGTTAAAGTTTTCGTCTTGTTTTATTATTCTATATTTTATAAATCTGGATATTTACGGCTACAATAACCAAGTTCAGCCTTTTCAATAACCACATTTTTGGCCGCATCAATGCAAAAAAGAACTAATTAAATGCCGTTTTGTTTTAAATTGTAATGCTGGTGCAAATACGATGCAAATACCTTGGTTTTGTGAGAGAGATATTTTCGGGAGAGGAGAGCAGATTGAACTCTAGTTATTTCATTATTTGAAAGAATATTGATAACAAGTAGCAGATTCGAGCCCTCGAAATTCGAGAGCAAATTTTAGGAAATTTTATTTTTTCATTAAATAAAGACCTTAAAGGTATGCTAATCAATTATAGTCAATTCACAAATCAACAAAAATAAAAATTAACAAAATACCGAAATATTTTGGTGCAATTCTGGAAATCATTGTGGTTTGTGAATAAAAACATCTATTCAAGCAGTAAGCGCTATCTACATGTGTATAGCAAGCAACTGCTATGTTTGTCATACTTGATGGTTGCAGTTGTATGCTATACATTCATGGCGCTTTCTGTTGGTTGATGAATCAGCTAAATAATTGTAGCTTCCATTTCCGTAAATAGTTTCGCTTCCGTAAGGGAAGTTTGTGATTTTTATCCCCCTGATCGCATAGATGTTTACACATCAAAAACAATCATTTTTATTACAAACACATATGTGTAATTTTATGTATGTGTTAGTAGCAATTTTAAATGCAATTTACTCAAAACAGAGGAAAAATCAAAAAATCTGTAAATCTACAAAACCGGTAAAAAGAAATACCTTTCAAATAATATATGTTAGGTCATAATCGGGATTAAACGGTAGAACAAAACATCGGTCACAAGAAATCACCTAGCCTATTAATATTATAGATATCTAAAAGTAACTGTTGTTTTGTTTTTCTAATACACTAAGAAAAATAATTGACCTTTTTCGAAATTGTTATAAATATTGCCGCACTATTGCACCTCACTTTAATTCTCTCTAATAGATATGGTTAAGATTTTTCGACATAGTCCGCATATATATATATATAGCATCCGATATGAAATTTTTCTAACAAATACATAAAAATGTCACTCAAATTATGCTTATTTTCTATATACAATTAGTTGGAACTAAACCCCTTTCACTAATATCGTGATATAGAATATCGCATAGTTGGTCCGGTTTTCTTTAATTAAATCGAAATTTAGTTTCATTATTCGAATAAATTATGCGAGATATTCAATCAAAAAACGTCGTAAAAAATACCATTATTTTAAAACGCGGCGCCAATAGTTACCACCATACTCTGTAACTTACACGGCCTCTAGATAACTTTATAATCTTTCACAAAAAAAAAACAAGAAATTAATGTCGGTCTAGGCCGACTATACGATACCCTATACCATGGTTTAGAGACCCTATCTCTTCGGTCCAATTAATTGGATATAGAAAATAAGCATAAACCAAATTTGAGTGGCATTGTTATTAATTTTTTTGGCTGCAGATATGAAAAAGTTCATATCGGGTCCTATCTTTATATGGGGACTAGGTCGAAAAATAGACCGATCCCGACCATATTTGGTAAAGTTACTTATGTTTTGAGAAATATATACAAACCAAATTTGAGAAAAATCTGTGCAATATTTTTTGTTTTTTGGTAGATTTAGTGAAGATCGGGAAGCAGCTCTATATGGGTCCTATGACTAAGAAATGTCCTATAGGGATTATTTTTGGACTACTGATTAATGAATATAATAAACACACACAAACCCAATTTAACTGAGATCTATATGATAATTTGGATCTTATGGCAATTTATGTCGATTTCATAGGGATAATTTGGACTAGGGCTGAACATAGACCGAATTTCACCAATTTCAATAGCGTTCATCCTATGGCCGAGGCTTATATACCCAATTTCATCAAAATATATTCATATTTGCGACCTGTAGTTTGGTTACAAAGTTTACGTGGACACACAGACGGACGGACGGACGGACGGACGGACATCGCTAAAACAACTCAGAAAGTGATTCTGAGTCTATCGGTATAATAAAAGATGGGTCTAGGTCAAATATTACAAACAGCAGCACAAAGTCATTATACCCAAACCACATAGTGGTATAGGGTATAACAACAAGCAAGAAAATTATAGTCGTTCTAGGCCGACCAAGCAATACCCTATACCATGCGTTTAGAGAATTGGTCTTATAGTGCGTTTACAACTAAGCAAAAACTAGTATATACGAGATTTCGAGCACAATCTAGCTCATTTTTACTAGATTTCAAATACAAAACAAAATCTAGCTCGTTACTAGATTTTAGCAAAATCTCACAAAATCTTGTCAAACTTGGGCACTACCAAATGATACTACATTTTTTTTTTTTTTAATATTGTAGTAGAAAATTACAACGCAGTGACTGAAAAATTGACATTTAAAAACAAAAACAAAAGCAAAGTTAACAAAAAAAAAAAGAAATAGAATATTAATTACTAATAAAAATGACGAGTCTATAATAAAACAAGTAAGAGTGTTAAATTCGGCTGTACCGAATCTTTGATACCCTCCACCTCGGTTTGAGTATTGATGATAAATGTAAACAAAATATTGGAAAAATATGCATGCATTTCCGGTTATATGACATAACTTCTCGTTTAATTTACTTTTTGCTAATTAAATAGCTCGCCCTAACCTCCATTGCAAAGGTAATGGTTGTGTAGGGTGGCTATATGCATTAAATCGTGCTTTTTTGGCTTTTAACTGGCCAAATATTTCTTCATTGCGGCCATATATGAAAAAAGGATTAATTCGTGAATGCACTGAAAAGCTTAATGAGGATCTCAATATAATATTTGAATGGGCTTCTTCAAATGGACTTTACTTAAATCCAAAAAAATCAAAATGTTTAGTTATAACTCAAAGAAATCAAACCATCCCTATAGATATTCCAGTATCATTAGGTAATCAGAATATTGAAATTGTGGAATCTGCTAGGAATCTGGGAATCATTTTTAATAAATCGCTCACGTGGAACAATCAGATTAATTCTGCATCTGAAAAAATATTTGTGATGCTAAGAACGTTGTACCCTATACAACATTTTACACCTTTAAACATTCGTGTGCTTCTCGCGAAAACTTTCATTATGCCGAAGTTACTATATGGTTGTGAGATATTTGCTTTTTGTGATTCAGAAAGTAAAAGGAGATTATTAGTAGCTTACAATGCGATCCTACGTTATGTGTATGGTATAAAGAGATAATGGAACTTCTTTATATTCTAAGTCTCTGTACGGAGTTGACCTCGTGGCCTTAATAAAAATAAGATCATTAATTCTACTTCACAAAGTAATATACACCAAAGAACCATCTTATTTATTTGAACGCCTTCAATTTGCACGATCAAATAGAGGAAATAATCTTATTCAATTACGATATCGAACATTAATCTCTAGTTGGCAATTTTTTATAAAAACCATATGTCTGTGGAACTCGTTACCTAACAATTTACAAATAACAGATAACGCTTTACAATTTAAAAATGAATTGTTTAAAAATGATTTGGTCTCTAATTTTCAACTTTCTTAATTATTGTTTCATTTGTGATTATATTATATATTCTATACTCTCCCATTATGTATTAATTTTTTACTTATATTTTTATACTTTTGTAATTTAAAATTATTTTTATTTTTATATTTTTCTTGTTTCTTAAGAGTATTGTAACTACTATCACAAATTGATTGTAACATTATAAGATCATTACTGTAATTAAAAAGATTTATATCTTGTTGTATGTGATATCCACATTTAATAAATAAATGAATAAATATAGGTCGGATGGAGTAACAAAATAATAACCGAAAAAAGCTCTCTCAACTTTTTTTTCAAAAAAATATTGCCATATTTGGAAAACATAGAGAATAAATTTATAATAAATAAAGTTAGGGATGCCAAACGCAAAAAACCAAATATCGCAAAAATTTTAAATCAAATAATTTGTTATCTTTATTTTCTGAAGAACTTCAAATATTCATCCAAAAAAAATTGTGAAAATTTATATATAAATAACATTCTCATCAAATTGCGTCTATTTATGTAACAATTTTTATGTTCGCAATTCTTAAATATCATTTGAGGTTTTATAAAATTCATTGAATTTAAATTAATGTTTTCTGTAGTGTGATTCTGTAAATTTCAACGATCCAACAATCGCAAAATGTATCGACAGCTATTGTAGTTTGCACTAAGGATTAAGTGATTCACTAAGTACATGCATCTTAACGACAGTCGACAAATCTATTTTTCTATTTATTTAAATTGTAAACGAGTGGCATCTCTGTCAAAATAAGCGAAAAACACAAAGAAGAATAGAACAAACAAATTACTTCGTGTTTGACAGGATGATTTTATGTTTATGTTTAATATCTTTATTTTTGTTACTAATATTTCTGTGTATTTATTTGAAAATGAAATAATGAATTGAATATGCTATTTAATTTTTTTATTTATATAAAAAAGTTTTTTAATTAAAGCAAAATATTTTCACTATTTTATGATTTTTATTTATGTATGACGACATTTCAACCTAAAAATTTAAGTTTTTATCGATTGAATAAACAACACAAAAATGGTTGTCGTTTAGATAACAACAAGAGCTGACTTTAACAATATCGAATAACGTTTAAAAAATTTTACTGATAATTTTACTTTTCTTTTTTTAACAATTCGACTATCGTTAAAAGAAGTTACTGAAAAGCTATTAATTACTCCTGAATGCCAATATTTTTTTAATGTAAACATTTTTTAAATGTAAAAAAATTTGGTGTTTTTTTTTTGGAATTTGATGCAATTGATTGTCTTCTAAATTTAAAATTATTATTTCCGACGTTTTGATATGATTTTCTGAAATTCAATTAATATTTTATAATTTATAATTGGAAATTTTAATTCCAGTTCTTAGAATTGATATTTTCTAAAATTTGAATGGAAAATTTAAAAAGTGCAATTTTGTATTTATGTGAATAATAATGCTTTAGTAATTATAAACAATTTTTAAAAATTAGATGTAATCGCAATCAGATATTTTGTAGGTAAAGCAGAATAATAATTCTATATAACTATTTATTTTGTAAAGACAACAAAAAGTTAGTATGCCAAACTTATGTTCATATTTGTATAAGAATAATGAAAAAACGTATGAAATAATAAAAGACCAGCCCGTGTATACTCTTAACATTGTTATGTATAATATCTATTTGAAAATATTGACATTCATGTTAAAATAGAATAGAAATAAAATAAGCTAATTAGAAAAAAAATTGTGGCGCCATCTACTGTGGCATAGTCACGCTGGGCAAAATGAAGTGACACTCCGTTAATGCAAAAGAAATGTACTTTCCCCACAACAAAATATTGCAGAATTTTATGTAAATAAAATAATATACCGATTTATTTCTAACATGCAGTTATTATGGATATACATATATAGAATATATGTATATTATATGTATTATTTAATATGTGTATGTATGTATATGTAAATATTACACACAAAAAATACAACATCAAACGTTATTTTTGTGTTTTTCTCTTTAAATAAATTAATATATAAATTTTTTGTTTTTGCTAAATTTACATTGTTTTTTTTTTATTAACAACTAGGTACATATTTTAGCATTATTTTCTTTAGATGCTGCTGAATTTTTACTCCCTTTATATTAACTCGTAGTGTCTGCTTGTCGAAAAAATTTTGGATCGATTTTAACCCCTTTCCCGTGACCCAATCGATCTGAAACTTTGCAGGCAGGCTCGTGGCAATGACAGAAATGATCTAGTAAATTTTTTAGTGATGCCAAAACAATGGAAACTTTTAACTTTTTCTACCAGAGTTGATAAAAAAATGTACAAAGGGTTAGTTTTTATTATATTATTACCACAACGACCACAAAAACAACAAGTCCATCTATGTCAACAATACAACATTTAGAATAACAACAAGAACAATATAGAAACATCATATTTTTTCGTTTTTTTAATTTTTCAGAGATTTCCCTGGACCTGTTCCACCGATTTTAATGATTTTTGAAATAGAAATCTTCCCATGAATTTGTTGAATCATTCTCACTAAAACTAATCACCTTAGCTATCCTATTGAGGACGTGATCGTGACAAGAACAACATAGAAAATTATATTTTTTCAAGACTTTTTTTAGTTCTTTATTCAAATCTCGGGCTCTAATTGACCGATTTGGACCATTTCAAATAGCAAACTTCTCAGGATGTTGGTGAATCATTTTTTATGTCAACGAGCACCCTAGCTGCCCGATTGGTGTCGTCATCGTGATTTCCACAGACGGACAGACGGACAGACGGACATCGCTATATCAACTGCGGTTGTTATAAGGATCACAAATTCACAATTTCTAATTATTACAAACGGAATGAAAAACCTATATATACCCTCTGCACACTGGAGTGGAGGGTATAAAAATATTTAGTATTTGAAAAGTTATAATTTTTTTTTATACTGACATGTGCCCATTCCAATCTGCTATATAATAATTGTGCGTTGTTATTGATAATTTTGATTTTGATAATTGTTATTATCAACTACTTGGATATAGAAATCAAAGTGGCATTTTTAATATTTTTTTTTTTCAGTTATGAAGTTCACTTCGGATGCTATATTTATATGGGGACTACGTAGAAAAATTGACCGATCCTGGCCCTATTTGGTAAATTCACTTATTTTTTGCAAAAACATATACAAACCAAATTTAAGGATACTGGTGCAATATTTTTTTTTTTTTTTTTGATAAATTGAAGTGAAGATCGGGAAACAGCTTCATTTTTGTACTAATGAGTAATAAAGCTGCGTTCACACTTAGTGTTTTGCTTGTGTTTTTCTTATGTTTTTATTTTATAAATATTTATTAGCAACTAAAAATATATAAAATATGTAACATTTTTAACAATTAATTTTGTAAATTCACAAATTAAAAAATCAGCATTTGTAAACAAAACAGACAAGTAGGGGTTATGTAAGGCGCAATTACATATGTACTTTTGAACGAAAATATTATGAATTGTATGTAAAATGTAAATTTTGACATACACACGGAATTACATATGGATCGTAAAATCGACTTTACATATGGAAAATGCATACATATATTTAGTGTAAACAAGTGTATTAAACATACACAAATTGAATTTCACCGAAATCTATACGATAATTTGGATCCTATGGCAATTTTAGTCGATATCATTGGGGTCATTTGTATGGAGACTAGGACTAAACATTTACCTCTTTTCACCAATATAGAAATTTTCATAAAATAAGTTATGTTTGCGATCTGTAGTTTGATTAGAACGTTTACATGAACACACAGACGGACGGACGGACATAGCTAATTTGGTATAATAAAAGATACATGAAATATTTTTGGTAGTTACAAATATCAGCGGAGTCATTATACCATGACCGCATAGTATAATGCCTTTACCTAAATATTTTTCTTAACAGTGTCCTTACATCATTATTAGCATATCCAAGTTTGATTTTTCTTTTTTCAATTCCATTTTTTTTTTTAATAAAGATTATTGTTTAGTCATTATTTAGTTTTCTCGTCGTCAAATTGCATACAAACTTACTGGTTTTTACAAGTAGCACACCTGAAAAGGTGTGGTAAAATTCAGAAGACTATAAATTAATAATATTTGAACATAAAAAAAAAAAACAAAAATCATCATATTCTAAAAGTTTAATCATGAAAACGTAATGACACTTCAAAAGTTTCCAACTTGATAACAAGTTTTGAGTTTATGTAAATAAAAAACTCTTGAGAAAAATGAAATCAAGGACAGAAAAAAGACAAGGAGAGAAGGATAAAGTTTTAATACAATGAAAAATAATCAAGTCATTTAACTAATAAATTAAATTTAATTTTTAAAGAATTCATTCATTTCAGATTTCATTTCGAAATGTCGTTAAACTCAAAAACTCGAGTGTACTATAAAGTAACTGGTTATTGTTGTGTTTATGTTTATGATGGTTCGTTTTATTCATACAAAAACAAACTGCCATATCATTATAAAATATGCTCCAGAAGTATATGAAATATTGGAAGAAATTTTAAGACACAAGAATAAATATGAAAATTTTGTCGTTCCATTGAAACAACAAAATTCTTCGATAACTAAGTTTGAAGAGAAAATTAAACTGTTTAGTGTGAGTGGATCTTTAAGTAGAACTTGAACACGACTTGTTAATCTCAGACTTTAAATTTGTTTTTATAGCCTCCATAATATTGTGCAGAGGGTGCTCATCCGTTTGTCATTCCGCTTATAACGTATAGAAATAGGTGAAGCGATGACTGTCTGTCTGTGGAAATCACGATCACACCCTCTATAACTTAGTTTGACTCTTCCTTTTTGCATACTTTAGTTTATTAACATCCTGATTAACATCCTCTTGAAAAAATATAATTGTGTTTGCTGTTTTTCTTAAGTTATATTTTATAATTGTTCATATCCATCCCTAAAAAATTACCTTTTTTAAAAATAGTACCTTTTTCTATAAAAGTAACTTTTCTTAAAAAAATGTTTTTTTTACAACAAATGAATATTTTTAAAAGACAACTTTATAAAAGTTCCCCTTTTGTAAAAAAGTACCCTATTTTAAAATACCCTTTTTTTAAAAGTACTTTTTTAAAAGTACTTTTTTAAAAGTCCTTTTTTAAAAGTACCCATTTTTTAAAAAAATGCCCTTTTTTAAAAAGTATCTTTCTTCAAAATTAAATTTTTCTAAGCACTACACTTTTTTAAAGTACCATTTTTTAAAACACCTTTCTAAAAAAGTAACTTTCTAGAATAGAATTTTTTTTAAAAAGCCGTCTTAAAAAAGTATCGTTCTTAAAAATTACCTTTTTTTAAAAGTACTTTTTTTCAGTACCTCATTTTACGCGTACTTTTTTTGAAAAAGTACCTTTTTTAAAATGTACATATTTTTCAAAAGTAAATTTAAAAAGTATTTGCCCTTTTTTCAAAAAGTAGCCCTTTTTAAAAAAGTACCCTGTAATTAAATAAGTACCATATGTAAAAAATTACATTTTCTTATAAAAAGCGCATAAAAAAGCGCTTCTTCTTAAAAAGCACCTATTTTATATGTACCTTTTTTTAAGTACTTCTTTCTAAGCAAATACCTTTTGTTAAAAATTTCCTTTTCTTAAAAAATTTCTTCTTGTTTCTTTGAAAATCACTTTTTTTAAAAGTACATTTTCTTAAAAAAACACTTTTTTTAAAAAATACATGTTCTTAAAAAAATTTTTTTTATCGAAAAGTAAGTTTTTTTAAAAGTACCTTTTCCTTAAAAACACATTTTTTAAAAGTATACTTCTTAGACAGAGTACGTTTTCTTAAAAAAGGACCTTTTTTAAAAAAGTACCCTCTTTTAAGAAATTAGTTTTTTTAAAAACACATTTTTTTAAAGTTCCGTTACTTAAAAGTTTCCTTTTTTTTAAAAAAAGTATTTTTTCTTAAAAAAAGTACTGATCTATAGGCAACCAAAGACACTTTTTACGAAATTATACTTTTTCAAGAAAGTGTCCCTTTTTAAGAAATGGTACTTATTAAAAAAAAAATACTTATTTAAGAAAAGGAATTTATTAAGAAAAGGTATTTTTTTAGGAAACTTTTTTTAAGAATATATACTATTTTTTTAAGAAAAGATATTTTTTTAAGAAAAAGTACCTTATTAAGAAAAGGTACTTTCTTAAGAAAATTTACTTTTTAAAAAAAGGTACTTTTGAACAAAATGAACTTCTAAGGAAATGTATTCATTTTATTTTAACATGAGGTACTTTTTAAAAAAATATACTTTTTATGAAAAAGAACTTTATAACAGTTCTTTTCAAGAAAAGGTACTGTTTAAGAATATGTACTTTTTATGAACAGGTACGTTTTAGGAGAAGGCACGTTTCAGAACTAATTTCTTAAAAAAGTAGCTTATTAAGAAAAAATACTTTTTAAGAAAATTAACCTTTAACAAAATATACTTATCTATAATATTAATAGGCTAGGTGATTTCTTGTTACCGATGTTTTGTTCTACCGTTTTAGCCCGATTTGGACCAAACGTATATTATTTGAAAGGTATTTCTTTTTAGCTGTTCACCAGATTTACAGATTTTTTAATTTTTTCCTTTCTTTTGAGTAAATTGCATTTAAAGTTGCTACTAACACATACATAAAATTAGACGTATGCTATGTGTGTGTTTATTAAATTTGTTAGTGTGTTTGTTAATGAGTTTCCCAGCGGGAGAATTAACGAGGCCTGCGAATAAAGACCTTATATAAGGCCTTCGATTTCATTTCTAAAAAGATTCAATACACATAATAACAGGTCTTGTATAAAGAGGCCTGCTTCCAGACCTTCCCCTCCGCTTCAAAATAGTTCGATAGACATGCCACTTCACTTCTTTTACAAGGCCTGCTGCAGGTCTCTTAATTGCTGTACATTTAAGTTCGTCGTCATGAAAAAAAAAACTTATTCGTTAACAAGTGTCGTTGTGAAATAACAAAGAAATAAACAAATCAAAGAACATTTTAGTTGTAAAAAAGTATTTGCTGAAGAAGGTTGCGCGCGTGGTCAGAAAAAAAAGTGCCGTTATAAAAAAAACAACGCGCGTGGTCAGAAAAAAAGAGCCCTTATAAAAAAAAACAACGATTGTGAAAAAAAAAACAAATCTTTTATGGGATGCGTAAAATGTTATCAGACGGGAAGAAGGCTTAATAATGTAAATACATATTCAGCTTTTTCATCAGACTTAAGAACTGATGAAGATTTTTTTAATAGAAAACAGCCAGGTTTTCATAAAGAAATTCGTGGAAGCAGTCACAGTTCCCTAGAAATGGTTGGCATTAAAATGATATCGCAATTTCCACTTGATCCCATGCATTTGGTGGACCTTGGGGTTACGAAAAAAATGCTTTCATTTTTAATCAATAATAAAACCAATGTGAAAATATCTGTCGCAAACAAAGCTATTTTGTCAAAACGATTATTTGAGTTGTCTCCATACGTTCCCGCTGAATTCCAAAGGAAACCTCGAGGAGTTGAGGAACTACCTAGGTGGAAGGCGACAGAGTTACGGCAATTCATTTTATATTACGGGCCAATTGTTTTGAACAATATTGTCGATAGTGACTTTTACTTTGAAATACTCCTACTTCATGTTGCCTACCGGCTTGTTTCAACACCAAGGCATAAGATAAAATAAAATAAGATATATAAAGAAAAATGTCTAAAAGAAAAAAATAATAATAATAAATAATAATAAAAATAAAAAAATGTATGTATATACTTATGTAAAACAATGAATTATTTTTAACTATTAACTATTTTTTAAATGAAATATTATATTAAATTAAATAAGTATAAGTTTTTTTATTTTATGTATAAAAAAGGCTGAATTTAAATAAATAAAAATATCTTAAACATTCATTCCTTAACTGCTTAATTTTTCCAGAAACTAATTAATTTAGTACTGGCCTTCTATAGGCCTGGAAGCAGGCCTCCTCGTACAGGGCTTCTAGTAGGGTTTCATTTGCAGGCCTGCAAATACTCCTGCAAATAGAAGCGAGTATGGAAGGCCTTGCAAAAATGGACACTCCATGTTAAATAGAAAGGAGTATAGAATGGAACTAGCATGCCTACTAACTCCGAAATAAGGCCTGGTAGAAGGGTTTCTTACCCATTCTTTCTCCCGCTGGGTTGTCATCTTCATTCACAATAATAAACCAAACAAGTAAGAAAATTATAGTCGGTCTAGCCCGACTATACGATACCCTATACCATGGTTTTGAGACCCTATCTCTTCGGTCCAATTAATTGGATATAGCAAATAAGCATAAACCAAATTTGAGTGGCATTTTTATTAATTTTTTTGGCTGCAGATATGAAAAAGTTCATATCGGATGATATTTCTATATGGGGACTAGGTCCAAAAAAGGACCGGTCCTGACCATATTTGGTAAAGTCACTTACACTTTGAAAAAATATATACAAACCAAATTTGAGAAAAATCTGTGCAATATTTTTGTTTTTTGATAGATTTAAGTGAAGATAGGGAAGCAGCTCTATATGGGGCCTATGACTAAGAGTTGTCCAATGGGGATCATTTTTGGACTACTAATTAATGGATGTAATATATACATATAAACCTAATCTGACTACGATTTGTATGATAATTTGGATCTTATGGCAATATATGTTGATTTCATAGGGGTCATTTGTATGGGGGCTAGGTCTGAACATGGACCGATTCTCACCAATTTTAATAGCGTTCATCCCATCGCCGATAAAAGCTTAAGTACCAAATTTCATCAAAATATATTCATATTTGCGTCCTGCAGTTTGATTACAAGCTTTACATGGACACACAGACGGACGGACGGACATCGTTAAATCGAATCAGATAGTGATTCTGATTCGATCGGTATAATTAAAGATGGGTGTAGGTCAAATATTTTTGGTTGTTACAAACAGCAGCACAAAGTCATTATACCCAAACCACATAGTGGTATAGGGTATAAAAAGTGTTGGTTTGTGAATTGGCTAAGCTGAGAAATAAAATTGCCTACAAATTGCACTCGAATTTCGAGCGCTGGAATCTGTTATTTTTAATAAATGTATTATTTAAAAAAGGTACTTTCTTAGGAAAGGTGCTTTTTAACAAAAGATACTTTTTTAACAAAAAAGTAATTTGTTACATAAGGTACTCTTTCAAGACAAGCTCCTTTTTTTAAGAAAATATGCTTTTAGTAACATATACTTTTTTTTAGGGAAATTCGATTTTTTGAGAAATGCTACTGTTTAAGAAGAAACACTTCTTAAGACGATGTACTTTCTTAAGAAAAGGTATTTTTTAATTTTGCCGTTTTTATCAGAACCCCTTCTAAATTGATCTTTAGGCCGGTGTTGTTCGAAATAAATTTTAATCATGCCGAATTCCAGGATCAGTCAGTGCGACAGTGAGGAGCGTAACTATATATTATTATAAAAACGGATAATGCATCTTCTTCATTACTTATTTGTTTATATTGTTAATATTTTTCCAATTAATTTCTGAAATATAGAATAATTTGTGAGCATGCATTAAATAAAAACATGTGTGTTTTGTTAGTTGACATTATTCTACTGTAGTGCTTAACGACACGTAATAGTGTTCTAGGTTCTTGATGTCGTCGTATGTAATTATTGTGCGCTTTGTTGTTAAATTCACATTTAACAACACTTATACTGTTACAATTGCTTCTAAACTCTGACATGACAGCAAAAAAGTGTAAAGTTCATCGTTTGGTTGTATGTGCAAATAAAATATTTATTAAATTTGTTTAATTTAACTATTGCGCACAGGACAGATTTATATAGATTTTTCGAGAGTAGTTTGCAGATTTTTTTAACCATTGTAATAGTTTAAGATTAATTTTCACAAATTCATATAAAACTCTGGAAGGTCACAAAGTCTAAGCATTATCAATTACAGTTTAAGAGCTGATTATCGAAAAATCAATAAATGGTACAGTGGTGGTAAAAAATTTGCTCCATAATTTATTAAACATTTCAATAACTTTCGACATAATATTTTCGAAAAATGTCTACAATACTTTCTTTATTTTTTAACCTTATTCTAGAGAACTCAAAAATCGGTGGTTTTCTAGAATAACCGCGTATGTCATAAAATCAAAATGTTCAGGGGAGCCAAAAAACGTTATATTTGAAATTATGGGCTCGATATAAAGATTTTAGAGCTTTCTATTTAGCAGTCCTGTAGATATGGGCAATAAGTACTTTACATAAAATTTTGAGTCAAAAATCTTCAGAGGAATAGATCCTAGAGAAGGACGAAAAAACAATATGTAAATAACACTTAAAGTGTGTGCAGATAAAACAACTTATGTCGACAAACGTCGTTTTCTTTGAAAAAGAAAACTACCAATGCAACCACCCATGTAGACATAAGTTGTTGTTGCATGAAAAATGGATTTTTTTGTTCGTCAACAAAAAGTTAACGCGACTTAGGATGAGAATATAACAACGTATCAAGAATAATAGTGACAAAAAATAACAGAAATAAACACACAAGTTTTTATAAGTGGTTACAAACTGAAAACTAATCCAAAATTATTTTGCATTTTTTTTATTACTAATAACAACGTATGTCGCTATGTGTCGTTTTCTGAGAAAATAATTTGTCAGCGATCAAACGTAGGTTGACATACGTCTTAGTGCTGCAAATTAATTTAATAAACATTTAAGTTACGTCGTTATTTAAAGAAAAATCTCAGAAATGGTCAATATTTTTTTTTTAAATTGAACACATGTAAAGATCGTTAAAAATTAATATATGTATTTGGCATCGTTAACTCAAAACTGACGAAAATGGACATACGCGGTTATTCCAGAAAACCACAGAAATATGGATGCTGATAATTTTTTGTGAATTTATACTAATTTTTCTCCAAAATATGACGAAATGTTTTAAAAAAAATTTTTTTTTTATTCTGTAAACATGATCTCAATTTACTTTTTTAATTAGTTTTAATTTATTTTTGTTACATGCATTTTTCTTTTCTGTTTTTTATTATAGTCGATTGTTCTAAGCCTATTTGTTTAAAATTCTGAAATTTATTAGAATTTAACAAGAATGTGAAAGGATTTACATTTTAAAGTCTTTTTTTATAAACATTTCCTCCAGATAACCCAATTTAAAATTTGTTTTTATTTTCATTTTACATCCCTAAATCTTTGAAGTCCTTTATTTATTTATTTATTAAATTTGCTATCCCACTCAACAAGACATGTCATCTTCAAACAGAGCAGGTTTTAATGTATGTATGAGTATGTTAAATTGAATTATGATGTATGATGTACAATGGAACTTAAAGCTATTATCTCAATATTTAAATTTAATAAAAAACAAAAGAATTAAAAATAACTGACATTAAATATGAATATTAAGCATTAAAAATTAACATACATATAAGTAAAAAACAAAGGAAATAAAAATTAAAAAATTAATTTAAAATAATCTTACCCATAAAAACAAAGTTTTTATTAAAACTCTTTATTTCCTTATGCATATGAGTTTTGAATATCTCCGTGACTGTGCGTGACTGCGTGACTATTTTAAAATGAATCTTTGGTCACAACAAGTCTATGAACCAAGTTGCAGATTGATTGGATGAGGCAAAATGGGGTTTATATCACTCCGTGACTGTGCGTGACTATCTTTAAGTAAATATTTGGTGACAACAAGTCTGTGGACCAAGCTTCAGATTGATTGGATGAGGGGAAATGAGGTTTAAATAACTCCGTGACTCTGCGTGACTGTGCGTGACTACGTCAAAGTTAATATTTTTTCACTGTAAGTCTATCGACCAAGTTTCAGATCGATCGGATAAGGGGAAATGGGTTGCCCCACGACAGACATACAGAGAGTATGAGTTAAAAGAAAGAGTTTAAAATAGGAGAAAATATGAAAACATAAATAAAATCAAAAAAATAAAAAATAACATTGAAATTTTAATGTATAAAATATAGAAAAATTACAATACTACTTAAAATATAAAAAAAAACAAAAAACTAAAATAAATATATGTGACCTTCTCCGAGAAAAGAGACCTAGTGTGTGAAAATTAAGTTTTGAGAAAAAAAAAAACGCATTTAAAGTTTCTACACCCTTATAGGTACCAGAATCCGCCGTATTTGACACAACCCGTTTTTTGACACACTAGGTCCCTTTTCTCGGAGAAGATCACAATTATGTATATTAACATGAAAACTATTTTGAAATGCCAGAAACCGGTCCGATTAAGAATACAGTGTACATAGTTATGAATTTTAGAAATATGTATATTAGGATGGCCCTTAATAAAAAAAAATGTTCAAACTCTCGGTCCCACCCTCTGGATATATGCGAATAGTAAAAAAACTGAGATATACAAAGTTTTGGGTCAATCAGAAAAAAAAATTAGAGGTGCCTCAACGCGACTGAAAATTTCAAGTGTGTTTATATGGGGAAGATATGATGTTTTTCAGATTTTACGGAAATTTCGTTCCATAGTTTAATTTTTCGACAAATTCTGATATGAGTCGATATCAGTTCTAAATTATCTTTTTAAAAAGCTATATAACTTCAAAATCGAATAAAAACTCGCCAAGAAATAACAAATGCCCCAGACCACTTTTGTGCCAAAAAAAAACTCTAGGTCATGATATGTGATGAACATTTTTCAACTTTAATAAATTGATTAAAACCATATTTATTTTTTTTGTCTCTATACCTATATGTACTCAGATATGAAGTATTGTTTTATTACAACGTTGTTAACCTATTGCGAAATGAGACCAAAAATGGAAAATGTTTTTGATAAAATTTTGAAAACTCGTTTTTTAAGTTTTAAAAAATTTTCTTAAACAAAATTTTAAAAAATGGATCTGGCACTTTAAAGTTTTGTTAAATATATGTTAGAGATTAACTGCGTGAAATTTTAAGTAAATTCCTCTGCCAGAATTTGTTTTACAAAGAATTTTTTTTTGCGGATTTCGAGAAAAATTAGTTTTTTTGTGAAATATTCAGTAAATGTACTCTTTCTAAATACTTTGTATCAAAAATTTATCAGTTTTCTACCTTTAAATGTTATATTTTAACTTAATAGCCTAGGGTTTCTGAAAAAAATAATATGACCCCATTAACCCTTTTGGTCTTGGGGTCGCATATGACCTCAAGCTAATGAAAGACAATTTATTTTAAAAAAATCAAATATTTTGTAAGTGCTGTTGAATTTTTAGATGTGAAGCTTAAAATATAATTACCAAATGTGCAAGTCTTCCATGCTAAAAATACGGAATATATCGAACAACGTTAACCCATTCCTTGCCGAGGCCAAACTTTGAATTTTGGCATATTTAAATAAATTGTTCTAGTAAACTGGATGAAACCCCTACTTTGGTTTGGGAAATAAAATTGTGCTATATTTTACCGTTTTTTATGCGCCACAAATGACCTCAAGCTAGTATAGGACGATTATGTCAAAAAATTCAAATATTTTGCAAGTACTTCTGAATTATGGATGATTTTAACCCTAGGAGCACATAAGGGTGTTTTCGTAAAATATAGCACAATTTTATTTCCCAACCCATAGTAAGGGTTTCATCTAGTTTACTAGAACAATTAATCTACAATACATTTTTTGTTGCCGATGTTTTGTTCTACAGTTTTATGCCGATTTTTACCCAACGTATATTATATGAAAGGTATTTCTTTTTAGCTGTTCACCAGATTTACAGATTTTTAATTTTATTCCTAATTTTGAGTGTAAATTGCATTTAAAGTTGCTACTAACACATACATAAAATTATACATATGCTATGTGTGTGTTTATTAAATTTGTTAATGAGTTTGTTATCTTCATTCACAATAATAATAAACCAAAAAGTGTTGGTTTGTGAATTGGCTAAGTTGAAAGTTAAAATTGCCTAGAAATTGCACTCGAATTTCGAGCGGTGGAATCTGCTAGTTTATTTAAATATGCCAAAATTCAAATTTTGGCCCCGGTAAGAAATGGGTTGACGTTGTCCGATTTATTCCAAATTTTTAGCATGGAAGACTTGCACATTTGGTTATTATATTTTAAGCTTCACATCTAAAAATTCAACAACATCTAAAAATTCAACACATCTTACAAAATATTTCATTTTTTTAAATAAATTGTCTTTCATTAGATTGGGGTCATATACGACCCCAAGTCCAAAAGGGTTAATGGGGTCAAATTATTTTTTTCAGAAACCCTAGGCTATTAAGATAAAATGTAACATTTAAAAGTAGAAAACTGATAAATTTTTGAGACAAAGTATTTTAAAAGAGTACATTTACTAAATATTTCAAAAACACTAATTTTTCTCGAAATCCGCAAAAAAATTCCTTGTTAAAAAAATTCTGGCACAGAAATTTACTTAAAAATTCACACAGTTAATCTCGCATACATATTTAATAAAACTTTAAAGTTTCAGATCCATTTTTTGAAATTTTGTTTAAGGAAATTTTTTAAAACTTAAAAAAGGAGTTTTCAAAAATTTTATCAAAAAAAATTTCCATTTTTGGTCTCATTGCGCAATATGTTAAAAACGTGGTAATAAAACAATGCTTCATATCTGAGTACTTAAAGGTATAGAGACCAAAAAAAACATTTATGGCTTTAATCAATTTATTAAAGTTGAAAAAATTTTCATCACATTTCATGACCTAGAGTTTTTTTTTGCCACAAAAGTGGTCTGGGGCATTTGTTACTTCTTGTCGAGTTTTTTTTTTGTCGATTTTGAAGTTATATAGCTTTTTGAAAAATATAATTTAGTGCTGATATCGATTTATATAACAAGTTGTCGAAAAAATTAAACTATAGAACGAAATTTTCGTAAAATCTAAAAAAAGTCTTATTTTCCCATATAAACACACTTGAAATTTTCAGTCGCGTTGAGGCACCACTAAATTTTTTTGATTCACCCAAAACTTTGTATTTCTCAGTATTTTTGCTATTTGCATATTTCTAGGTGGTAGGACTATAAATTCGAACAGTTTTTTTCTCCTCCATATAATGAAGGGCCACCCTAATATATGTATATGCTTTTCTATCACGCACCATTGAAAACATAAATCAAAATTTGCATATTAATTACAGCATTAATATGTCTGAGAATGACGTCAAAATCTAACAAACTTTTTTGACAATTATTAATTTTGTGTAATGTAGAGGATGTGTTAAAACAACAATTCCTATTTGTATCGCTCGAAAATTATTTTCTAAAAAACTGAGGCATTGGTAACTTCCTTAATCGTAGAGTGTAAACTTCTCCCAAGACGTACCGCAAATATGAAAAACTGCCATTCAGATACCAAAGTATGGTGCCTAAATTGTATTAAATTGTTATTTATTCGGAGCCTACTAAAAATGCAAACGCTTATAAAGATATTCTGGTTCCTGATTTATAAAAATTTTGTGTAAAAAATTTTTGATTTCAATACAAACACTTTATTTGAGATCTTAACAGGGATAACCCACAAACACCAGATTGGACATACATAGCTGAATTTTTTAAGAAAGTGATTATCTTATTGGATTAAAATTATGTGTATGTATAATAACTCAGCATAAAATAGAACTCAATAAAAACAATAAACTTTTTTACTGCATACGAACAAAAAAAAAAACTTTATTTACAAAAATATACATTGAACAAAAAATCATAAACAATTTTAATAATGGTCATAAATTTATGAATATGTACTTGAAAACAATGAAAGGAAAAACATACACATATTCATACATACAAATATATGGATGTATGTGTTTTTATAATAGCAATTGATTTTTTCATCATCATCATAATTTAAAACATTAATTTTGAATTAATTTATAGACACAATTTTAATAATGATGGTACGAATGATATGAGGGCAATATGTGATGCGTAGAATAGATCGGTGCATGAGCAATTACGGGTGCATGCGAAATGATGGGAGCATGCGATATGATGGGAGCATGATGGATGACAGCTGGTGCTGCCACATACGAGTGCGATACCAAGGGAGCATGATATCCTATGCCCAAATGTAGACCACGTTTGGCTTTCGCTGATTGTTCCTCAACGGGTGCAGCATGGCAAACAGCAATAACCAATAGTAAGATGAGCTTAAAGTGAAAAAAAACCAAATTAGTTTATTTAATTTAAATCTAGTTAAAGCCATTTCAATTTATCCTTGTATCCTTAAATACCGTGATTTATCAAATGAAATGCTCTTGTTGTTAATTAACATGGACATTTCGTTTTGTTTTGTTTTAAATCATTTAGAGTGCAGATTTGCCTAGCGGCACACCCATTTTTAATCACTTATTTCCATTGTTCTCCTGTTGCGTTTATCCGTAATGTAATTAAAAAGACATCAAGTAGAATGTACGTACAAGTGTTTTCTTTTTTTCAAGTTAATGTCACTTTGCATGTAACATAAGCAATGGTTGTCATTTTGAGTCATTTGAAAGGAAAATATCTGATTGTTTAAATTAATGACGATTTGTACGTTAAAATGTATTATTTTGAAATGTTTCTTACTTAGACTTTATCTATTTTTTTTAACAAGTAAAATGCATCTCAAAGTAATTATCTTTTTTAAACAAGGTGTGTAAACGGTTCTTAAATGGTTTTTTTATAACACCGTGCTTCAGCCAGTTGCAGCTATGAACAAACAAAGCTATATTCATGTGAAACTAGAGTGCAGAAACTGGGTGCATAAGTTTTCATTTCGTATTTTCATAATTGTTTTTTGAAGATATAAATAATGTTGGACTATTTATTTCATATACACGTTATAGCATAACATTTGAAGAATCTTTGAATTTGTAATTAAAAATTTTAATAAATAAGTCCGTGACAGCGAATCTCCGGAGGCGTTGTTGTTTTAGGGCGAAAATCATAACTCGTTACAGGATCATGTGAAATTAAAAAATCTAAAAATTTAAAAGCTGATATGTTTCCCGAGGTAGTGACGAAGAGTTTTTTTGCAATTTTTTTTGCAGCGTTTTGAAGTGATAAATACGATTTTTGCTATAAAATTTCGGGAATTTGTTGTTAAAAAATGGGCAAGAAAATGGAACATGAAAAAACTCTTCGTTGTTACCTGACGATTTATGTGTAGATATAGTGCGTAAGATTTCAAAAGAATTGGTCAAGTAGATTGCGAGTTACGATGTTCACGGACTTCGAACATTTATTTGCGAGAAAATCGATTTAAAGTTTTTTAAAAACTGATTTATATACGATAAACCGTATGAGGCCGGTCACTGTAAACGCTATATCTTCTTAAGTTTTGCTCCGATTTACTTGAGATTTTGACCAGAGTTCAGAAAAAAACACACACTGTACATATATGTAAACAAACATAACTTAGACCAACACACACATATTTTTATTTTCATATCAATTATGTTTGTTTTTAAATTTTCTTCGGTGCCCAACACAACCATGACTGTGTTCGTTTTAATATTTCGTTATTTACACGAACATTTAAGTCGTGTTTAAAATATAACTGAACTCGAACCTGTTTATTGTACATGTTCTGTTTTTTCTTAATATTCGAGCCACAACACGACTTAAAATATAACTGAACTCGAACTTGTTTATTGTACATGTTCTGTTTTTTTTTTCAGTACACGTACCAGAACATGAACTTCAAATAAAGCAACACTCAAAAATGTGTGCTTTATGTGTGATTGAAACAAAAAGTACGTGATACAAAAATGTTCGTGTAAATAACGAAATATTAAAACGAACACAGTCATGGTTGTGTTGGGCACCGTAGAAAATTTAGAAACGCACATAATTGATATGAAAATAAAGATATGTGTTGGCTGCTTTTGAACAGAACATTGTGTGTTTCATGTGTGTATTTTCTGAACCTTGATTTTGACACAACACTCTCGACATGTTGTACATTCAGAAAGAGAATTGCAAAAAAATGGTTTTAAAACCTTATTTATTTAATAAAAATATATATGGGGGATTTCATGTCAAGTGCACCAACTTTTGAAACCGATGTCTTCCGATCGGGATGAAATTTGCACCAAGGTTAGTCCTATTGGATAGTAGTTTAGACACAATTTTTCAATAAGATCGGTCCAGATCTCTCTGAGTTAGAGGGGATCAAAATTTGACATTTTGGCCAAACAGGTGTTTCTTCTCAACCATGTAACTTATTACCTATTGTTCTTAGAAAATTTTCTCCTAAACAGTTTAGATAGCTATTTCTTCAATATTTCGGAAAAAAATACTTAAAAAAAAAAAAAAAAATTGTAGACTTTTTTTTTGCTAAATTAAAGCATTTTTTGCCTTTTTTTTAAAAAGGGCATTTTTTTTTTTTTCATAAGAAAGCTTAGGATTTTTCCTTTAAGAGCTTTTTGGTCGCTTAGTGGGATGGGAGTGGGATATCTATCAAAATAAATGTTTTGTAACTCAAGACAACGGTTTTTCAATTTTTCACAAATGCACTATTTTGAATTTTTCCCGATTTGTGTCTAAAACCTTACAAATAAAACTTATACTGAGAAACTAGGCAAACCAAACTTTCCGAAGGTATATACCATACCTAACTAAAACTTTATACCCTCGATACTGTAATACTCAGAATATGTTAACCTCAGGAAAAAATCGCTTTTTTTCTATAGAAATATTGAAAAATTATTATTTTTTTAATTATTTTTAAGAATAATTAAATTAATGTATAATAATAGCAATATTAAAAATAAAAAGATAAATAATTTATTAAAATTTAATCTTAATTGCATTAGATCCATTTATATCATAACTATTTTTATACTTAATTTATTGTAGCTGATGAAGTATTTCAGTCTTGTAAATTTTTAAATACCCAGTCTTTCATCCAGCTTTTTTGTCGCATTTTTTACTGCGTTCTTTTGTCAATCCTTTCTTGGCGTTACTAGGTTCAGCTGTTGATTTCGCTGCTGGTTTATTGGTTGTCTTTGGAAAGAAATCACATTGAATAGAGGCAGAAAACTTTTTCAACTTGGGTCTTCCATCGACAAGCGGTATAAAAGCATGGTATTGAGCGGTGCCATCGATTGTTACCGCAGCATCGAATCTGCTCTTCAGTGTTTTCAATGTTTCCTGATGATCCTCTTTGCTACTAAAAACTATTTTAGTTTCTTTACAATAACTCTTTGCCCAATGGAATAAAGAAGTCGCATCTAAGATGCGATCTTGATGAGAGCACTGGAGGCTATACTTCGCTGCATTTCTTTTAAGGTTTGCTCCAATACCATCACATGCTCCTTTACCATGAGCAGTAGGATGAAAATGCCACTCAGCTGGCATTCCAAAATCTTTTTCATGGGCCATAAGATTTGCCAAGCTACCTTTATTTTTAAAATGTTGACGAGCTCCGTCCGAAACGTAGTATACCTTCTTTACTGTCAATTTAGATTTTAGAAATTTTAGCATTCTCTTCTGGTACTCATAAACTGCAACGGTATCACGTTTTAAATCGTCGGATATGACTGCCATACTTTCGTGTTCCAGTTTTTCATCTTTCATGTAGTAAATAACTACTGTGAATATAGTTGCTTGGTCGTTATTGAAGTAAAATGCTTGTATGGCATCCTGAAGAACATATTTATAGTTTTCTGCGAAATCATATGAAATAAGGAATTCACCAGACTTCAAATGTATCTTCAAGTCCTTGAAGAATGACCATTGCTCTTTGACTAAAAAGTCATGGTTTCTCAAGTTTAGCAATCTTGTACACATTTCTTCCACAAAATCATCCACATTTAAAATGATTGTTTTCAATGTGCATCTGTCAGTCTGTATCCAAGAATCAAAATTGACCTCCTCTATATATTCTCGATCTAAAGAGTTGATTAAATTTTCTTTGATGAATGTGGTTTTCGGGCAATTGGTACATTCACCTAAGTGGCAAGAAGTTGTTGCATTAGAACACATAGTCAATTTAAGGCAATCGCGGTAATCGTGTAAATCTTCTTCCGAATCATCTGTTAAATACTTTAAGTTGATTTCCTTCAACATCAGTTTAACATTTTCATGGTAAGTGCAAACGCATACTGTGTGAGTTCCGCTGCTTTCTGCCAAAACGCAATGTTTTGGCCTCATTTGGGTTAATTTCGTGAAGCCAATTCTAACATCCTCGTGTTCAGATTGAAATGTTGCAAATAACTCTTTCAGGTTACAGATAACCATTCTCTTCTGTTATGTTATGAAGGTATGTTACATACCTTCGGAAAGTTTAGTTTGTCTAGTTTCTCAGTATAAGTTTTATTTGTAAGGTTTTAGACACAAATCGGGAAAAATTCAAAATAGTGCATTTGTGAAAAATTGAAAAACCGTTGTCTTCAGTTACAAAACATTTATTTTGATAGATATCCCACTCTCATCCCACTAAGCGACCAAAAAGCTCTTAAAGGAAAAATCCTAAGCTTTCTTATGAAAAAAAAATGCCCTTTTTGAAAAAAAGGCAAAAAATGTTTTAATTTAGCAAAAAAAAAAGTCTACAAATTTTTTTTTTTTTTTAAGTATTTTTTTCCGAAATATTGAAGAAATAGCTATCTATATGGGAGAAAATTTTCTAGGAACAATAGGTAATAAGTTACATGGATGAGAAAAACCACCTGTTTGGCCAAAATGTCAAATTTTGATCCCCTCTAACTCTGAGAGATCTGGACCGATCTTGTTGAAAAATTGTGTCTAAACTACTATCTAATAGGACTAAGCTTGGTGCAAATTTCATCCCGATCGGAAGACATCGGTTTCAAAAGTTGGTGCACTTGACATGAAATCCCCCTTATTTATTTCTTATTATACCCTCCACATCACTATATACCCTATATATCAGTTTCTCATTCCATTTGTAACTCATCAAAAAATGCATTTTCCGATCCCATAAAGTATATACATTCTTGATCCTTATAACAACTCAAGTCGATATAGCGATGTTCGTCTGTCCGTACGTATGTCCGTCTGTCTGTTGAAATCACGCCATTTACAAAATAAACCATTTCCAAGGGTAAAGTTATGATAATATTGTTTGCCGCTATCTCGAGCACGTTGGAGTTGAAAATGGGATAAGTCGGGCACCATTGTGCCGAGATATGTCCAAAAAGATGAAGACTCCTCTAAAAAAAATTTTAAAAATTTTGTGTGTATGTTTATTAAATTTGTTAATAAAAATGAGTTTGTTTTTTGTGTTGATTTGTGAATTAGCTATAATTGATTAGCATACTTTTAGGGTCCTTATTTAATGAATAAATAAAATTTCCTAGAATTTGCGCTCGAATTTCGAGGGCTGGAATCTGCTAGTATATTAATGTACGCAAAATAAAACGAACATTTTCATAAACTTCATAAATGAAAAAAAAAAATCCACTTATTTTAAATTTTTTGTACTCGGCGTAAGCCTAAGATCGATGTTTTGTGAAATATATATTTAGATGTTTGTGTAATATTGTTAATTGCCAAGTGAATATCATCGACGTAAAACATTTTAATTTTTAAAATTATTTTCCAATTAGTATGACTGTATAATTAATTTCTGTTACGTAATCAACATTATTATTGTGGTATTTATACAATAAAATTAAAAAGTTAAAAGGTTTGTGTTAATTTTATTTGATATATTAAGATTCTAGTTATGGGTAGGTCTTCGCTATATAAGTCGTTGTACGTATGCGTATTTGAGAGCATATCTTGACAAATCCAAACAGCAGTCCCAAAAACATGTTAATGATATATGGAATAAGATAAAAAAGGACGGTAATGATTTATCTACAAAAAATTCTGAGCTATTAAAATGCTACGAGTCGGTACGTTTGAAAAGAAAAGGAAATTTAATGCAATTTTGGTCTAAAACGTTAAAAAAACCGGCTTTAACTAAAACTATTGAGCAGAGTGGGATACATCAACCACCTTCCTCTGAATCAACGGCGATTGATATAGATAAACCTTCCTCATCTAAAAGTCAATCGTTACCATTTAAAGAATTCAAAGCTCCGGTCCAAGAACAGTTGAAAAAAGAAATTGATATTTTTAATGCAGATCTTGTAGGACTTTATAAGCGTAGAAGTACAGGTATGCTATCTTCCGAACAGGAACAAGAAATAAAGAAAATTGAAAAGAATAAAAAAAGAAAGCTAAAATGTTATTTTAAAACAAAGATGTCTAATCAGGAAAGACAAAAAAAAATGTAGAGAAAGTACCAAGAAAAAACTTTCAGCTTTGATAGAGGCGAACCCAGAAAAAAGAGATTTTCTCAATCTAAAGGAAAGACCTGGAAGACCCAGGATTGAAGTTGATCAACTTCTCTTATTAAAAACTATAATTACATTGTTATTCATGTATCAGCAGCTCATGAAAATCGACATAGTGATATATACAGGAGCATCAAAACACTTGATGCGTTAACCGAAGAAATAAATAAAAATGGATTTTCAATATCAAGAAATGGAATTTATCTTCGATTACTTCCAAAACGCAGTCTCTCTACTGAAGGAAAGCCCATTAAACTAATGCGATCCCAAAATGATTTTTACTACAAACACATTGATGGTAAATTTTGTACATCTTGAAAAATTGGCATCTGTTATTTGTCCTAGCGAAGTCTGCTTCATTAGTCAAGACGACAAAGCCCGGGTAGTTGGTATTGGGTTGACAGCTGCGCAAAAACAGGCTTCAATTCTGATGCATGTCGAACATAGAGTTAGTCTTCCTGATCACGATTGGGTCGTTGAATCTAAGCATAAACTGATTCCTTCTGTATATGCAGGTATTAGCGTGAAACCTGATGGACTGGGCAAAGTTGAGGCTGTGGGTTATTCTGGCCCAACATATATCGCTGTACGTTCCGGGAAGTACTCTTCCTCAACAGCTATTTCACATGGGCTAGATTTTGAAAGAATCTTGCAGCTTGCAGAATTCGACGTTATCACCAAAAATAATAATGTAGTCAAGCAAATAATTATGTTTACCGTTGCCATTCATAATTTTTTGAAACATGACATAGTGCATTTAACAGAATGGAACGAAGAATGGCACCTTTAAGTCGTGAGTTATCAGGAGTCATTTTACCACACAGTCATTTTGGGAGCCACTTACACGAGCACGGACGGACAAATGATGCTGAATTTGAAAGCTAAATTTCGAATTTGCAGGCGAGACTATCTCAGAAATCTGGAGTAGTATGATTAGTGATAACTATTCAACAGTTGCTGAATATATCGAACCAGATAAATCGGAAATTCCACATGAAAATATTTTGTCCAAAAATTCCGAATGGTTCTCTAAACATGTACAAACGAGTCAATATTGGACTCAAATTGTTAAGTGTGATAATCAAAATTGCTGTGCAAAACCTAGAAGTAGTTACTTTGCTGTACGGAACAAAAAAAAATTTTTTTTACCGCCACCAATTCCACTTATATCAACCAATATCGGATTAAAAGCTGCAACTGATAGAAAAGTGGTGAAACGTCAAATGGATGAAAACTTGGCTTCTCCGTGGGAGACTGACTAAGGTATGCCATAAATATAAAAAATGAGCAACCTAGCTGACCTATGGAGGGCGTGATCGTGATTTGCATAGACGGACTCACTACGAGTGCATTCCCATAACAACCTGATCTCACGTATAGATGGTGGCAGTATTTTGAAAAAAATTACGTTGGCGAAAAGTGGCAATCTTATAAAACATGTTTTCGGTTTCAAGGCGCCACGTTGTTTAGTATTTTTATTTTTGATCCACCAAAAATCAACAGTCTCAGTAAATTTGTAAACATGGAAAAAAAAAGTGGTCACCGATATGCGATTCAATACTTTCATTTGAATGGTCTCAGTCTCTAGGAGAGTCTGCTCCTTCGTTGACGACTATAAAATATTGGATGACAGAGTTTAAACGTGGCCGTTCCAGCTGCCTAGACGAACACCGTAGTGGTCGACAAATTGAGATGGGCACGCCAGAAACGGTTGAGCAAATCCACAAACGGTATTGGATGATCGTCGGCTGAAGGTGTGTGACCGAAAATTTGGAGATGAGAAAACTGTCCAGAAAGTGGGTGCCAAAAACAGTGCCATAGAGATGATTCAATAGTGTTTGGCGATATTTCACCTCAATAAAGCCGGGTTTGTGCATCGATTCGTAACCATAGATAAGGCGTGGGTCCAGCACATCACACCTGAGATAAAGAAAGAGTCAAAACAGTGGACCGAAATGGAAGAATCGTGATCAAAGAAGGCGAACACAGTTGCATTTACAGACAACGTTATGGCATTTTTATTTTTTTTTTTGCATGCGGGTGGGATAATTTTGATTGATTATCTTCAAAAATTAAAAATAATCAACGGTGAGTATTATGCTAACTTATTACTAATTACTTACAACAATTTGATGAACTTAATACGAAATTCTTACAACAAAGACACTGCATTTTTTAAAATTATTTTACAGGTGTCTTCATCTTTTTGGACATATCTTCGGCACCAGATGTCCTATTTACCCCATCTTCAATTCCAAACTGCTCGAAGTAATGAGAAGCAATATTATCATAACTTTACCCAAAAAAAGGGATTATTTTGTAAATAAGCGTGATGTCAACAGACAGACGGACAGACGGACAGACGGACATCGCTATACCGCCTGGAGTTGTTATAAGGATCAATAATATATATATATATATACCTTATGGGGTAGCATATGCATTTTCTATGCGTTACAAACGGAATGACAAACCTATATATACCCTTTACATAGTGGTGTGGAGTGTATGAAAATGATCCGCGGTAAAAGTTATTAGTTTAAGGGAAACTGAAACTAACACAATTCGTTGAGTGGATTATTGAACATCAATAAGTGAATGGTGATTTTTCGAACATAATTAAGTTAAGCGATGAAACACATTTTCACCTTGATGGCTTCGCTGATCTTAAAAAATACCGCATTTGGTTTTCAGTGAACCCACATCTACTGCGTGTCACAATATGGTGCGTATTTTTGGCTGGAGGCATCATTGGACCACTCTTCTTCAAAAATGAAGCTGACCCAGCAGTGACTGTACTGATACTCGTTATTGTGACATAATAACAGAGTATTTATCGACCAAATTCGATGATATTGATGTGGACGACATGCGGTTTCAACAAGACAGTGCCAGATGCCCTACATCCACTGAAATCATGGAATTACTACATGAGACATTTATTTGAAGTCAAAGGTTTATGCCAACAAGCAGTCAATAACCTATGCATTGAAATAGAGAACAAAATTCAGCCATATTATTTCAAAATGATCATGGAAAACTCCGACAAAAAAGAGCATGTGTGCCAGCAAAGCCGTGGAGGCCATTTGCTTGACGTGTTGTTCCAGAAAATTATTTTTATTATACGGTTTTTTGTTTTAATTTTTTTAATTACATATTCCTTTTGTAAGATGACAATATGTAGATCAAAAATTTTTTTTTCTTTTTTTGTTGTATTCATCCTTGAGTATCCTTGAAGACTCTCAGAAAAAGATATGGTAAAAATACATGTTAAAGCAATAACATGGAGTTTAACACATTTATACTTACTATATCTAGCTTTATTAACTTAGTCTCAACAACTGTATCCTAGTTCTTTCCATGAAATAATTTAATTAATTAGAATACAAAAGAGTTTTTTAGTCCTTTAACAAGAAAACGAGTGCATGAGTTTAAAAAGAAAATAAAACAACTGATGTGTTTACGCGTGTAGCTCATGTATGTACATTAGGGTGATAGCGGTTTGTATGAAAAATAATTTTTGGTCAAATTTTGAGGTGTGCGGGCCGGATTATTGTGACACTGTGAACTTGTGAACTAAAACTTTAGTGCAGGAAATTTGAACCAAATCGGACAATGCTTTCTGGACGCGCATTGAGTTCAAATTTCAAATATCCATTTATATGTAAAAATTATCAAAAAAAAAAAAAAATCATTTTTCACAAAAATTTTGATATGAATAACTATGTCTTAATTAAATTAAATAATAAACCATGATCTGGAGTAAATTGATTAGGAAAATCGAGCTCACATTTCTAAAGACATTGAAATAATTCACAACAACAAAATTTTTCTTCTGATCTCAAAATGATCTTATGTAAAGTATTTTGCATCTCGTCTATTGTTATGCCGTTCTAAATCAATGTCAAAACGGTACGAATTTTTTAGCAATTTTACTTTTTAAAAAATTTTGTTCAAAAAATTTTCCGAAATCAACGATTGGACTTTAAGGTCTTATTAACAAAATATATTCTATTAAAAATGCCAAATATGGTAGGTATCCTGTTCTTAATTTAGCGAGGGCAGCGTTTTTATTTCAGCGGATTTGACGAAAAATGGGATTTTTCATCATTTTTCAACTTTTAGGCTACATCTTTTTTGTGTTTTAATATTTTAAATATCTTTTGTCAAAATATTATACTAATTGATATTGGTTCTCAATCTTGTAAATTAAGGTTAAATTGAAACACCATAACCTTTCCTTTAAGGTCAAAGGTCAAATTTAAGGAGATTTACATATTTTTTTTTTAAACAAAATATCGAAATAATATATATTTGTGGAAGGATTTCGATAAAAGTTGTTGATAATATTTTAATAATTCTAAAAAATAATATTCTGGACTGATTTTCTGAAATTAACTCGTGGGGTACTCTTGATGTCAAATTGACTCGTTATGAAAATCTATACATATTTTCTTCATCAGGATTTTTTTTTAAATAAAACAAATATGTATTCATAAAATTCCTCAAATCTATTCGGTATTTTATGAAAATATGTAGATTAATTAGTTTTTAAACAAATTTGTATATCGAGGGCTTATATTCAAAAAGTGCTATCTGTATCAATCAGTCTTACTAATCATGTATGATATCAAAATTAATATTATATTTGACAGTTATATCAAAGAACAGTTTGAAATCAAAAATTAATATTGCTGTCAAATGTAGATAGCACTTTATGAATATAATAAATAATTTTTAAAAAGAATTTAAAACGCGGACACATTTTGGGACACACGAACAAATTTAAAACTTTATTTCAGAAATAAATAAATTAATAAAAAAAAAAAATAAATAATCTTATAAATCGTAATCCTTTTGTGGAGATTGTAAATTTGCATTTTTCGAATACTGTTGCCTATAATTTTGTACCACCTGTTAAACGAAAAAAATGGAAAATTTAACAAAAAATAAAATTAACACACACGTAAACAAGTAAGAAAATTATAGTCGGTCTAGACCGACTATACGATACCCTATACTATGCGTTTAGAAACCCTATCTCTTAGGCCCAACTAACTGGACATAGAAAATAAGCAAAAACCAAATTTGAGTGGGATTTTTATTAATTTTTTCGGCTGCAGATATGAAAAAGTTCATATCGGATGCTATATCTATATGGGGACTAGGTCCAAAAATGGACCAATCCTGATCATGTTTGGTAAAGTCTCTTGTATTTTGCAAAAATATATACAAACAAAATTTGAGAAGAATCAGTGCAATATTTTTGTTTTTAATAGATTTAAGTGAAGACCGGGAAGCAGTCTATATGGGGCCAAAGGGATCGTTTTTGGACTACTCATTAATGGATGTAATGAACGCATACAAACCCAATTTGAGTAAGATCTATATGACAATTTGGATCTTATGGCAATTTATGTCGATTTCAAAGGGGTAATTTGTATGGGGGCTAGGTCTGAACATGGGCCGATTCTCACCAATTTCAATAGCGTTCATCCCATGGCCGATAGAAGCTTATATAACAAATTTCACAAAGTCATTATACCCAAACCACAAAGTGGTATAGGGTATAAAAAATTACCCCATGGGTTAATTTCAGAAAATAAGACCAGAATATTATTTATACCCTATACCACTATGTGGTTTGGGTATAATGACTTTGTGCTGCTGTTTGTAACAACCAAAAATATTTGACCTAGACCCATCTTTAATTATACCGATCGAATCAGAATCACTTTCTGAATTGATTTAACAATGTCCGTCTGTCCGTCCGTCTGTGTGTCCATGTAAACCTTGTAATCAAACTGCAGGTCGCAAATATGAATATATTTTGATGAAATTTGGTATGTAAGCTTTTATCGGCCATGGGATGAACGCTATTGAAATTGGTGAGAATCGGCCCATGTTCAGACCTAACCCCCATACAAATTACCCCTATGAAATCGACATAAATTGCCATAAGATCCAAATTGTCATATAGATCTTACTCAAATTGGGTTTGTATGCGTTTATTACATCCATTAATGAGTAGTCCAAAAATGATCCCTTTGGCCCCATATAGAGTTGCTTCCCGATCTTCACCTAAATCTATTTAAAAACAAAAATATTGCACTGATTCTTCTCAAATTTTGTTTGTATATATTTTTGCAAAATACAGGAGACTTTACCAAACATGATCAGGATCGGTCCATTTTTGGACCTAGTCTCTACATAGATATAGCATCCGATATGAACTTTTTCATATCTGCAGCCAAAAAAATTAATAAAAATCCCACTCAAATTTGGTTTTTGCTTATTTTCTATGTCCAGTTAGTTGGGCCTAAGAGATAGCGTTTCTAAACGCATGGTATAGGGTATCGTATAGTCGGTCTAGACCGACTATAATTTTCTTACTTGTTTAAAATTATTTTAGAGGTGTCTTTATCTTTCTGGACATACCTTCGGCACAACGATGCCCTATTTACCCCATCTTCAATTCCCACCTGCTCGAAGTAATGAGAAACAATATTATCATAACTTTATCCAGAAAAAGGGTTTATTTTGTAAATGAGCGTGATGTCAATAGATAGACGGACAGACGTACATCGCTATATCGACTGGAGTTGTTATAAGGATCAGGAATATATATACCTTATGGGGTAGCATATGCGTTTTCTATGCGTTACAAACGGGATGAAAAACCTATATATACCCTTTACAGAGTGGTGTGGAGTGTATGAAAATAATCCGCGGTAAAAGTTATTAGTTTAAGGGAACTGAAGCCTTATCACCATGCACAGCGAAGACAATCCGTTGAGTGGATTATTGAACATCAATAAGTGAATGGTGATTTTTCGAACATAATTATACTAAGCGATGAAGCACATTTTCACCTTGATGGCATCGCTGATCTTTAAAAATATCGCATTTGGTGTTCAGTGAATCCACATCCACAACGTGTCATAATATGGTGCGTTTTTTGGCTGGAGCCATCAATGGACCGCTCTTCTTCAAAAATGAAGCTGATCCAGCAGTGACTGTACTGATACTCGTTATTACGACAGAGTTGTTATCGACCAAATTAGATTATATTGATGTGGACGACATGTGGTTTCAACAAGACAGTGCCAAATGCCCTACATCCAGTGAAATCATGGAACTACTACATGAGACATTTATTTGAAGTCAAAGGTTTATGCCAACAAGCCCTCAATAACCTGTGCATTCAAAGAGAAAACAAAATTCAGCCATATTATTTCAAAATGATCATGGATAACTCCGATAAAAAAGTGCATATGTGCCAGCAAAGCCGTGGAGGCCATTTGCTCGATGTGTTGTTCCGCAAAATTATTTTTATTATACGGTTTTTTGTTTTAATTTTTTTAATTACGTATTCCTTTTGTATGATGACAATATGTAGATCAAAAAAAATTTTTCTTTTTTTGTTATATTCATCCTTGAGTATCCTTGAAGACTCTCAGAAAAAGATATTGTAAAAATACATGTTAAAGTTTAACACATTTATACTTAATATATCTAGCTTTATTAACTTAGTCTCAACAACTGTATCTTAGTTCTTTCCATGTAATAATTTAATTAATTAGAATACAAAAGAGTTTTTTAGTCCTTTAACAAGAAAACGAGTGCATGAGTTTAAAAAGAAAATAAAACAACTGATGTGTTTACGCGTGTAGCTCATGTATGTACATTAGGGTGACAGCGGTTTGTATGAAAAATAATTTTTGGTCAAATTTTGAGGTGTGCGGACCGGATTATTGTGACACTGTGATCTTGTGAACTAAAACTTTAGTGCGCGAAATTTGAGCCAAATCGGGCAATGCTTTCTGGACGCGCATTGAGTTCAAATTTCAAATATCCATTTATATGTAAAAATTATCAAAAAAAAAAAAAAAATCATTTTTCACAAAAATTTTGATATAAATAACTATGTTTTAATTAAATTAAATAATAAACCATGATCTGGAGTAAATTGATTAGGAAAATCGAGCTCACATTTTTAAAGACATTGAAATAATTCACAACAACAACATTTTTGCATTCTTCCGATCTCAAAATGATCTTATGTAAAGTATTTTGCATCTCGTCTATTGTTATGGCGTTCTAAATCAATGTCAAAACGGTACGAATTTTTTAGCACTATTTCAAAATCTCCAATTTTACTTTTTTAAAAATTTTATTCAAAAAATTTTCCGAAATCAACGATTGGACTTTAAGGTCTTATTAACAAAATATATGCTATTAAAAATAAATATGGTAGATATCCTGTTCTTAATTTAGCGAGGGCAGCGGATTTGACGAAAAATGTGATTTTTCTTAATTTTTCAACTTTTAGGCTACATCTTTTTTGTGTTTTAATATTTCAAATATCTTTTGTCAAAATATTATACTACTTCATATTGGTTCTCAATCTTGTAAATTAAGGTTAAATTGAAACACCATAGCCTTTCCTTTAAGGTCAAAGGTCAAATTTAAGGAAATTTACATATTTTATTTTTAAACAAAATATCGAAATAATATATATTTGTGGAAGGATTTCGATAAAAGTTGTTGATAATATTTTAATAATTCTAAAAAATAATATTCTGGACAGATTTTCTGAAATTAACTCGTGGGGTACTCTTGATGTCAATTTGACTCGTTATGAAAATCTATACATATTTTCTTCATCAGGATTTTTTTTTTAATAAAACAAATATCATGTATTCATAAAATTCCTCAAATTTATTCGGTATTTTATGAAAATATGTAGATTAATTAGTTTTTAAACAAATTTGTATATCGAGGGCTTATATTCAAAAAGTGCTATCTGTATCAATCAGTCTTACTAATCATGTATGATATCAAAATTAATATTATATTTGACAGTTATATCAAAGAACAGTTTGAAATCAAAAATTAATATTGCTGTCAAATGTAGATAGCACTTTATGAATATAATAAATAATTTTTAACAAGTAAGAAAATTATAGTCGGTCTAGACCGACTATACGATACCCTACACCATGCGTTCAGAGACCCTATCTCTTAGGCCCAACTAACTGGACATAGAAAATAAGCAAAAACCAAATTTGAGTGGGATTTTTATTAATTTTTTTGGCTGCAGATATGAAAAAGTTCATATCGGATGCTATATCTATATGGGGCCTAGGCCCAAAAATGGACCGATCCTGATCATGTTTGGTAAAGTCTCTTGTATTTTGCAAAAATATATACAAACAAAATTTGAGAAGAATCAGTGCAATATTTTTGTTTTTTAATAGATTTAAGTGAAGATCGGGAAGCAGCTCTATATGGGGCCAAAGGGATCAATTTTGGACTACTCATTAATGGACGTAATGAACGCATACAAAACCCAATTTGAGTAAGATCTATATGACAATTTGGATCTTATGGCAGTTTATATCGATTTCATAGGGGTAATTTGTATGGGGGCTAGGTCTGAACATGGACCGATTCTCACCAATTTCAATAGCGTTCATCAAATGGCCGATAAAAGCTTATATACCAAATTTCATCAAAATATATTCATATTTGCGACCTGCAGTTTGATTACAAGGTTTACATGGACACACAGACGGACGGACGGACGGACGGACGGACATTGTTAAATCAACTCAGAAAGTGATTCTGATTCGATCGGTATAATTAAAGATGGGTCTAAGTCAAATATTTTTGGTTGTTACAAACAGCAGCACAAAGTCATTATACCCAAACCACATAGTGGTATAGGGTATAAAAAGAATTTAAAACTCGGACACATTTTGGGACACACGAACAAATTTAAAACTTTATTTCAGAAATAAATAAATTAATAAAAAAAAAAAATAAATAATCTTATAAATCGTAATCCTTTTGTGGAGATTGTAAATTTGCATTTTTCGAATACTGTTGCCTATAATTTTGTACCACCTGTTAAACGAAAAAAATGGAAAATTTAACAAAAAAATAAAATTAACACACACGTAAACAAGTAAGAAAATTATAGTCGGTCTAGACCGACTATACGATACCCTATACTATGCGTTTAGAAACCCTATCTCTTAGGCCCAACTAACTGGACATAGAAAATAAGCAAAAACCAAATTGAGTGGGATTTTTATTAATTTTTTCGGCTGCAGATATGAAAAAGTTCATATCGGATGCTATATCTATATGGGGACTAGGTCCAAAAATGGACCAATCCTGATCATGTTTGGTAAAGTCTCTTGTATTTTGCAAAAATATATACAAACAAAATTTGAGGAGAATCAGTGCAATATTTTTGTTTTTAATAGATTTAAGTGAAGACCGGGAAGCAGTATATATGGGGCCAAAGGGATCGTTTTTGGACTACTCATTAATGGATGTAATGAACGCAAACAAACCCAATTTGAGTGAGATCTATATGACAATTTGGATCTTATGGCAATTTATGTCGATTTCATAGTGGTAATTTGTATGGGGGCTAGGTCTGAACATGGGCCGATTCTCACCAATTTCAATAGCGTTCATCCCACGGCCGATAAAAGCTTATATACCAAATTTCATCAAAATATATTCATATTTGCGACCTGCAGTTTGATTACAAGGTTTACATGGACACACAGACGGACGGACGGAGGTTGTTAAATCAACTCAAAAAGTGATTCTGATTCGATCGGTATAATTAAAGATGGGTCTAGGTCAAATATTTGTGGTTGTTACAAACAGCAGCACAAAGTCATTATACCCAAACCACATAGTGGTATAGGGTATAAAAACGTACCCCATGGGTTAATTTCAGAAAATAAGACCAGAATATTATTTATACCCTACACCACTATGTGGTTTGGGTATAATGACTTTGTGCTGCTGTTTGTAACAACCAAAAATATTTGACCTAGACCCATCTTTAATTATACCGATCGAATCAGAATCACTTTCTGAATTGATTTAACAATGTCCGTCCGTCCGTCCGTCCGTCCGTCCGTCTGTGTGTCCATGTAAACTTTGTAATCAAACTGCAGGTCGCAAATATGAATATATTTTGATGAAATTTGGTATGTAAGCTTTTATCGGCCATGGGATGAACGCTATTGAAATTGGTGAGAATCGGCCCATGTTCAGACCAAGCCCCCATACAAATTACCCCTATGAAATCGACATAAATTGCCATAAGATCCAAATTGTCATATAGATCTTACTTAAATTGGGTTTGTATGCGTTTATTACATCCATTAATGAGTAGTCCAAAAATGATCCCTTTGGCCCCATATAGAGTTGCTTCCCGATCTTCACCTAAATCTATTAAGAAACAAAAATATTGCACTGATTTTTCTCAAATTTTGTTTGTATATGTTTTTGCAAAATACAGGAGACTTTACCAAACATGATCATGATCGGTCCATTTTTGGACCTAGTCTCTACATAGATATAGCATCCGATATGAACTTTTTCATATCTGCAGCCAAAAAAATTAATAAAAATCCCACTCAAATTTGGTTTTTGCTTATTTTCTATGTCCAGTTAGTTGGGCCTAAGAGATATGGTTACTAAACGCATGGTATAGGGTATCGTATAGTCGGTCAAGACCGAAATCCTTCCACAAATATATAATATTTCGATATTTTGTTTTAAAAAAATTTAAATATCCTTAAATTTGACTTTTGACCTTTAAGAGGGACAATTTATAGTATTTCAATTTAATCTTAATTTACAAGATTGAAAACTTATATCAAGTAGTATAATATTTTGGCACAAGATATTTGAAATATGCAAACACCAAAAAGATGTAGCCTAAAAGTTGAAAAAGTATGAAAAATCACATTTTTCTTCAAATCCGCTGAAACAAAAACGCTGCCCTCGCTAAATTAAGAACATGACACATACAATATTTGGCATTTTTAATTACATATATTTTTTTTAATAAGACCTTAAAGTCCCATCGTTGATTTAGAAAAATTTCTTGAACAAAATTTTTGAAAGAGTAAAATTGGAGAATTTTAAATAGTGCTGCAAAATACGTACCTGTTTGACATTAATTTAAAACGGCATAACAATAGACGAGATGCAAAATAGCTTACACAAGATCATTCTGGGATCAGAAGAATGCAAAAATATTGCTGTTGTAAATTATTTCAATGTTTTTTAAAATGTGAGCTCGATTTTCTTAATCATGTGGTCTGCGGGGCATTTATTGCCTGGGGAACTTGATATAACTTGGCTGTTTTTCAACCGATAATAGATTTTGTTGTTTTATTAGAAAGATAATTTACTCTAGATTATGGTTTATTAATTAATTCAATTGGAACGCAATTATTAATATCAAAATTTTTTTGAAAAACGATTTTTTTTTGATAATTTTTACATATAAATTCATATTTGAGCTTTGAACTCAATGCGCGTACAGAAAACATTGTCCGATTTGGCTCAAGATTTGTGTACTAAAGTTCTAGTGTCACAATAATTCGACCCGCACGCCTCAAAATTCGACCAAATTTTTTTTTTATACAAATCGCTGTCACCCTAATGGACATATATGTATATGATAGTTTTTCATGGTAAAAAACGAACTTTGTGTGTGTTGTTAAAAAAAATATTGCGTAATTGTATTATAGGGAAATTTAAAATGATTCTTTCCACTAAATATGTTTAACTGCATATTGCTGGCTTCAACATATTCCATATTTGTATGTCCTCATAAGAGAAAAGAACATTTTTTGTTTTTCATTTCATTTGTTTCATTTGTGCAGTTGTTAAACATATTTGTCATCCGACAACAGGGATAAGTATTCAAAAAGAAATTTTCATCCTTTATCCTTTAAAACTTTAATGGTTCTTTAAAAAGAACACAAAAGTTGGAAAAGGAAATTGAGTAAACAGTTTTATTAAGGAATGTATGTACCAAAGAGAATATGGCTGCTGTAAACGAAAGTGTGGAGGAAGATCCAAATTATCGATTCGTCGTCGGTCGCAGGAGTTGGGGCTCTATCGGTCCAGTACGTGGAAAATTTTGCGTAAAGATCTTGGCCTACACACGATCCAGTTGGTGTAGGAATTAAATCCACGAAATCATCATATTGGTCGTTGTTTCGCCTGTTGGGCTCCACAGCAGTAGGAAACTGACTCGATGCTTTATCGCAAAATTGTGTTCAATAAACAAAATTGCTACAATGGAGTGAGAAAAAGGCACTTTTTAGTGCGGTTTACACTCTGGTGGCATCGTCGGACTTTATTTCTTCAAAACTTAAGTCAATGGAGCCCACCATACGGCTATCGTAACTATCGACTTATTGAAATCAAAATTTTGTGATAAGTTGATTTCGAGAAATTGACCTGTAAATTGGTATCTAATGTCGTGCGATTTGACACCTCTTGATTATTTCCTGTGGAGCCACGTGAAGTCACACGTTTATGATGAAAAAACAGCAACAGTTGACGCCTTGGAGGTTAATATTGTTCATATTATTGACGTACGGTCCAAAAGCTAATGTCATGTATTGATCTTTCGAATAACAAAATTTCTTTGATTAACATTTAATTTTATTTTTTTTTTTATTTTTTATTTTTTATAATTTCAAGGTCTATCGGGCTTAGAGAACTCACTTTACTAGGCCAGTGTAGTAAAACCTCCGAAGGGCTTGACGGCCTCAGGCCTTTTATATTTTTTCATTCTTCAGCAAAACTGCAGCTAAGGCTTATTATTAATACTTTATTAATATATTAATTATACTAATTCTTAATAATATTAATATTAAGATCTATGCGTGATAATTATTATGATAGTTGTGAAAATTATCATCTGAGAACGCCAAACCCTTTGGAGGTTTTACTATATTAGTACTTTCTCATCCCCCAAAATAGCTGTTGCACTGTGTTATTGATTTCTATTTTCTTTTCTTTTTTTTTTTTTTTGTAACACAACTCATACTGTAAGTTTTGCATTTCAAATCTGTTGTTTTTTGAGTTTTACATAATTGTTTTTAAACACTTTATCTAAAGTCTTTTACGTTATTTCCAGATACAAGGATTTAAGTTCTTAGTTTTAACGCACAATATATTAAACATGTCTAAAACACTTACAACAAACTTCATTTTTATGCTATAAATATCACAAGGATTTTTGTTTACACAATTTGTTTTATTTAATTTACGCACTAAGCTTTAAGACAAACTGAAAACTATGGCATGTTCTGAAACGTGCAACAATATTTATACTTAACGTTAAGAAAAGTCTCAAATAGTCAAACTACTAATTGGCAATTCAATAAGCTATCGCAAAGTGGCTTAAAACTTAAATACGAGTACAGTAACAATTAGTTTTGACATACTAGACAGTTTTGTTCTCAATACGAATAGAATAAACCAGTTGCACAGTAAACGGATTCGTTGTGGCCATCGAATTTGTTACCAAACGAATTTTGGTAGTCCTATGTACAATGACCGTACTATGTAAATTCGATTGTATTAACTGTTAAATGTAGTTCATATAATAAAATTTACATTTTAAGATTGATGGTTACAACCATTATTCCCATTCAAATACATAATTGCAGTAATTATATTTTTTTTCAATGGTGCGTGGTAGAGCAGAAGAAAGTATTTCTAAAATTCATAACTACACTGTATTCTTAATCGGACCGGATTCTGGCATTTCAGCCTTCATCAGCGATTTATTGAACATTGCGATAAATTGTTATGCTTTTTTATTGAATAGATTGCTTCCATATGAAATTTTTGTACTTAGGGCGCACAGTGGCTGAAAATTGTTTTTTATTCTGTAACTTTTGAACTGATTCTGTAACTTTTGAACTGATCAAAGTATTTTAATTTCATTAAAATTGATTGAGTACTTTTTAAGGAATTCTAGGTCAAAGTTGAAATTTTCATTTTTTTAACTTTTAGCGTGAAATATGTTTTATTTTTTATTTTTTTATTTATTAGTAAATGTCATATTTGGATTTTAATAATAACTACAAGCATTTTTTGTAACAATGGGATTTTTTTATGTTTACACTTAAAAAAATTTTTACACTGAAAAAAAAGTAAAATTAACTGGATATTTTGCTATTACTACTGAAAAATTAAAAATTTTTTGCTGTCAAATTTGCAAATTTGTTTACATTCAAAGAGTATTTCCACTTAAAAAAGCGTTAGTAATATTATCTAATAGTCTTGCTATTACTACAGAAAAATTTATCATTTTTTGCTGTCAAATTTGTTCATTTTTGCAAAATAAATCTGCTGAAATTTTGCGCAATGATTCTGATTATACCCTATACCACTATGTGGTTTGGGTATAATGACTTTGTGCTGCTGTTTGTAACTACCAAAAATATTTGACCTAGACCCATCTTTTATTATACCGATCGAATCAGAATCACTTTTTGAGTCGATTTAACGATGTCCGTCCGTCCGTCCGTCTGTGTGTCCATGTAAACCTTGTAATCAAACTGCAGGTCGCCAATATGAATATATTTTGATGAAATTTGGTATATAAGCTTTCATCGGCCATGGGATGAACGCTATTGAAATTGGTGAGAATCGGTCCATGTTTAGACCTAGCCCCCATACAAATTACCTCTATGAAATCGACATAAATTGCCATAAGATCCAAATTGTCATATAGATCTTACTCAAATTGGGTTTGTATGCGTTCATTACATCCATTAATGAGTAGTCCAAAAATGATCCCTTTGGCCCCATATAGACTGCTTCCCGATCTTCACTTAAATCTATTAAAAACAAAAATATTGCACTGATTCTTCTCAAATTTAGTTTGTATATATTTTTGCAAAATACAAGAGACTTTACCAAACATGATCAGGATTGGTCTATTTTTGGACCTAGTTCCCATATAGATATAGCATCCGATATGAACTTTTTCATATCTGCAGCCAAAAAAATAAATAAAAATCCCACTCAAATTTGGTTTTTGCTTATTTTCTATGTCCAGTTAGTTGGGCCTAAGAGATAGGGTTTCTAAACGCATGGTATAGGGTATCGTATAGTCGGTCTAGACCGACTATAATTTTCTTACTTGTTTATTCTGTAACTTTTGAACTGATTCTGTAACTTTTGAACTGATCAAAGTATTTTAATTTCATTAAAATTGATTGAGTACTTTTTAAGAAATTCTAGGTCAAAGTTGAACTTTTCATTTTTTTTTTTTACTTTTAGCGTGAAATATGGGTTTTTTATTTTTTTTATTTATTAAAAAATGTCATATTTGGATTTTAATAATAAGTACAAGCATTTTTTGTAACAATGGGATTTTTTTATGTTTACACTTAAAAAAATTTTTACACTGAAAAAAAAGTAAAATTAACTGGATATTTTGCTATTACTACTGAAAAATTAAAAATTTTTTGCTGTCAAATTTGCAAATTTGTTTACATTCAAAGAGTATTTCCACTTAAAAAAGCGTTAGTAATATTATCTAATAGTCTTGCTATTACTACAGAAAAATTTATCATTTTTTGCTGTCAAATTTGTTCATTTTTGCAAAATAAATCTGCTGAAATTTTGCGCAATGATTCTGATTATACCCTATACCACTATGTGGTTTGGGTATAATGACTTTGTGCTGCTGTTTGTAACTACCAAAAATATTTGACCTAGACCCATCTTTTATTATACCGATCGAATCAGAATCACTTTTTGAGTCGATTTAACGATATCCGTCCGTCCGTCCATCTGTGTGTCCATGTAAAGCTTGTAATCAAACTGCAGGTCGCAAATATGAATATATTTTGATGAAATTTGGTATATAAGCTTTCATCGGCCATGGGATGAACGCTATTGAAACTGGTGAGAATCGGTCCATGTTTAGACCTAGCCCCCATACAAATTACCCCTATGAAATCGACATAAATTGCCATAAGATCCAAATTGTCATATAGATCTTACTCAAATTGGGTTTGTATGCGTTCATTACATCCATTAATGAGTAGTCCAAAAATGATCCCTTTGGCCCCATATAGACTGCTTCCCGATCTTCACTTAAATCTATTAAAAACAAAAATATTGCACTGATTCTTCTCAAATTTAGTTTGTATATATTTTTGCAAAATACAAGAGACTTTACCAAACATGATCAGGATTGGTCTATTTTTGGACCTAGTTCCCATATAGATATAGCATCCGATATGAACTTTTTCATATCTGCAGCCAAAAAAATAAATAAAAATCCCACTCAAATTTGGTTTTTGCTTATTTTCTATGTCCAGTTAGTTGGGCCTAAGAGATAGGGTTTCTAAACGCATGGTATAGGGTATCGTATAGTCGGTCTAGACCGACTATAATTTTCTTACTTGTTTATTCTGTAACTTTTGAACTGATTCTGTAACTTTTGAACTGATCAAAGTATTTTAATTTCATTAAAATTGATTGAGTACTTTTTAAGAAATTCTAGGTCAAAGTTGAACTTTTCATTTTTTTAACTTTTAGCGTGAAATATGGTTTTTTTTTTATTTTTTTTATTTATTAATAAATGTCATATTTGGATTTTAATAATAAGTACAAGCATTTTTTGTAACAATGGGATATTTTTTTATATTTATACTCAAAAATATCTACACTAAAAAAAAAGTAAAATTAACTGGATATTTTGCTATTACTACTGAAAAATTAAAAATTTTTGGCTGTAAAATTTGCAAATTTGTTTACATTCAAAAAATATTTCCACTTAAAAAGCGTTAGTAATATTATCTAATAGTCTTGCTATTACTACAGAAATATTTATAATTTTTTGCTGAAATTTGTTCATTTTCGCAAAATAAATCTGCTGAAATTTAGCGCAATGATTCTGATTATACCCTATACCACTATGTGGTTTGGGTATAATGACTTTGTGCTGCTGTTTGTAACTACCAAAAATATTTGACCTAGACCCATCTTTTATTATACCGATCGAATCAGAATCACTTTTTGAGTCGATTTAACGATATCCGTCCGTCCGTCCATCTGTGTGTCCATGTAAAGCTTGTAATCAAACTGCAGGTCGCAAATATGAATATATTTTGATGAAATTTGGTATTTAATCTTTTATCGGCCATTTGATGAACGCTATTGAAATTGGTGAGAATCGGTCCATGTTCAGACCTAGCCCCCGTACAAATGACCCCTATGAAATCAACATATATTGCCATAAGATCCAAATTATCATACAAATCTTAGTCAAATTGGGTTTGTATGTATATGTTACATCCATTAATCAGTAGTCCAAAAATGATCCCTATGGGACAACTCTTAGTCATAGGCCCCGATCTTCACATAAATCTATCAAAAAACAAAACTATTGCACTGATTCTGCTCAAATTTTGTTTGTAATGATTTTTGCAAAATAGAAGAGACTTTACCAAACATGATCAGGATCGGTCCATTTTTGGGCCTAGTCCCCATATAGATATAGCATCCGATATGAACTTTTTCATATCTGCAGCCAAAAAAATTAATAAAAATCCCACTCAAATTTGGTTTATGCTTATTTTCTATATCCAGTTAGTTGGGCCTGAGAGATAGGGTCTCTAAACGCATGATATAGGGTATCGTATAGTCGGTCTAGACCGACTATAATTTTCTCACTTGTTTGGATATAAAAATAAAGATTTTTATTTTTTGAATCTTTCTTATTTATTAGAATATTTCATACATATGTGGGTAAAAAAACCTTTTAAAAAAAGTAAGAAAATTATAGTCTGTCTAGACTGACTATACGATACCCTATACCATGCGTTTAGAGACCCTATCTCATAGGTCCAACTAAATGGACATAGAAAATAAGCATAAACCAAATTCGAGTGGCATTTTTATTAATTTTTTTTGGCTGCAGATAAGAAAAAGTTCATATTGGATGCTATAATTATATGGGTACTAGGCCCAAGAATGGACCGATCCTGATCATGTTTGATAAAGTCACTTATATTTTCAAAAAAATATATACAAACCAAATTTGAGAAAAATCTTGTAAAATATTTTTTGTTTTTTGATAGATTTAAGTGAAGATCGGGAAGTAGCTATATATGAGGCCTATGACTAAGAATTGTCCTGTAGGGATTAGTTTTGGACTACTGATTAATGGGTGTAATAAGCACAAACAAACCCAATTTGACTGAGATCTATATGATAATTTGGATCTTATGGCAATTTATGTCGATTTCATAGGGGTCATTTGTATGGGGACTAGGTCTGATCATGGACCACTTCTCACCAATTTCAATAGCGTTCTTCCTATGGCCGATAAGGGCTTATATACAAAATTTCATCAAAATATATTCATATTTGCGACCTGTAGTTTGATTACAAGGTTTACATGGACACACATACGGACGGACGGACATTGCTAAATCAACTCAGGAAGTGATTTTGAGTCGATCGGCATACTTGTATTGTATACTTATAGGGCTGTTTAAATTACCGTAATTTGAAATTTTTTTGAGTAATTTCATTAAAATGATCGTCACGGGCGCAAAAGTATACATAGGATTAAAGAGGACACGTTCGCTTTTCTCTGGGTGGTATACGTTTCTTGTTCCCTTTTGTTGCCTAGGAGTTCTATTCCAATAAAGTTGAAATTGGACACAAATATAGTAGTTTAATAAATATTTCAGAACACCCCTAATATTTCACGGTAGGGTTTTGACCAATTACACCAACTAAAGGCTGCAATCCTACCGACCTTGTAAAGAAGACCGCAGGTCATTATCGACGACAGCTTGCGAGTAGTAACCATTTATTTTTGATTAAAAAAAAAAAAACAAAACAATCACCTTTTTATGAAATTAAAAAAAACAGTTGAGTTTGACAGCATGACACGCCCACAATTAGCAATAGCTTAATATGGTTTTTGGTTACCTCAATTTGGATATATTATCTACAAAATGGCGTTAAAATTTTAGAAATCGGTGATAAAAAAAATTCGACTTTTGGCCAGTGAAATCAAAATTTCAGCCTCAGTGGGGCGGCCGTGAGCTTTGAACCTGCGTCTATCTCACATACACTCGTACTTGCACTTTTTGGTCAGCGTTTTAACACACTCACCTGAAGTCAGGTCTACGACCAGTGTGGTTAAGAATCAGTTTTCATACCGTACAGCTTTTACTTCGTATTAATCTCAGAAGATACAACTCTGTTCAAACAAACAATCGTTATTTTTTGAATTTCTTGAATATTTATGCATTCTAATTTCCACTATTCTCAGTTTCGTAAGAGTTGCTATATATGATGTATGGTTTGTACGTTCCACATATTGTACTTTTTACGTGTATTAGAGAACATTGCTCTGATATTTTTTTTTAATAGTTGGTTAGATTTTGACGTAATTTTTCAGACATATTGCAATTAATACTAATATACAATTTTTTGATTTTGTTTACAATAGTGCATGGTAGAGCAGAAGAAAGCATATATTTCTAAAATTCATAATTACACTTTTTTCTTAATCGGACCGGTTTCCGGCATTTTTTTTATAAATGGTTTTTTATTTACAATCTGTCCTAGGACAATAAGTACTACATGAAAAGTACGTGGCCTCACATAAAGATGGCGCGACAAGTGCAACTTTTTTTCCGTTTATTCAATAGGATAACCGTTAGAAAAAATATGTAAAAATTTCATGACAGAGCTATAGGAAGTTTTCCAAAAAAAAAAACACATAAAATTCAGAAAAATGCATGAAATCTTTATTTGAATCGATAGTACGGTCCATATAATTTAATGTTTGAAGATTATTTTATCCAAATGTTGACCGTGACTGCGCCTCAAATGGTCCATCCGCTTAGTCCAATTTTGGCATACTCTTTCCAACATTTCGGCCGGTATCTCACGAATAAATGCTTCAATGTTGTCTTCCAATGCGTCAATTGAAGCGGGATTGTCTGTATAGACATGAGCTTTAACATAGCCCCACAAAAAATAGTCTAAAGGCGTTAAATCGCACGATCGAGGCGGCCAATTGACCGGTCCCGAACGTGAAATAAAATGTTCACCGAACTCGCCTCTCAATAAGTCCATTGTTGCGCGTGCTGTGTGGCATGTGGCATCGTCTTGTTGAATCCACATGTCATGCAAGTCAAGCTCTTGCATTTTGAGCAAAAAAAAGTTGGATATCATCTCTCGGTAGCGCTCACCATTCACAGTTACGTTACGATTCGCATCATCTTTGAAGAAGTACGGCCCAATGATGCCACCAGCCCATAAAACGCACCAAACTGTGACTTTTTCTGGCTGCATTGGTAGCTCTTCCAATGCTTCTGGCTGATATTCACTCCAAAATCGACAATTCTGCTTATTTACGTACCCATTGAACCAAAAATGAGCTTCGTCGCTGAACACAATTTTTCGGTAAAAAAGTGGATCTTCGGCCAACTTTCCAAGAGCCCATTCACCAAAAATTCTACGTTGCGGTAGGTCGTTCGGCTTCAATTCTTGCACCAGCTGTATTTTGAAAGGCTTCACACCTAAATCCTTCCGCAAAATTTTCCACGTTGTTGAGTAACAGAAGCCCAATTGCTGCGAACGGCGACGAATCGATAATTGATGGTCATCATTAACACTGGCCGATACAGCTGCGATATTTTCTTCAGTTCGCACTCTACGTAAGCGTGTTTGTGGTTTAATGTCCAACAATGTAAATTTGGTGCGAAATTTAGTCACAATAGCCCGAATAGCCGCTTCAGTGGGTCGATTAAACTGACCATAAAATGGAAGAACTTTCTAACAGAGCACGCATTTTGATAATAAAATTCAATAACTTGCAAGCGTTGTTCGTTTGTAAGACGATTCATGGTTAAATTATAGACCAAACTGTTTGACAATAAAACAAAACACGAAACGTGCGTCAGCTGTTTAAACCAGTGTTGTCAAAAAGATAATAGTTAAAAAATCACCCTTTAGAAAAAAGTTAACGTTACAAAAATGGTGCTGCTTTTAAAGTTTGAGAAAAAATGGATTGCAAAGAGTTTCGTATTTTAATTAAAAATTGTGTTTTTGGTGGGAAAAAATACCATCCAAACAAAAAAATGGTTTGATCAACATTATGATGAATCTTTGCCGTCATATTCAACGATCAAAAGGTGGTATTCCGAATTAAAACGTGGTTGTACGAGCACAAATGATGCAGATCATCCTGGTCGTCCAAATGAGGCAGATATCGAAAAAACGTAAGAAAAGTGCAACAGTTTGTATTGGATGATCAAAAAAAAAGTGAATAAAATTGCTGGTATCATAAAGATATCAACTGAGTGAGTTCGGAATATATTACATGATCATTTAAATTAGAAAAAGCTTTCTGGTAGAAGGGTGCTGCGATTTTTAACAGCTAAATGAAAACTGAAACGTGTTCATGATTTAAAGTATGTTTTGGAGATGTTTGAAGTAAATTCAAATGAATTTTTACCTCGATTTATAACAACGGATAAGATGTGGATTCATTATCATACTCCGGAGTCCAATAGAAGGTCTGCGGAGTGGTTACAAGCGTGTGACCAAAGGCTCAATAATGGCTGGAACGGTAATGGCCAGTGTTTTCGGGATGCACGTGGTATAATGTTTTTTGATTAGTTAGAGACAGGAAAAACAATAACTGTCAAGTACTATGCTGAGTTATTGGACAGATTGGATATCGAATTAAGAAAAAACGACCCCACTTAAACTAGAAAAAAATCTTGTACCATCCTGACAAGGCACCGGTGCATTCATCTGATTTGGCTTCACAAAAATCAAAGTCTTTACATTACAAATTGCTTCCACACCACCTCCATTCTCCAGATCTGGCCCCAGCGATTATTATTTGTTCCCAAACTTGAAAACATGGCTCCAGGGAAAGAGATTTTTCACAAATGAAGAAGTCATATTAGAGACGAACGCCTATTTTGAAGAGTTTAGCAAATCGTATGTTTTCACTGGTACCAAGATGTTAGACGATCGTTGGAAGATCACGTTGAAGAATAAAATTGATTTCAAATTAAAAAAAAACTGCTTTTTCATTGTTAGGTCACGTACTTTTCACTCCATGTAGGAAATTAGTTAACAATATCTATATACTAATACGTCAAGGTAAATTTTTAGTTCCCTTTTTAAGCAATATGCGGGCACGGAGGAGTGTAAAAATTGGCATAGTTATAGTTTATATGGAGGAGAAGCTGAGAATGATAAAATTTATGTTTAATCTGTCTTAAAAACATATTAAATTAAATAAAATGATATATTTAATGCGAATGATTTAAATTATATATCAGATGCTCTGTATTGAATTGTGAATTGTTAAAATTGATTAACATACCTTTAGGCTCATTTAAATATGTATTCATAGAATTTGAACTCGAATTTCGAGTGCTGGGCTATAGTTGTATATATTAACATGTGTTATGTAATTCCATTAAACTACATAACTTTAACAATTAAATATTAGTTATAAAATGTATTTACTAAATATAAATATTGATGTGTAAGCAGCATTAAATATATACAATAAGGATTATAACATAATGCAAAGCGTATTAAATATGGGCAATAATGATATTATATATTAAAAACTTAGAAATTAGCTTCTGCACACCAAGTCTAGAATATGGGCTTGTTTTAATCGCCCTTGTTTCATTGGTATCATCAAGGAGCGAAATAGCTAAAGTTCGTTACACATGTAATTACATTAAACTGAAATATGATAAACTTGTTAAAAATGCAAATGCATTCAGGAAATATGAAAAGGAATGTTTAGAACGCGACAAAACTTTCGTTATACCGAAAAAAATTAACGCTATCGGGCGACCTAAAATTAATTATGATGAGAGTAGCGATAGAAATAAAAGGAATGTGGCCTTCGAAGTAGCAGCACAGCAAGGTGATAACACAAATTTATTAGTTCATGCTGCCTTTTTATCTACAAGAAAATCCCACAATTATTTGGAATCTCTCTTAGACCAGGTTGCTATATCTCCAAACCAAAATTCGAAAAGTTCTTAGTAGTAACCGTCAAGAAGCCACGCCAGCATCAATGTTTTTGCTAGAAAACGGGTTAACAAAAAGCAGTACTTAAATATGCGTTCATTAAACATAAATCACAATAGCAATATTAATCCGAGATATGACGAAGTTTATGAAAGCAAGTTCAATTGTCTTTTACATCTGAACAAGCCTCCAGCAGCAATTATAATTCTGATGATTCTGACGTCCGCGTAGAGTCGCTAGATAATTATTCGATGAAATTAGAAGCGGATGAAAACGAAGAAACTTACATTCCCAGGAAAAACAAACATTACCAAATAATGGGTTTTAGAATGAGATGTAACTGGTTGAAGTTTGCCTGATAAGCTCATTATTTTAACACGGGGATGTCATTGGAGGTAACTACTTGCCTAAGAACTCATTATTTTCACTTTGAAAATAATGCAGTATGCAAGGCGCTGGCATGAAATATAAGTAGCTGTATAACACATTATTAGTAACGCTTTATTTTCACTTTAGAAGTAATGCAGTGGGCAGTGGTAGGTAGTTATTGGTAATGCAAAAATCAATGAGCTGCTATTACGAAATTTTTGCTGGGTTGATAATTTAAGCCCTATTATCATCTATTGCGATTTATATGTTTATCAATTATTTTTTTCAGATTGAACCATGAGCATTTAAGGATAAAGTATACATTTAATTTAAATGAATAAATATATGAATTTACTAAATTTGGGGGTCAATTAAAAGACGGCAGGTAGGCCCATTTGTTCGAATATTATCTTAATTGATAAAAGGCTCTACAGTAAGTTCTAATGCGAAAGTTTACTTCTATGTTAGCTTTAAAGGATTTAATGCTACTCTTGTAAAGGTAAGTTGTGGGAGCTCCACGAAAAATCTAATACAACCTGCATAATGTTTATTTAGGGAAAGTTTTAGTAAATAAAGTTTTGCAAGCATTATTTTTTCGCAACTCCATCTTAAGGACGGGCCATTGGGAAAAGGGGGCGTGGGCCGCCCATTTTGTTTCAAATAGAATACTTTGATAGTAGAAATCTGTATAACAAATTTGGTGAAGCTAGCATGTCGGTAAATATTTTTTGCCACGATTTGGGGTTTTTCGGCCAATGTGCACTGGTAGCAACAATAGCCGTATCGTCTGGATAACAGGCTACCGTAATATTTGGTGTTGTTGGCATATCAGCTTTATATATTGTGTATAAAATCCTATCAAGTACGCTACCTTTGGGAATACCAGCATATATTTGCTTTTAACGTAAAAACATCGAGCAACGTTTTCCTGATTTTGTAGAGTAAACCTTGGTGCCATACTCTATCAAGAAAAACAGCTTGTTTTATTCTACAAGACATTAAGACGATACGATCGATGACTCTGCTGTGATGTTCCGTGTTTGTGGCTGAAACCAAATTGATGTTCAGGAATGAGCACTGGTTTTAGTCTTTTTAAAAATATTTTTTTCAAATATTTTAGAAAATGTTGCCAGTAGGCTTTTTGGTCTATATGATGTTAATAGATTTCTGTTTTTTTGGTTTTGGGATCATTATGATTTCAGGCGCATTTCCACTGTGATGGAAAATGATTGAGCTTTAGTATTGAATTGTATGTTATGGTATGTTCACCACAAATCAACTTAATGTGTCAAAACTAGGGGACTTTTTCTTGTAAAGGGTTTTTCAATAAGAGCGTTACAAATGTTCTTTTAAATAAAACAAAAACGGTTCTGGATATCAATGAAATTCTTTATTCCTCTGCAAGAACGTTCGATGCCATTATGTATGGAAATCGATCTCTTTTGCATGGCCACCATGGGCACGCTTGTAGAAGTCCAGACGCTGAACCCAATTTTCGACAGTTTTCAAGCATAAATCGGCCGATGCTGCTGCAATTTCACGTTCGATATTCGTACGAAGTTCATCAATCGTCGCTGGCTTGTTGGCATAGACCATAGACTTGACGTAGCCCCACAGGAAGTAGTCCAACGGCGTCAAATCGCACGACCGAGGCGGCCAATCGACTGGACTATTTCGTGAGATAACACGTTCTCTAAACTTGGTTTCCAATAAATTAATTGTGACATTCGCTGTGTGGCTTGTGGCACTGTCCTGTTGGAACCACATGTCCTCCAAGTCCATATCATCCAATTGGGGCCAAAAATATTCGGTTATCATAGAACGGTAGCGATTTCCATTCACAGTAACGTGCCGGTCTTGATCATCACGGAAGAAGTACGGCTCAATGACGCCGCCGGCCCATAAACCGCACCAAACCGTAATTTTTTCGGGATGCAATGATGACTCATGGAGTACGTGTGGATTGCTGTCTGACCAATAACGCATATTTTGTTTATTGACGAAGCCATTCAGCCAGAAATGAGCCTCATCGCTGAAGATGATTTTTCGATTAAAATCCGAATCATTTTCAAGTTGTTTCTCAGCCCAATTCACGAACATACGACGCTTCTGGTGGTCAAGCGGCTTCAGTTCTTGCGTCAATTTGATCTTGTAAGAATGTAGGCCAAGATCTTTTCACACATTTGGGCTTTCTTCAACTGAAGCCTCAGCGGCAGCAATATTCTCGACACTACGGGCACTTCTTTGTCTCACTGGCACGGGAACATTTTGTACTGTGCCTGTGGATTCAAATTTTGTCCACTAGACGCTCAATTGTTGATCTGCTAGGACGATTATGACGACCATAAATTGGACGTAGCGCTCTTAACGTTGAGGCCACTGACTCCGAATTTCGGTAGTAAATTTTAATAATTTCCATCATGAAATGGCAAACCTCACTGAAGAGAAATGTCAAAAGAGCGGCAAGAAATATGGCGTCGTTTGCTGTCCCTGTCTTTCTACTTTTGTAGCGTCCCTGTTGATAAAGCCTTTATAACCGTTTAATTTAACTTCATTAGGTGAAATGTGATGGAAATATATTTTCTAAATGTTTAGCAAACGCCTCTAATAAAGCTTTGTCCGTTCGACACCACGAACCATCCGTGTTTCTGAGGACTACATTGCTCTTAGTGCTACAAAATGGGATTTTTCCCCCCCATTTTTGTCATACTTTTGGTATTAATTTTTTCTACATACTGCAACTCAGTAATATATGTAATTCTTTTTTACTACCTCTTATTGCAACTCAGTTTACTATACTAAAACAACATCTCTGTTTTCGAATAAGTTTAAAAAATAATACAAGTAGGCCGTTGTTAACAGAAAAATACTTTTGTCGCCAACATCTAAAACTAGAAAACAGTATGGTGAAAGAAAAATCAAATAAAATTTTTTTATTAAAAATGGTACAATCATATTCAGGTGTATTTAAAATAGAAAAGGATTTTCTGTTTTGTAATGTTTGCTCTTGTCAAATAAACAGTAAATAAAATATACACCCCCTGTTCTTGAAACCACTATCACAAAAAAAAAAAAACTCGTAATGAAGAAATTCTTAAATCTACGAGTTTTTCGCTGTTCTCTATTTTCAATACGAATATTTTTTCTCGTTTTAATTCACATAGAAAAGGCTTTGTGAAATTAAAACAAATGCCCTTTTTTTCTACTAAGCAGGTCTTAAGAAATAAAAAAAACTAATTGATATTTAAACTCTAACATGTTTTTTATTGAACCTTGTCATTATTTTAAAAAATTAGACATTAATTTTATGAAAAAAAAAAAACGATTTTATAAAACGTCTACATTTTGCGCTGATTTAAAAAAAAATTCGTAATCAGTAGTCAATGTTAATAAAACACACTTTTGGAGATGATGTTGTTCTATAACTATAATAAAAACTTTTTATTTGCACAATCTATTTTCCTTTATAATTTTTTCAATTATAACATAGATTCTTTAGTACTAATTATTACGAATAAAGGAACTTAAAAAAATATTTCACTCAAATCACATATTTTTATTTTTTTTTTGCATATGACTGCCACAACTTTGTTTATGTTCGAAACAGTAGTGATGCCAGTCAAATCCAATTTATTTGAATTTCGAATTTTCTTTGGTGATGCCTAACTTACTTCAAAAAGAGAAGTCATTCTTAATTGAATGAAATTGAAGAATAAAAACAATTAAATGAACAAGTAATTTATTATTTTAAAAGAAAATATTTTTTTTTTTACTTTCTTTATAATCTTAAGGAAAAACATGCAAAAATTACTTAAGGTTTTTTTTTTTTTGTGAAAGTGACTAAAGAACCATATGACACCTCGGTTTCTAGATAACATATGGTTCTGAAGCTAAACCATATGTTTCATGTCATTTGATAATAAAAAATATGATTTCGAAAAATACTTCGAAAATATAAAATTTGTGTTTTCAAGAAACCCAAAATTTCAATTTCATGTTATTTCAAATTCATTCTTATTCAAATAACAACGTTTCAAGAACAGGGCTGATAATGTAGAGCAACATATCGATACAAAAAAGATACAGAAACAAGATCTTCCACAAAAGCTAATAACAGAATTTTCTGTTACTAAAAATGCAAGTTGCAAGTTTCTTATAGAAACCAATATTCCAATAAAAAAAGTGAGCCAGCCATCCCAGCTTAAACATTTTTTTTGAGAAATATAAATTAAAAACCCGTAGTGAAACTTCTCTTCGAACTAAGTACATACCTCAAGTTTATAAAGAAACTACAGAAAAAATGCTTGAAAAAGCAAGGGGAAAACATATATGGATTTCTCTTGATAAGACTGCAAACAGCGAACAGAGATATGTTGCCAATTTTATATTTCAATTTTAGGTTTCGAAGTGGGGACTAAATCATAATTATTGAATATGGGTGTACTCGAAAACGGAAATAGTGGTTCCACTGCTGGTTTTTGTAACGATTCATTACAAATTTTATGGCCAGATGGTAAGTAAATAGTTGATTTATTTTTTTCATTTAATTGTTATATTTTTTGCAGATTATTTAAGGCATTGAATATGGCAAAGTACTTCTAGCGGTCACAGATGCAGCCGCGTACATGCTAAGTGGAATTTCATCTCTCAAGTTTATGTATCCTAAAATGGTGCATTTGACATATTTTGCTCATGGTCTTCATCTTGTGGCAAACTCCATGCAAATTGATTTTGAGCATGTAAATAAATTAATATTCTGTACCAAGGCAGTATTTGTTAAAGTAATTTTACCACAAAAATTCAAAAATTTTATTTACTAAATTCGTACATTTTATATTATAGGGCACCCCGAAGAAAACAGTTGTTTTCAAAAATGAATCGGAATTTGAATTTTCCTCCGACTACATGCCCTACTTGTTGGGGAACCTAGTTAGAAGCATGTGTGTATTACGCAGATCACCTGGATGAAGTGAAGGCTGTCATTACGGAGTTAAATAGCGAAGACTTGGAATCAATTGTACAAGCCAAGAAAGTATATGGTACAAAAGAATTCAATTCCCAACTCGCGTTTATTAATTAAAAACTATTCGGTGATTGTTCATTCTTTAAATAAGCTAGAAACAGTTGGTTTAACTATAAACTAGCAGATTCCAACGCCCGAAATTCGAGTGCAATTTCTAGGCGGCTTTTTTTTCAACTTAGCCAATTCACAAACCAACACTTTTATCGTTTATTATTATTGTGAATGAACAAACTCATTAACAAACACATTAACAAATTTAATAAAACACACATAGCATATGTATAATTTTATGTATGTGTTAGTACCAATTTTATATGCAATTTACCTAAAATAAAGGAAATAATTAAAAATCTGTAAATCTGCAAAACGGCTAAGAAGAAATACCTATCAAATAACATACGTTTAGTCAAAATCGGGATAAAACGGCCGAACAAAACATCTGTCACAAAAAATCGCCTAGCCTATTAATATTATAGATAAAAGCTTATATATAGTGACAAATGTAAGACAAAAACTACATAAACTTAAAGACCAAAAATATGTAAAAAAATTTGATGCCGTATTTCGAAGAAATCCAGGATATCAACAATATATAGAAATAAATAATATTTAAGAAATTGGTGTAAATTCAAATGATGAATATGTAAAAACCCTATCATCAAATGAAATTTTAATGCTTAAATTTGCTCCATCAACGTCAGTTGATGTTGAAAGAATTTTTTCAAAATATAATGATCTTCTAAGAGATAGAAGAAGAAATTTAATATTTAATAATATAAAAGCACATATGATTTTCTATTGCAACAATTTAATGAAACATGTTTTGAAATAAAAGTTAATAAAAACAATTTAAAAAAATTCTTTTTTGCCACTTTTTTTTTGTTGAAAAGTTCTTTTTTCCCGTTTTTTTTTTTTGCTATAAACACAATTTTTTGTGCTTTTTTTGTCCTCTCTGGTAATTTTATAAAGATTAAGAAATGATAAAGAAGATTTTGGAAAAACAACAATAACATGCTTAAAAATACCAAAAAGGTCAATAGTGATTTTGGTTGCTTTTGTTGTGACCAACACTATATATCTTGGTCATATTTGGTTTGTGTGTGTTTATTGTATCCTTCAATTAGAAGTCCAGAAATCAACCCCAAAGCACATTTCTTAGTCATAGCCCCTATATAAAGCTGCTTCCCGATCTTCAGTTAAATCTATTAAAAAAAAAGTTTCATAGATACGAGTATTTTTAAAATTGGATTTGATTTTGTCAGGATGGGTCTACTTTTCGACCCAGTCCCCATATAAATATAGCAACCGATATGAACTTTTTATATCTGCAGGCAAACAAATTGTTAACAATGCCACTCAAATTTGGTTTATTCTGATTATATCCAGTTAGTTTGACCTACGACCCTTTCTCTAAACATATGGCATAGGGTATCACATAGTCGGTCTGAACCGACTATAATTATCTTACTTATTGATTATGATACTGACGAAATACGGTATTTTAAAACAGTTATTAATAACAATTGCCAATCTAGTGATAACGGAATTCTATGCAATCTTTTTTCTGTATGTTGTTGCAAAAAAAAAAAAAAAAACGAAAAGCATCAGCATTCTATTTGTTCATCTCTCTTTAATTGTACAGATTTGTTTATAGTTGAATGAATGTGGTCTTATTGCCGTTGCCATTGACAATCGTAATTGGGATTTTGCTTTATTGCAGTCATGTGGCACTAAGTTGCAGAGAAGTAAATGGTGCACCATACGAGTAAAAGTGTAGGCACGTATTAATTTAATTACTTCCAGTCAGCACACATACAGTGTACATATGTTCGAGGACATATTTGATAGTGGATATTTTGATGCCATTTTGTACAATTGCCCAATAATGGCAATTAAGAAGGCTATAGTCGGTCTGGAACGACTACACAATACCGTATATCATGAGCTTCGTAAAAGGGTCTTTGGTTTAAACATACTGGGTGACCATAAACTGAATTTAAGTTAGAGTGCCAAACATTTTGTTGACATAAACTAGTAAAAGTTCATATCGAATGTGAATATCATATGGGGACTGGGTCCAAAAATGGTCCAATTCAGGCCATATTTAGTGAGATAAATTATTTCTTTCACAAACATATACAAACCATATTTGAGTAAAATATGTTTTTTATTGATCTCATAGAGGACAATTGTATGGGGGCTAGGCCTTAACATGAACCGATTCAAATTCAATAGCGATCATCCCATAGCTGATATATGATTATATATCAAAATATATTATCTGCGACCTGCAGTTTCATCACAAGGCAGGACGGATGGACATTACTAAATCGACTCAGACAGTGATTGATTGTAAGCTCATCGTTATAATAAAAGTTCTGGTTCAAGAGTTTATAGTAGTTACAAACAAAAGCACATAATCATTATAAGGCATTGCCCCCGTTAAATCCGGTCGCACTCTGGAAGCATTAATAATTTTTTAAATATGATTTTACAAATACCCCACCGATATACAGATAAATTTCTGAATCGTTTGAGAAATGTTTGTACGTGTAGTAACCAATGGAAAACCAAAATAGAAACAAAAATGTACACAATAGTGTAGAAACCCTGACATGATTCAATTATTGCAAAAAAAAAAAACAAGTAAGAAAATTACAGTCGGTCTAAGCCGACTATATGCGTTTATAGAGGGGGTCTTAGGTCCAAATAATTGGATAAAGAAAATAAGCACTGTTATTAATTTTTTTGCCTGCAGATATGAACAAGTTCATATCGGATGCTATACATATTTACATGGGGACTAGCACAAAAAATAGAGCGATCCTGACGATATTTGATAAAGTCACTTTTGTAATGGTACGGTTTTGGTGGAACTTCCGCTTCCGTTTCCCTGAGCCTTAACGGGTCGCACGTGCTGGCAGGGGGCCTAGCTCGCCGGATGGGTGGGGTCTTGCTCAGGCCCAGGGAAACCGCACTACAGATATTCACGTGCGATTTTGAAAACTGAAAAAAAAAACGGTCTCTATAGGAGGGATGGCCATACTTACTCGGGGATTGGGGACGAGGTGTTATGCCCCTTTTGCCCTCCCTACCATGTTACCACTAGTCCATCTAACTTGGGTGGTTACCCACATAAATAAAAAGATTGGTTTGGTTTGGTTTTCTACTTCTTAACTTTACTTTAATGTCTTCTATTTTAATTTCTGTTTAAAAGTTTTTCCTCAACCTTTTGTTTCAAATTCCAAAATTCAACTCCTTCACATTTCATTAGGGTTTCCATTTTAAGTTTTCTTTTAGCTTTCATTTTTTTGTGCATCATTCATTTTGTTGCCGTTTGACTTTAGTCTATTCACTGAGTAATTTTTTTTTTTAAACTTATAATTTATTAATAAAACATTATTTATTTTCTTATACTACATTTTAATTTTCTTAATCTTTAAAATTTTTCTTCTTTTTTAAAAAATTATATGCAAAACAATTTTTTTTTTTTCAACAATATGCAATTTTTATTTACTTAACCTTACTTTACTTTCTTAAAACTTTAATTAAGACTACATTTTAAATACTTAAAAGGTTTTTCCTCAATCTTATTCTTTTACTTTCCAAACTTGAATGCCCTCTCCAATTAGAGTCTTCTTAACAACCCAATTATTCAAGACTTATTTTTTTGCACACAAAAAAAATCAATCAACAAACCAGTTTTGTGGTTTGCAAAAAATTCGCAATCATTCATACGTGTAACCAACACTCATACACTCATTAAATTCCCTATGTAAAAAAAAATACTACATCTAACGATGAGGGGAACAAAGTAAGCCAATGTTAATGGCTGACAACATGGGTGGGAATGAGAGCGAGTAAAAGCTTTATACATGAATGAAATTATGCTGACGGAGAAATATTAACACCAACTCAAGTGTTTAAAAATAGAATTTTTTGCAAAAAAAAAAATTGGCAAACGATATTACCATATAAGGTGTTGTTTACATGTTATAGTTTTTTCTTTTGTGTGATATACACTCAATAGAAAATTTTGATGTCGATTGTGGACGTCCGGGTATTCAATTGTATCTGGTTTAGCGACGCACTGTGTTTGAAATTTTGATTTCATTGGCCAAAAGTCTAATATTGTTTGCCACCGATTTTTAAAATTTTAACGCCATTTTGTAGCTAATATATCCAGATTAACGTAGCCAAAAAATTAGGTTAAGCTAATTTTGGGCGTGGCATGCTGTCAAACTCAACTGGTTTTTTTTTAATCTCAGAAGAAGGTGTTTTTTTATAAAAAATAAATGGTTATTACTCGCAAGTTATCATCGATAATGACCTGCGGTTCCTTTTACAAGGTTGGTAGGATTGTAGTCTGTAGTTGTTGTAAGTGGTCACCGTTTAATATTAGAGGCGTTATGAAATATTTATTAAACAACTATATTTTTGTAAAATTTCAAATTTAGTGAATTATAACTTCTAGGGAACAAATGGGAACAAGAAACGTATACCCGGAGAAAGGTGAAAGTGTCCTATGAACCATATATGTACTTTTGCACTCGTGATGACCCGTGGGTAGAAAACTTTCCTCATTTTAATGAAATTACTTAACAAATTTTCAAATTACGGTAATTTAAATATTAATATAATATATTAATACGCCAGGCGATTTCTTGTGACCGATGTAAGTTTCACAGCTTTACCCCGATTTTGACATGAAATTTATCATTTGAAAGGTATTTCTTTTTAGCTGCTTCCCAGATTTATAGATTTTTATCCTCTGGAACATTTTTTTGGAGTTATAATCGTTTAAAATTACATAAAACTATGTGTGTGTTTATTAAATTTGTTAATGTGTTTGTGTTAATGCGTTGAGTTTGTTTTCTTCATTTAAAATGAGATAAATTGTGAAGCATACCTTTAGGGTCTTTATTAAATAAAAAAATAAAATTCCCTAGAATTTGCACTCGAACTTCGAGCGCTGGAATCAGCTAGTTATTATTAAAATCCAGATATGACATTTTTTAATAATTAAAAAATATAAATAAAAAAAACCCATATTTCACGTTAAAAGTTAAAAAAAAAAAATGAAAAGTTCAAAGTTCAAAACTTAAATTTTATTGAAATTAAAACTGACTCTAGTTCAACTAAATATATAACTATTAAAAAAAATACTAAAATACTTTGATCGGTTCAAAAGTTACAGAACTTTGGCCAATGAAAAACGATTTTCAGCCACTGCGGCGTAGACAATTGACTTTACATAACCCCAAAGAAAATAATCGAATGGGGTTAGTTAAATTACACGGTCTTGGTGGCCAACAAATTAGTAGCCCAGAAATAGGAGAATTCTTAATCAAGGCCCCGATATAAAGCCGCTTTCCGATCTTAACTCAAATCAAGCAAATAACAGAAAGATTGTAGAGATTGTTCTTTAATTTGGTTTGTATATGTTTTCGAAGAAAATTTGTGATTTTAGCAAATATGGTCAGGATCGGTCCATATAAATATAGCATCCGATATGAACCTTTTCATATCTGCAGACAAAAAAAACTTATAAAAATGCCGCTCAACTTTGGTATATATTTCATCCAAATTTTTGGACGTAATACCCTTTCTCTAAGCGCATGGTATAGCGTATCGTATATTCGGTCTAGACCGACTACAGTGAATTGAATAACACTTTACACCAATGGCGCCCAAGCCCTATGTTGTTGTCTAACGTATGAATCCGTTTAAAATATAGTTTTCGGCTGTGAATTAAAAAGCGGTTGGAAAAATCGGTGTAAGTCTTAAGTTTTAAATTCAAATTACTACCAAATGAACTACATGTGATTTTTTTTCACTTAAAACTTTAAGGCTGAAGCAGAATGTTTGATATGTTTTCAACTTATTCAGACTAATACAAAATATCATATTGAAAAGCATTTTAAGACATTTCATTTCATATAAAATATTTTCCTCTTTTTTCAGTGCATATGTAGGGAAAAAACATATGCAAAAAAAATTGTTTTCTTTATATGTATTAGTGTTTGCACTTTCATAAGAAACCTCTGGGCATGCCTGCTTTACAGTATCCAATACCATATTTAAGAACAAATAAGATTTTTCCAGCATCGTATATTTTTTTCATTTGTTGTGATATTAAGCTTCCTATGGTCGTCCTAAGCAGGAATAATTAAAACAAATATGCTGTAATTTTGTTTTCTGTCTGCGACGTTTCGGCACTATGGTTGGTGTCCTCATCAGGCGTCTAATTTTATTTAATAATAATTAAGAATATACATTTATTATCACTTTAACAAATTTATGTGAATTTTTTTTTTTTTTTTTTTTTATATAAAATAATTGTTACCTTAATAGTATTATTACACACTTAATCTAAATTTTACATTTTAATTTTATTTATTAAGTACTAAATTGTACGTGTTACTAATGTGATCACTGTCTTCTTTAATGTTTACTGTTTTGTCAATATGTTTCTTAATATGCAAACTTTCAAGTGTTATTCTTTTATTTGTTTTTGTCTCTCTTTCCAAGACTTTGATGTTGTCAAAATCAAAGTTGTGTTTATTGTCAAATGCATGTTGAGAGAGCGCTGTTGTTGTTATTCCTTTCTCAACTGTTCGTTTATGTTCTTTCAACCTAATCTCTAATTGTCTTTTCGTTTGTCCTATATATATTCTATTACATTGTTGGTGGACATTACCATTGCATTTTATTTGGTATACTACATTGTGTTGTTTGTGTAAGTCTGTTTTCGTTTTTTGGGTGTTAAAAAGCTTATTCAATGTTTGATTTGGCTTCGAAGCTATTTTAATAGTTTCAGTGTTGATCAGATTTGTTATGTTTTTCCTATTCGTTATTGTTGGTAAATATGGTATAGTGGCAAAGGTCGTTTTTTGTCCGTTAACTGAGTTAGATATTACGTTGTTATTTTGTGTGTTATTATTTTGGGTTTCATTTATTACTGTGGAAATTAATTTGTTAATATATTTAATAGGATAATTATTTTTAGTCAAAATTGTTCTTAGTTTCTTTATGTTATCTTTTAGGAAAATGTTATCACTAATGTTTATTGCTGTTTTTATAAGATTTTTTGCTGTGTTTTTCTTCTGTATAGGGTCGTGGTTTGAAAAATAATTGATAATTCTACCAGATGAAATTTCTTTAGTAAACCAGTTTGTTATGAGTTTGTTATTAGTTTTATGTATGGTAATGTCTAAAAAGTTGAGGCTATGGTTTGTTTCCTCTTCTATCGTGAACTTTAATTTGTTATGGTAATAGTTAAATTCTTGTAATATTATTTGTTTATCTTTCTGTTTTATAATGGCAAAAAAGTCATCTACATATTTGGTAATATATTTTATTTCGATGTTTTTGGATTTTAGATTCTCTAGTGTGTAGTCTAATAGGTCATCTAAGACTATTTCCGCTATTATTGGAGAAAGTGGGTTCCCCATAGGCATACCATAATTTTGTATGTAAATATTGTTGTCAAACATAAAATAATTATTGTCTCTTAAACAAAAGTCAAGTATTTTGATAAATGTATTTTTTGGGATGCTGGTGTGAGCTTTAATTGTTTCCCATTTTTTAATAATTATTTTAATGGCTAAATGTATCGGGATATTTGTAAATAGTGATACGACGTCGAGAGATATCATCAAATCATTTTGTTCTATGTCTATTTCTTGTATATCTTTCTTAAGTTGTGTTGAGTTTTTAATGTTATATTTGGTGTTAGTTAAATTCTTTAGTATTGTACCTATGTATTTTGATAGTTGATAGGCTGGGAGTTCATATGACGCTGCTATTGGTCGCATTGGCATGTCCTGTTTGTGAATTTTCGGTTGTCCATATAATTGTGGTGCGTTAGCTGCATTGCATCTTAGTTTAAATTTAGTAAATGTTTCTATGTGGTTATTTTTATGTAGTTCAGTAATGATAGAATTGTTTTTATTAGTTAATTTTTCCGTTGGATCTGTTCGGCTTATTTTGTATGTGGTTTTATCTTCTAGGAGTTTGTTCATCTGCTTCATATAATGTTCTTTGTACATAAGTACTGTTTTATTTCCTTTATCTGATTTAGTAATTATTATATCGCTTTTGTGTCGTTTTAATAAGTTCAATGTGTCTTGATATGTTTTTAATATAAATCTGTCAATATGATTTATGTTGTGGTTTCTAAGATTGTATTGTAGTTGATGTGTTAAAAAGGTTCTTGCTTTTTCTTTATCTTTTTCAGTTTTAGCAAAGGAGAAACAGTATTCAAAATCAGCAATTAAGTTTATGATGTTTATGTTATGTTTTTGTGTTGGGAGTGCAAATTTTTTCCCCATGGAAAGAATCCATTGACATTCTTCTGGGATATTTATGTTTGTTAGATTAATGAACCATTCTTTATTATATTTAATTCCGATTTTTTGTTTCAATATAGTCAATAGTTGTTCTATTTTTTTATTGTGTGTATTTTCTCGTATACTTTTAACTTTATGTTGTGTTTCGACCTGTATATCCATGAATTCTGCAAAATCCTCTTCTGTTAATATATTTTTTATTTTCGATCTAAGTAAGTTAATATGTTTTAGTTCTGTGTTAATAGTTCTATTGCTGTCAGAGATTTCTAGTTTTAAGATTTTGTAGTGAAAATTGTTGGTTATATTCGTTAATTCTTTTGTTGTTGTGTTGTTTTTGTTGTTAAAGTTGTAACCAAGTTTCTTTGTAATGTTGGTGATGTGTTTCGGGTAAATGCCATAATCTTTACAAGAAAGCAAAAATTTAATTTCTGCTCGTTTTATTGTAATTATTCTTTCGGTGTTAATGTATTGTTTAAGTAAAGATGTGGTGTGTGTGTTGTATTTGTAGCTTATGTGTTGAAAAAATCCACTCATTTTGTTGGTGTAATTGATGCTATTCTTAATTATTTGGAGTCAGGCTTACCAATTAAATATTTTGATATGTTCCTAATGACCAGTGATTGTAATTACTTGTTGTGATATTAAGCTTCCTATGGTCGTCCTAAGCAGGAATAATTAAAACAAATATGCTGTAATTTTGTTTTCTGTCTGCGACGTTTCGGCACTATGGTTGGTGTCCTCATCAGGCGTCTAATTTTATTTAATAATAATTAAGAATATACATTTATTATCACTTTAACAAATTTATGTGAATTTTTTTTTTTTTTTTTTTTATATAAAATAATTGTTACCTTAATAGTATTATTACACACTTAATCTAAATTTTACATTTTAATTTTATTTATTAAGTACTAAATTGTACGTGTTACTAATGTGATCACTGTCTTCTTTAATGTTTACTGTTTTGTCAATATGTTTCTTAATATGCAAACTTTCAAGTGTTATTCTTTTATTTGTTTTTGTCTCTCTTTCCAAGACTTTGATGTTGTCAAAATCAAAGTTGTGTTTATTGTCAAATGCATGTTGAGAGAGCGCTGTTGTTGTTATTCCTTTCTCAACTGTTCGTTTATGTTCTTTCAACCTAATCTCTAATTGTCTTTTCGTTTGTCCTATATATATTCTATTACATTGTTGGTGGACATTACCATTGCATTTTATTTGGTATACTACATTGTGTTGTTTGTGTAAGTCTGTTTTCGTTTTTTGGGTGTTAAAAAGCTTATTCAATGTTTGATTTGGCTTCGAAGCTATTTTAATAGTTTCAGTGTTGATCAGATTTGTTATGTTTTTCCTATTCGTTATTGTTGGTAAATATGGTATAGTGGCAAAGGTCGTTTTTTGTCCGTTAACTGAGTTAGATATTACGTTGTTATTTTGTGTGTTATTATTTTGGGTTTCATTTATTACTGTGGAAATTAATTTGTTAATATATTTAATAGGATAATTATTTTTAGTCAAAATTGTTCTTAGTTTCTTTATGTTATCTTTTAGGAAAATGTTATCACTAATGTTTATTGCTGTTTTTATAAGATTTTTTGCTGTGTTTTTCTTCTGTATAGGGTCGTGGTTTGAAAAATAATTGATAATTCTACCAGATGAAATTTCTTTAGTAAACCAGTTTGTTATGAGTTTGTTATTAGTTTTATGTATGGTAATGTCTAAAAAGTTGAGGCTATGGTTTGTTTCCTCTTCTATCGTGAACTTTAATTTGTTATGGTAATAGTTAAATTCTTGTAATATTATTTGTTTATCTTTCTGTTTTATAATGGCAAAAAAGTCATCTACATATTTGGTAATATATTTTATTTCGATGTTTTTGGATTTTAGATTCTCTAGTGTGTAGTCTAATACATAAAACTAATAACAAACTCATAACAAACTGGTTTACTAAAGAAATTTCATCTGGTAGAATTATCAATTATTTTTCAAACCACGACCCTATACAGAAGAAAAACACAGCAAAAAATCTTATAAAAACAGCAATAAACATTAGTGATAACATTTTCCTAAAAGATAACATAAAGAAACTAAGAACAATTTTGACTAAAAATAATTATCCTATTAAATATATTAACAAATTAATTTCCACAGTAATAAATGAAACCCAAAATAATAACACACAAAATAACAACGTAATATCTAACTCAGTTAACGGACAAAAAACGACCTTTGCCACTATACCATATTTACCAACAATAACGAATAGGAAAAACATAACAAATCTGATCAACACTGAAACTATTAAAATAGCTTCGAAGCCAAATCAAACATTGAATAAGCTTTTTAACACCCAAAAAACGAAAACAGACTTACACAAACAACACAATGTAGTATACCAAATAAAATGCAATGGTAATGTCCACCAACAATGTAATAGAATATATATAGGACAAACGAAAAGACAATTAGAGATTAGGTTGAAAGAACATAAACGAACAGTTGAGAAAGGAATAACAACAACAGCGCTCTCTCAACATGCATTTGACAATAAACACAACTTTGATTTTGACAACATCAAAGTCTTGGAAAGAGAGACAAAAACAAATAAAAGAATAACACTTGAAAGTTTGCATATTAAGAAACATATTGACAAAACAGTAAACATTAAAGAAGACAGTGATCACATTAGTAACACGTACAATTTAGTACTTAATAAATAAAATTAAAATGTAAAATTTAGATTAAGTGTGTAATAATACTATTAAGGTAACAATTATTTTATATAAAAAAAAAAAAAAAAAAAAAATTCACATAAATTTGTTAAAGTGATAATAAATGTATATTCTTAATTATTATTAAATAAAATTAGACGCCTGATGAGGACACCAACCATAGTGCCGAAACGTCGCAGACAGAAAACAAAATTACAGCATATTTGTTTTAATTATTCCTGCTTAGGACGACCATAGGAAGCTTAATATCACAACAAGTAATTACAATCACTGGTCATTAGGAACATATCAAAATATTTAATTGGTAAGCCTGACTCCAAATAATTAAGAATAGCATCAATTACACCAACAAAATGAGTGGATTTTTTCAACACATAAGCTACAAATACAACACACACACCACATCTTTACTTAAACAATACATTAACACCGAAAGAATAATTACAATAAAACGAGCAGAAATTAAATTTTTGCTTTCTTGTAAAGATTATGGCATTTACCCGAAACACATCACCAACATTACAAAGAAACTTGGTTACAACTTTAACAACAAAAACAACACAACAACAAAAGAATTAACGAATATAACCAACAATTTTCACTACAAAATCTTAAAACTAGAAATCTCTGACAGCAATAGAACTATTAACACAGAACTAAAACATATTAACTTACTTAGATCGAAAATAAAAAATATATTAACAGAAGAGGATTTTGCAGAATTCATGGATATACAGGTCGAAACACAACATAAAGTTAAAAGTATACGAGAAAATACACACAATAAAAAAATAGAACAACTATTGACTATATTGAAACAAAAAATCGGAATTAAATATAATAAAGAATGGTTCATTAATCTAACAAACATAAATATCCCAGAAGAATGTCAATGGATTCTTTCCATGGGGAAAAAATTTGCACTCCCAACACAAAAACATAACATAAACATCATAAACTTAATTGCTGATTTTGAATACTGTTTCTCCTTTGCTAAAACTGAAAAAGATAAAGAAAAAGCAAGAACCTTTTTAACACATCAACTACAATACAATCTTAGAAACCACAACATAAATCATATTGACAGATTTATATTAAAAACATATCAAGACACATTGAACTTATTAAAACGACACAAAAGCGATATAATAATTACTAAATCAGATAAAGGAAATAAAACAGTACTTATGTACAAAGAACATTATATGAAGCAGATGAACAAACTCCTAGAAGATAAAACCACATACAAAATAAGCCGAACAGATCCAACGGAAAAATTAACTAATAAAAACAATTCTATCATTACTGAACTACATAAAAATAACCACATAGAAACATTTACTAAATTTAAACTAAGATGCAATGCAGCTAACGCACCACAATTATATGGACAACCGAAAATTCACAAACAGGACATGCCAATGCGACCAATAGCAGCGTCATATGAACTCCCAGCCTATCAACTATCAAAATACATAGGTACAATACTAAAGAATTTAACTAACACCAAATATAACATTAAAAACTCAACACAACTTAAGAAAGATATACAAGAAATAGACATAGAACAAAATGATTTGATGATATCTCTCGACGTCGTATCACTATTTACAAATATCCCGATACATTTAGCCATTAAAATAATTATTAAAAAATGGGAAACAATTAAAGCTCACACCAGCATCCCAAAAAATACATTTATCAAAATACTTGACTTTTGTTTAAGAGACAATAATTATTTTATGTTTGACAACAATATTTACATACAAAATTATGGTATGCCTATGGGGAACCCACTTTCTCCAATAATAGCGGAAATAGTCTTAGATGACCTATTAGACTACACACTAGAGAATCTAAAATCCAAAAACATCGAAATAAAATATATTACCAAATATGTAGATGACTTTTTTGCCATTATAAAACAGAAAGATAAACAAATAATATTACAAGAATTTAACTATTACCATAACAAATTAAAGTTCACGATAGAAGAGGAAACAAACCATAGCCTCAACTTTTTAGACATTACCATACATAAAACTAATAACAAACTCATAACAAACTGGTTTACTAAAGAAATTTCATCTGGTAGAATTATCAATTATTTTTCAAACCACGACCCTATACAGAAGAAAAACACAGCAAAAAATCTTATAAAAACAGCAATAAACATTAGTGATAACATTTTCCTAAAAGATAACATAAAGAAACTAAGAACAATTTTGACTAAAAATAATTATCCTATTAAATATATTAACAAATTAATTTCCACAGTAATAAATGAAACCCAAAATAATAACACACAAAATAACAACGTAATATCTAACTCAGTTAACGGACAAAAAACGACCTTTGCCACTATACCATATTTACCAACAATAACGAATAGGAAAAACATAACAAATCTGATCAACACTGAAACTATTAAAATAGCTTCGAAGCCAAATCAAACATTGAATAAGCTTTTTAACACCCAAAAAACGAAAACAGACTTACACAAACAACACAATGTAGTATACCAAATAAAATGCAATGGTAATGTCCACCAACAATGTAATAGAATATATATAGGACAAACGAAAAGACAATTAGAGATTAGGTTGAAAGAACATAAACGAACAGTTGAGAAAGGAATAACAACAACAGCGCTCTCTCAACATGCATTTGACAATAAACACAACTTTGATTTTGACAACATCAAAGTCTTGGAAAGAGAGACAAAAACAAATAAAAGAATAACACTTGAAAGTTTGCATATTAAGAAACATATTGACAAAACAGTAAACATTAAAGAAGACAGTGATCACATTAGTAACACGTACAATTTAGTACTTAATAAATAAAATTAAAATGTAAAATTTAGATTAAGTGTGTAATAATACTATTAAGGTAACAATTATTTTATATAAAAAAAAAAAAAAAAAAAAAAAATTCACATAAATTTGTTAAAGTGATAATAAATGTATATTCTTAATTATTATTAAATAAAATTAGACGCCTGATGAGGACACCAACCATAGTGCCGAAACGTCGCAGACAGAAAACAAAATTACAGCATATTTGTTTTAATTATTCCTGCTTAGGACGACCATAGGAAGCTTAATATCACAACAAGTAATTACAATCACTGGTCATTAGGAACATATCAAAGTATATTTTTTTCGTTTTAGCCAAGTTCTACAGTTTATATGTTTATGTACAAATGCATAAAATGATTTTTAAAGATATTTTTTGTCCATTTTTACTCCGATTGACTTAAATATGATTAGAAATTATTTACACATTGTCTGGTATTTAGCACTCAAAAATACTGGAAAAATTTTCAAGCTTTTTTTTTATTGCAATTACGATTTAATAAATATACAGTTGACTCAAAAATTCAGTGCTTTCCATTAGTTTTAACAATTAAATGGATATTTTTATAACAAAAAGATAGAAAGAAATGATAATTACTTTTATTATTCTCTTCAGTTATTACTTTAGCTACGTGTGCTAAAAAAAATAAATAAAAGATTATTACAATTCTCTTTTACAAATGAAAAAAAAAATATAATACCTGGAAATATAACGGGTTTTAACAACAATGTAATATTAATAATTAAGAAATAATGTAGTGGCAGACTTTTGAGAGAAAAGAACTTGTTTTTCGGTATGATCGATATGTCTTCAAAACGTAGAGAAAAATTATTATAAATTTAAGTAAAGATATTAAAATTCATTGTGTAAAATTGGGAAAATAGTGAAATGACTCTATACCGAAATAAAAAAATGGCGGACAAAAATAATAGAACAAAAACGAGGTGTAATTATTCAAGATCTGGACGCCCTAATTACTTACTTAGAGAAATAAATAAGCACACAAAAAATGCAGCAACAAAATTAACAGAAAACCTTAATAGAACATTTAACAAACGTGTTTTCCAAATTCTGCCCGTAATGTGTTCCATGAGGCTTCAACATTCGTGTTTTCCGAAAATAACTGTATATTAGCAAAGTGGACAAGATGAAGAGACTTGCATATGCTTTATTGCATCAAAATGAATCAATAAAGTTCTGAAGTCCGATGATTTTTACAAACGAAAGTGAATTTAATAATTATGTTAACGATAAAGAGATTAAAGAAAAAAAATCGATGCCTTAGATTTAAATATGGATGTGGATCAATTCTGGTGTAGGGATGTGTGAGTTCTGCTGACTTCGGAACTTTAAATTTTTAGTTTTTAATTTTTTATTTTAAATTTTTTATTTTTAATGTTTCGTTTTTCAGTTTTCAGTTTTCAATTTTCAATTTTCAATATTAATTTTTCATTTTCCATTTTTCATTCTCGATTCTCCATTGTCCATTTTCATTTTTTCTTTTAACATTTTTCGTTTGTCATTAGGGATTATATTTTTTTCCATATTGGCGATTTTATTCTTTATATCGTGTAACGATTGGATTATTTTTTGAATGCAACATCAATCAAATGACCGCCTCTATTGGCTACGAAAACATGTGCCATCTCGGGCAGTAGAACGACGATTTCGGCACGGATATTTGCCTTGAGCTCATCAATGTATTGCAGGTGTACACTTTGTTTTTCCGATAATCCAACAAAAAGAAGTGCGAAAGGGACAAATTTGGACATCTGGTGGCCAGTCAATGTCGCCTATTTTGATATCGCACGTCCAGGAAATTTTTATTGCAGAAACTACATTGTTTGATTTGCAGAGTCGCAGGGTGCACAATCTTGTTGAAACCAGTTACTGTCCAGACTTTTTCACGCATTTTCGGGTAGCCATTATAACAAATGTCAAAGTCATTAACTGTTCCATACCGAGATAAAAGATGGCGCACCCTGTACATTTAAGTGCCACTTTTGAGAAGGTAGTGACTAATAAATCTGACAATGGCTAGAACCAAACAAACAACAATATCGTCGAGAAAAAAGAAAGTGAAGTCAGTACGAAAATTACAGTCGGTCTAGACCAACTTCTTGGGTATAGAAAATAGGCATAAACCAAATCTGAGTGGAATTTTTATTAATTTTTTGACTGCACATCTGAAAAAGTTCATATCGGATTTTATATTTATATGATGACTAGGTCGAAAAACTGACCGATCCTGACGATATTTGGTAAAGTCACATATTTATTGCCAAAATATATACAATTATTTTTATTTTTGAAAGGTTTAAGTGCAGATTGGTAAGCGACTTTATATGGGGCTATGGTTAAGAATTATCCCATAGGGTTTATTTTTGGACTATTGATTAATGGAAATTAGACCGAGATATATATGATGATTTGGATCTTATGGCAACTTGATGTCATTTGGTTGCAAATCCATGAATTCGGAAAAACTTTTGTCAATTTTGATTTTGGGTTACAGGCTACAAATATTCATTTGCATGATTTTTTTTTTTACAAATAAAATTTGTTATATATTTTTCTTAAAAAAGAAACATAATTATGCTCAGAACAAAAAAATTATTCGCATATTCAAGTTTATCGAAGTGTATGTTATTTTATTTACATCCAAAAATAAAAAAAATTCGATTGAAAACATTAAAACTCAATCAGATTTAAAGCATAAGTGGAAATATTCAGCATAAATAATTTAAAGACAAATAATGCCCACATTTAAACGACGTCTGGTCAAAATGCATTATATTAACGAATACGTACTTATATACAATGTATGTACAGTTGCGAGCATAAAAAATGCAACTATGTCCCATATGAACTTTGAATGCAACTCTTTCAAAATATCAGTAACCAATTCATTCTATTTTGGCAGTTTATTTGTATACGCTCCATACTACTGTGCAGAGGGTATATATCAGTTTATCAATCTGTTTTTAGCTTATTGAATAAATTTGGCAAACCCCATAAATTATAAACTTTGTTGATCCTTATAAAAAGAGAAGTCGATCTTTCGATGTCCGTCCGTCTGTCTATCCGCTGAAAACATTATCCTATCCGCAATAGGTCCAGTGGGTCACATTGCTTAGGCTTTTAATATTCGCTATAATCTACAGCAGTAAGCAATTGAATTTGGTGCCTCTACACTAAATAGGTGAGGAGCGACGTACGAAAATGTGAATATACTCGGACAAAATTTCATATAAAAAATTAAAATTATGCAAAATGTTTATACGTAACAGAACATGTGCAAATCATTAATATTAATAGGCTAGGCGATTTATTGTGACCGATTTTTTGTTCTACCATTTATCCCGATTTTGACCAAACGTACATTATTTAAAAGGTATTTCTTTTTAGCCATTTTGCAGATTTACAGATTTTTAAATTTTTTCCTTTGTTTTGAGTAAATTGCATTTAAAGTTGCTACATACATAAATTTATACATATGGTATGTGTGTTTTATTAAATTTGTTAATGTGTATTTTAAAGCATTTGTTATCTTCATTCACAATAATAATAAACCATAAAAGTGTTGGTTTGTGAATTAGCTAAGTTGAAAAATAAAGCTGCCTAGAAATTGCACTCGAATTTCGAGCGCTGGAATCTGCTAGTACTTATAAATGTGTATCAGCCAGGGACCGTAATAATTATTCATTCATAATAGTCAGACTTATTTTTTGAATTTTTATTTTTTCCAACAAAAATAACAGTTATTTTTTGATAAAGGAGTATTTAGAATAGTATATAAATATGTGAGAAATCACAAAAAATGTGTTCAACATGGGGATTTCTTATGCACATTGAAATAAACATTAAAACAAATATTTAAAGTTAACTAAATTATTATAACACGTACATTTCTTTAGAAAATAACTTTTATTGAAAAAATTAAAATAAAAAATAACTGTTATTTTTGCTCGAAAAAATCAAAATAAAAAAACTGTTATGTTGTTTTTTCTTTGAATTATCTAAGTCAGGCTTTCAAGGTCACAGTAAATGAAAAATAAAAGACTATTTATTCATAATTTTACTCCTCCGACGTTTCGTTGAGATTTTTTCAACTTCCTCAGGGATTTAAATTTTATTGAATCTGGCAACGTTATGGAAAATAAAGAACAATGTTTTTTTTTTAATTTAATAATTTTTTTTTAAACTAACACAACATAAAAGAATAATTCCACTTACATATAATCTTTACATTATAATTTTAAATAAATTTGTTTTTAAACAATACAACAAGTACCACGTAAAACACAAAAATAAATAAAATAAATAATAAAAATAAAATAAAATATATCACAGATGAACTTTCTTTTGGTATCACAGTTTAAAATTGACTAAATTAAAGCTAAGTTGTAGTTTGCATTTGCATTGTCTTTATTTTCTTTTTTATTTATGGCAAGATTATTTCTTTCCTGGATTCGTAGGCTCTCCAATTGCTCGAAAATATAAAAAAATCTATGCATTTCATCATAGACTAGTGCAAAAGAATGAATTTAGTATACTTGAATCAGTTTTCCGACATTTCCTTCTATATGCTTTTTTGCTTTAAAATTTCAAAATACCTGTTATTTTCGGTCCCCGGTATCAGCGATGCATACACATTGTTGTTTTCTGGTTGGTTTTGTTTATGAGCATTTGATAATTGCTTTCAATTAAAATAACACCAAAATACCTAAAATTTTTGTTAATTGTTTTTTTAATTAAAAAATTTAGCCATTGTAATTTGAAATCTAGCATTCCTTGTCTCTCAGTGATAACAACCTTGGTTCTAATTTGGTGTCTAGAACACGAGTGGAATACATAAAATATTCGGCATAGCCGGATTTAAGACTCTTTCTTGCTTTGCAAATAAAAGTTTCTTGAAAAATTTTTAAAATACTAATTTTGAGTTTGAAAAAGTTTTTCAACTGATATCAAAATAGCTATTTGAAGAGCTTTCGATGAATGGAAATCCATGCGTAAAATTGCGGTGGTCTTTAGTGTGAATAAATCAAGGATTTTACACTAAGAGCCGAATATTAAATATATCAAAGAAACTACTCATTAGAATAAACAATAGGAAGCACCTTGACTTTGTGAAACGGTAGGGTCTTGTGGAGCGACGAAAGCAAATTTCATTTATTTGGCTCCGATAGAAAAAATTGCATGCGTAGACAGATAATCTTAACCCTTGTAGTTCGGGAAGTTAAAAGGAAACATCCATGTCATCTAAATGCATTGGAATCAATTTTGAAATTAGAATGTAACAAAATATCCCCTAACACCATCACATCATTCATTGATTCTATGCCTTCCAGATTACAAGCGGTGAAAACAGGTAAGGTGTGTATCATAATGAAAATTCAAAGAATAATTCGTTTAAACTCTGCCAAAATACTGATTGCTCAAATATTGTTTATAAAATTATCATTTACCGATAGTTCAAAATATCAAACAGGTTCATTTTAACATGCGTCAAAATGAATAAATCAGTGCATATTATTGAAATAAGACAACATTTATTTATGTTCCCTTAATTTAATTTATAAATTTATCGTTTTATAAATATTGTTTTTTTAAATCCGATTAGGCATAATGTTGACCAAGTTTTCTAGTGTGTCTAGCCTAATATCTCACCAAGTATTTAAAATTGCCACTTTCAACTCTCCCACCGAATTGTGCTGACATGTTTTCAATAACATTCAAATGTTGCTAAAACCAGGTTTTAGTTGATCTTGTTGGAAAATGATTTTTTTCGCGATGTACAGAGAGATACGGCAACAAATGCTCGAAGGAAATGCTAAAGACAGGATTCCAATAGAGCTTAACGCCACCATAAACCATTAGGGAACCGCCACCGAAGATTCTCTTTGAGAAAAACATGGGTTCCTTTCTCAAATCTCGCCAATAGCCGCTTAAGCTATCTGGACCACCCATATTATTATTTATTTTTTTTCATCTGAAAAAATAATCTTCAAAACAAATAATTATAACTAACAGATTACAGCGCTCGAATTTCGAGTGCAAATTCTAGGAAATTTTATTTTTTCATTTAATAAAGACCCTAAAAGTATGCTTCACAATTCATCTCATTTTAACAGAAGAAAACAAACACAACACATTAACACAAACTTTAACAAATTTAATAAACGCACGCATAGCATTGTATAATTTTATGCATGTGTTAGTAGCAACTTTAAACGATCATAACTCCAAAAAAAATATTTCAGGCGATGAAAATCTGTAAATCTGGTTCACAGCTAAAAAGAAATATCTTTCAAATGATATATTTTTTTGTCAAAATCGGGGTAAAAATGTGAAACTTACATCGGTCACAAGAAATCGCCTAGCCTATTAATATTATAGATTTTATTTTAATACAAAAATTTTGAAATTAATACTGATGCCAGTTAGCTAACATATATTTCTTCTAAAATTCCAATTGTTTTATCTTATGGATCGGTTTAAAACAAGTCGCTTTCTTTAATTTAGCTCGGACAATGTGGAGTTGTGTTTAATTTCTCTTAAAACCGTGCTTGTTGAGGCATTCAAGTTCAATTCCATCGGACAATACTAAAAACAATTTTGGAAATTTGACAATTTCACGCACAGAAAAAACTTTCGGTCGACCAGAACTTTTATTTTTTTTCATAATTTTAACGAACATTCAAATAATTTTGCACTACACAAAAAGAACTTTCCAATTTTTCAAGTCCCCAATTGCAGATTGATGAGATATTCGCCAATCCGACCCTTTCGACCTTCAGCCAAAGTTTGTCCTCGTCCCATTTGGTATTAAATTTAATATTGGTTAAAAAAAAAACACAAAAAGAACAATCCGTAAATGGATCCATATTAATTATCACAAGCTTTATCATTGTGACGCAATGCAAAATTTACCTGTTTGATACTTTGCTTTAAAATTACAACTAACGGTAAACAAATTAGAGCAAATGATGTTTTTATAAACAACATTTGAAGTAATGAACTTTTGCTTAATCTGAAAAAAAGTAGCAGACCATATTATGAAATAGACCTTATTAGTTTTGCTACAAAATATTGGTTTTATGTCCGGTTTTATAAGAAATGACAACAATTTTATTTTAATAAACAGATATATAGATATATATACAATCAAATATACTTTACTACTCATTTCATTAAATACCCAAAACAAATTCTGGGGTCATAAGTGATAACCGCCTAAGTCAACTTAAGAACGATTTGAGTTATGTTTGCTATCATATTCTACTAAAAAAACTTTATATTTACGTGAAATCCCCATTTCTCTAACACTGATTTTTAAAAAATTTATTTATAAAAATATTCTGACCTAAGTCGTAATAAAGCCCCATAACGTTTATATAAAAACAGTTATTTTTTCTCGAAAGCATGATTTTCGGCGATTTGAGTTATGTATGCTATCATATTCCACTAAAAAACTTTATATTTACGTGAAATCCCCATTTCTCTAACACTGTTTTTTAAACTTCAACTTATTCAATTCACAAACCAACACTTTTTTGGTTTATTATTATTGTGAATGAAGATGACAAACTCATTAACAAATACCTTAACAAATTTAATAAACATACACACAGCACATGTATAATTTTATGTATGTGTTAGTAGCAACTTTAAATGAAATTTACTCAAAATAAAGGAAAAAATTTAAAAATCTGTAAATCTGGTGAACAGCTCAAAAGCAATATCTTTCAAATAATTTAACTTTGGTCAACATCGGGATAAAACGGCAGAACAAAACATCGGTAACAAAAAATCGCCTAGCCTATTAATATTACAGATAAAAAGGGATTTTTCTCGGAAGCATTATTTTCGTCTTAGACTATTAATGCTTGTGACCACAGAAGCATTCATTAAACTTATTAAGATATACTTAGTGATTTCAACTATTTTACTAAAAAACAAAAAAACAGAAACCGTTATTACCAAAGATACACACTAAAAGATCATTGAACCCAGCGTAGCATTTTATTTTGCTCGCAACTGTATGTCTGTTGGAATGAATGATTTGTTATTGATTTTTGTGGTTCTTGTTGATATTCATTTCTTATGTTGTTATGTTTTTGGCGTCACATGTTTAACTGGTTCCTTTTACAATAAATCATAAACAATTTTTTTTGCCACTCAACGTCACAAGTTTTGAGTTTTTTTTTAAAACTGTTTTTCGATGCAATAAAATAATAATATTATACATTTCGAATCGATATTTCAATTGCAATAACAAACTCAGGGTTGCCATTAAAATTAATATGAAATTGCAATAAATTTGCAACTTAACCGTATTAAACTAAAAGTCAAACATTTTTTTTTATTTCGTTTTTTTATTTTAGAAACATGTTATGTTTTTGTAGTAGGATTTTTTTATTTGTAAATAAACAGGACAGCACTGATTGATTTGACGGGGATCCGTTGACTAATATTTGATAATTGGGTTTATGCGGATCGAAATGTACCGTAAACAAATTGTATCAAAGGCCTATTTTATACTTTAAAGTCTTCATATTCCAACACTCTCTTGAGTCCAGCACGAAAAAAAGGTTGGAAAAAAATCAAATATCAATAAATGTTTCTGTCCGTGTAATTTGATAAATGTATATACGTTGTTTTTTTTTCACATGTCTCACGGTGAATCGAGCCCATACAATATGGACTATGGTATATATTTAAACATTAATGTGCAAATTTCAAATGTGGGATCAGATTAATAAGTTTTTTTTTTTATATTTTATTTAAACAGAATTGTTTTATTTTTGAAAAAGAGGCTTCCATAATTATATATTTATTATATTTTTACGAGGACCAGAAACAACTTAACCTAAAGTATAGATGGCGGCAGTAGTTTAAAAAAAATTTCTTTGATGAAATTTGGCAACCATATAAAACATGTGTTTTAAGTTTCAAGGCTTTAGTATTTCAAGGTTTAAGGCCTAGTTAGCCACCCGTAACCGTAACCAACCGTATCAGCTGTTTTTTTCTGTTACATGAAAAGCGTTTAGAGCAGTTATCGAACTCAACTGTCACGTAACCGGAACGTCCCAATCTGTTGAAAATAGATTTTTGCTACGTTTGTACGTGACATTTGTGAACAGCTGATAAAGTTTGGTTAATTTTACACAGCAACATGCTGGTTTGTTTTTTACGTTCTATAATTGCACTAAATGCCAACGTTACATTTACGGTACAGATACATTTTAACAACGTGTGGCTAACTAGGCCTTTAGTAGCCATCAAAAGTAAACGATCTCAGTGAATTTGGATATATGGCAAAAATTGGTCACCGTTATGTAATTCAATACTTTTAATTGAAAGCTCTCAATTCATTATTATTTTTATGGAAAATTCCCTAAAAACACATGCTTGACAAACTGATAACGTATCCTTTAGCAGATTTTTATATCCGTCATTGGGATTAAACATCTTTTTGCAGATAGTCTGGTTATTTGTAAGATTACTTAAGGTTAGCATTTTGAAACTAAAAACATTCAAACGAAATTGTTTAACTTCAATTGAATTCATTTTTATTATTCATGGTCCTTCGAACCGCATTACTTTTATTTATACAATTTAAAAGCATATATATTTTTTAAATAACTACTTAAGTTGTCTTATTTTTCGAAACAAAATTCCTAATAATACATATGTTTATTTTTGGTCGCAAAATATGTGATTAAGGTTCTGTAAAAAATATTCCAAAAACCAAAATATTTGAAAAGAAAGACTACACTTTTTTTTTACAAGTGTACTAACATAAATATATGCAACTATTTTACCCTATATCACTATGTCTTCAGGATATAATTTTTAAATGGAATTTATAGATGTTTTTCTAAAATATAAATTTTCATTGAAAAAATTTTTTTTAAATTATCTTATCAGGATCTAGGATTTCTGTTAACATATATTTTATTTATATATTCCAACATCGATATTTGTACCCTAAAGGTGATATCACATGATGTGTTTTTACATATGTACTGTCACTTTTTTAATTCATATGTAATTCCATATGTCTGTCAAAATTGTCGTTTTACATACGATTTATAATTTTTGCTATCACACGTTAATATGTATTTCTAAATGACATAACCTCTATATGTGAAGAACAGCTGATTTAATTTGTGAACTTACAAAAATTCATTGTTAAAAATAAAGTTAAATATTTTATATATTTTTTAAATATAAGTATAAAAATAAAATATTTAATATTAATATATTAAATATTTTAATATATTAAATATTTAATTTTTCTTTTAATATTAATCTTTATAAGTTACTCTGTTTTTCTTTCGCCACAAGCAGTGTTGTATTTTCATATGTTTATCATGCCAAAATAGAACCTGTTCTAATTAAAAAATGTACATGTGACTTTCCTCATATATTGTACATAAACAATGTTTCAAATATATCACACGATGTGTACAACTTTTGCTGTGGGAAAATTTGACAGTAGATATATAAAAAACACATCTTGTGATAGTACCTTAAACGATACCTCTGTTTGTCTACACATTTGGAAATTGCACAAAAAATGTCTTTGATAAGTAATAAGCCGGTTTATAAAAATGTCGCAAGTGAAACGAAACTAAAGGAACAGTTGCAATTAGACAAAAAATAATTCAAAATTTGATAAGCAATGTTAAAAATCTAGGTAACAAAAAATTATGTTATATTTATTTAGCTAACATAACTCTTCAAAAACTTAAGAAATAATTCATAATTCAATCTTATTTTACTTAATTCCGTATTGATGCAACATTTGATAAATACTTTGCTGAGATAATCAATAATAAGATATTAAATTAAATCTTCAAGTGAAAAGTTGTCTTTTCGGGGTTAAAAAAATATATTGGGACTTGCGAACGTATATTGTTGTTCCGTCCTCCAGTAGGAAAACGCAATTATAATATAAAAATTTATTAATGAGCTTGTAATAGTAAATATTTAACTTGAAATTGAGCTAGATTAATATTTATATTTCAATAGTCATATTAATTTACAGTTAATAAAACCAAAAAATGCATTCTACAAAACTATTATTTTCTAAATATATCAAAAACAAAGTTAAAGTTTTGTTATATCAAACATTAATCACACTTTTTTAACATACGGTGGCCAAATATGGCAAATTCGAATTTTTAAAAGAAAATTTTAAAGAGCATACAAATTATTATTTAGGTCTGCTAATAGTATCAAATGACAATTGAAAATCATAGAATTGACCCTATCATTTACTAAATGGAAAAAGATATAAATATAAAATATAAATTTGAGAAAAATTTTGTTGGCTCACTGAATAAATTCCACCTCCTTCTCTATCCCTTTACATATTTAGTTTTTATCTTTTCATAATGTAAAAGTAATGTTAATATTTATTTTCATATTTGGAAACACAAGCAAATATTGTATAAATTGGGACTATATAATATAATATGGGACTGTATATTTGTAGTATTTGTTTATTTATAGTTGAAGTTTACAAAATTGTATTAAATAAGCAATAACAAAAATATTTTCATTTGACTAAAAAATAACAAAAATATTTTCAATAACAAAAATATTTTCATTTGACTAAAAAATTTTTGTTATACCATATACCACTATGTGATCAGGGTATAATGACTTTGTGCTGATGTTTGTAACTATCAAAAGTATTTGATCGACTCAGAATCACTTTTTGAGTCGATTTAGCAATGTCCGTCCGTCCGTTCTTGTGTGTCCATGTAAACTTTCTAATCGCAAATACAAAGATATTTGGATGAAATTTAGTACATAAGCTTCTATTGGCCATAGGACGAAAGCTATTGAAATTGATGAAAATCTGTTCATGTTCAAACCTAGTCCCCGTATAAATTACCCCTATGAGATCGACTTAAATTGCCATTATATCCAAATTATCATATAGAGCTTGGTCAACTTGGGTTTGTGTGTGTTTATTACATCCATTTATTAGTAGTCCAAAAATAAACCCTATACGATGATTTTATTAGTCATATGAAGCTGATTTTCGATCTTAACTTAAATATATCAAAAAAAAAAATATTGCACAGATTTTTCTCAAATTTGGTTTGTGTATGTTTTTGCAAAAATAGAAATTTTATACATCGAATGATCAGTAACCCTGAAAAATAAAAATTATTTTTAGTAAAAAATACAAAAATCTAGGCCAAGTGATTAATATTTCTGTGGTCACAAGCGATAACCGCCTAAGTCAACTTAAGAACGATTTGAGTTATATATGCTATCATATTCAACTAAAAACATAACAATTATCACAATGTTCAAAAAATCGCTGATGAAGGCTGAAATGCCAGAAACCGGTCCGATTAAGAATACAGTGCAGTTATGAATTTTTGAAATATATGCTTTCTTCTTCTTTACCACGCACCATTTAAACAAAATAAAAAAATTGCATATTAATTACAGTAGTAATTGCAATATGTCTGAAAAATGACGATAAATCTAACAAACAAAAAATAAAAACGCTTTATATTTACGTGACATCCCCATTTCTCTAACATTTAAAAAAAAAAAAGTTATTAATGAAAACATACTGACCTAAGTCGTAATGAAGCCCCATTACATTTATAGAAAAACTCATATTTCTCGAAAGCTTGTTATTCGACGATTTAGGTTATCTTTGCTATCATGTTCTACTAAAAACGCTTTATATTTACGTAAAATCCCAATTTTTCTAACACTGTTTATGAAAAAGTTATTAATGAAAACATTCTGACCTAAGTTGTAATGAAGCCCCATTACATTTATATCAAAAGTTATTTTTCTCAAAAGCATGATTTTCGGCTTAGGCGGTTAATGCTTGTGACCACAGATTTAATTTCATAAAATAATTACTCATACGTCTAAGTATTAATATCTTGAAGCTAGGAACTAGGATTAAACTTTTTCTTTAAACTCTTTCTTCAAGTGTCGTTGCTAAAAAAATTAGTTTTATTGAGAAAACAAGCAAGAGTTTTAAATTCGGCTATACCGAATCTTTGATACTCTGCACTTGGCTTTTACGTTTACATTGATATCTGAATTTATTGCACTAGTTTTTAAGCATACCTTTCTTAAAAAAGGTATACTAAAAAAATCATGTGAGTCCGAACACAGGGGAGATGTGTAAAAATCTAGTAATTAAAGATTTTTTAATGCACGTTTATAAAATCAAACAGAAAGCGTCATCTATATATCATTTATAGCACTCAACTACAGGGGCTCTGCTAATATAACAATATTTATTATTATTTATTATTTCAACTGGTTAATTTTTAATTTTTCGTTTTATATTTTTCATTTTTCGATTTTCATTTTTATTTTTAATTTTGTCATTTTTCATTATTCGTTTTTTATTTTTAATTTTCCATTTTTATTTCCCTTTTTCCTTTTTTAGTTTTCAATTTTTATTTCTCATTTTTAATTTTAATTTTTCATTTTATATTTTTATACCCTATACCACTATGTGGTTTGGGTAAAATGACTTTGTGCTGCTGTTTGTAACAACCAAAAATATTTGACCCAGACCCATCTTTAATTATACCGATCGAATCAGAATCACTTTTTGAGTTGATTTAACAATGTCCGTCCGTCCGTCTGTGTGTCCATGTAAAGCTTGTAATCAAAGTGCAGGTCGCAAATATGAATATATTTTGATGAAATTTGGTATATAAGCTTTTGTCGGCCATGGGATGAACGCTATTGAAATTGGTGAAATTCGGTCCATGTTCAGACCTAGCCCCCATACAAATTACCCCTATGAAATCGACATAAATTGCCATAAGATCCAAATTGTCATATAGATCTTACTCAAATTGGGTTTGTATGCGTTCATTACATCCATTAATGAGTAGTCCAAAAATGATCCCTTTGGCCCCATACAGAGCTGCTTCCCGATATTCACTTAAATCTATTAAAAAAACAAAATATATCACTGATTCTTCTCAAATTTTGTTTGTACATATTTTTGCAAAATACAAGAGACTTTACCAAACATGATCAGGATCGGTCCATTTTTGGACCTAGTCCCTTTATAGATATAGCATCCGATATGAACTTTTTCATATCTGCAGCCAAAAAAATTAATAAAAATCCCACTCAAATTTGGTTTTTGCTTATTTTCAATGTCCAGTTAGTTGGGCCTAAGAGATAGGGTTTCTAAACGCATGGTATAGGGTATCGTATAGTCGGTCTAGACCGACTATAATTTTCTTACTTGTTTATTTTTAATTTTTTATTTTTTATTTTTCATTTTTTATTTTTCATTTTTTATTTTCCATTTTTCATTTTTAATTTTTCATTTTTAATTTTTTATTTTTCATTTTTCATTTTTTATTTTTAATTTTTTATTTTTTATTTTTCATTTTTTATTTTTCATTTTTTATTTTCAATTTTTCATTTTTAATTTTTTATTTTTCTTTTTTAATTTTTCATTTTTCATTTTTTCATTTTTATTTTTCATTTTTATTTTTCACTTTTACTTTTATTTTTTGTTTTTCATTTTTCATTTTTCGTTCTTCATTTTTTATTTTTTATTTTTCATTTATTTTTCATATTTAATTTTTCATATTTTATTTTTTATTTTTCATTTTTTATTTTTCGTTTTCTACTTTTAATTTTTCATTTTTCATTCTCCATTTTTCGTTTTTCATTTTTTTTTTCGTTTTTCGATGTTTATTTTTCATTTTTCGTTTTTAATTTTTTATTTTTCATTTTTCGCTGTTTATTTTTCATTTTTTATTTCTCATTTTTTATTTTTTATTTTTCATTTTTTATTTTTAATTTTTAATTTTTTATTTTTTTCATTTTTCATTTTTGATTTTTCGTTTTTCATTTTTCATTTTTTATTTTTAATTTTTTATTTTTCATTTTTATTTCTCATTTTTTATTTTTAATTTTTTATTTTTCATTTTATATTATTCATTTTTTATTTTTTATTTTTCATTTTTCACTTTTCACTTTTCGTTTTTCGCGTTTCATTTTTCATTTTTTATTTCACTTTTCATTTTTTATTTTTTATTTTCCGTTTTTCGTGTTTCATTTTTAATATCTGTTTTTCATTTTTTATTTTCATTTTTTTCATTTTTTATTTTTCATTTTTTATTTTTCATTCTCAAACAGGTTATTACATATCATATTTTTTTTTCACCAATACAATCATGAGTCACACTGATTTTTTCTTATGGCTCACATGTTCGCCGTTTTTGTGATTGTATTGTGAAATAGAAATTTAGCCCCCGCGCGTATAGATGTTTACACATCAAAAAACTTTTATTAAAGCAGTACCGCTTCAAAAAAAAAAAAGTAGTATTATTACAGAAATATTACAGTACCTTTGCGTAAAAGGTAATTTTAATCTTTTTAAAAAATATTTTTCTTTAAAAAAAATACCTTTTCTTAATACAGTTCCCTTTGAAAACAGATATGCCCTTTTCATGATATTTATATTTTTATTGTTATTTTATTTCTCATGTTTATATTTTCGAGTTCTATTTCTTATATTTTTGAATTTAATGAATTAGCACTTATAAGTAATAGTATTTTGTTTTTCGTCAATAATGAAATTTAATAATAAATTTTTACAACTAGTTGTGATCTTTAAATGTCACAACGCTTGGGAAATTTTCAATTGTTAGCTTTAAGGACCCATTTTGGAAATGAAAGAAACAGAAACCGATCTTGTACTTTTTTCTTACGATCGTTCGAATTCGTGCATTCAACAACAGTCCGCTACTTCAAAAATAAATTATGTAAGCAGTTTGCTAAAAGTCATTGTGCAAACAATTCCTTAAGATAGCCTAAGGAAAAACAGTACCTTTTCTTCAAAAAAGTACCTTTTATTAAAAAATTAAAATTACCCTCTTCTTAAAAGAAAACCTTTTCTTAAAAAAGAACGTACCCTTACTTAAAATAGCGTGTTTTCTTAAAAAGTACCTATTTTTTAAAAAAGTACATTTTCCTAAAAGTACATGTCTTACATAAAAAGTACTAATTTCTTAAAAAATTTCCTTTTATTAAAAAAGTACCTATCTTAAAAAAATAAATTTTCTTCAAAAAGTACATTTTCTTAAAAAGTAGCCTTCCTTATAAAAGTAAATTTACGTAGAAAAGTCCTGTTTAAAAAATTAATTTTCATAACTTTTCAACGGGCGACTAATGCCCCCAACACCTAACTAGTAATGAATAAAGTGGATTACGCTAAACTCTTCTCTTGAAAATGCAATAGTTCTTAGAGCTACGAAAGTTTTCGTGATACTGACCAAGCCAACTGGACCAAGAAATGTAAATACGTAAGAAGATTGGAAATTAGATTATTAAAGGAATAAAATGCTTTTGCTTACATTTTAAGGACAATCATATTTAACTATTTAACGATCAAAATTATATGATCAAAAATATTTTCTGAAGTGAATTACAAGTATCTTTCCAAGGTATAAAACTCAAAATTGGCTTAAGACTTTCAAAATCTTAAGAATTTGTATACCCCAAACCATCATTTCGCAACAGATCTCTCTAAAATAAAAAAAAAATGTTATTCTTTTTGTTTTATTCTTTACAGCTTAAAAAAGAGCAACCAAAGAAGTCAAATAGATGCCATTCTTGAGATCCGGATGTACTGAATATTTGAGTCCTCAATTCTAACTAGTGCTTTAAAAGTTTTGATAAATCACCAATATTTATTTTTTCCATTTTGATAAAAGTATTCCCTGGCATTTTGTGAATTTAACTTTATGTTTTCAATATAGATCTTTCTTTTAAATTTTCAATCCATTTCCGACTTAACTTTTCGTAGTCCAATTGGCTTCCAATATCATATGAGCTACTTTTTAATAGACAAAATTGAGATTTTTTTTTATAATTTTTCGAACTGACATAATTATATAAACAAGTAAGAATATTATAGTCGGTCTAGATCGACTATACGACACCCTATACCATTCGTTCAGAGACCCTATGTCCTAGGTCCAACTAATAAGATATAGAAAA